>VZUI01061437.1:0-414263 GCA_013401135.1 Cettia cetti
AATTTGTCCTTTTTTTTTTTTTTTTTTTTTTTTTTAACCCCCTCAGCTGGGGAGAATAAGATTGTGCTGCCTTTACTCTCTCTGGAAAACTAGAGCTCCTTCTGTTTTTTAGCAGTACTGCAAAGCTGATTCAGAGATGCAAACAACAATGAAGAGTGTTATTCCATGCTAGAAAGGCTTGGTATGGGGAGCTACTTATGGTAAATAATTGATCTAACAACTAGTTTGGAAGAGAGGAGGAATTTATTCAGTCTGGAGCACAGCTCGGATGTGGAGATTGAGCTGGGCCAGAACCTCAGCCTGGCTTTGTGTAGTCCCAGTGCCTCCCCATCTGATTTTGCAGCCTGGTTGTTAAATACTAATGAAATGTGCTTTGCTGCAGACTAACGAGCTGTGCTGTATCTGTAGGGGGCTGTAGAAAGGTGTCCCTGGCCAGGAGGAGATGGGGTGAGGCTGTGCTGAGCTGGACGTGTGTCCTGCACTGAGCAGGTGGGGCAGGGAGACTGTGCTCACCTTTCAGCCTGCCAGCAGCAAGGAAAGCTTCTTGTTCCCCTGTGTGTGCCCCTGCAGGGGCTGATTAATGTTTTTTAGGTAGCAGGAAACAGATGTAGCAGGAAATACTGGATACCTTCCTACTGCAGTGATGCCATGATGATGTTTTGCCTTTTCTTTATATATACATCTCTTATGTATTCTCAGTACCCTTAGTATGTTTATTTGTAACTCCTTAAATCTGATGTTTTAGCATGGGTCTGGTATTCTGTTAGGCCAGAAGACCAAACATCCCAAAGGTCTCAAAGCTGGAGGCCAGAAAACCCTATGCTATCTTGAAAAACCAAGGGACCTCTGAAACACATCCTGTAAACTAGGATTAAACCCGTCTGGGGGGGGATAGGGATGCTATTCATTCAAGCCTCTCATTAGGACATCTTTGTTAGATATGCTAATTTGCAAGATCTGTAACATTTTATATGCACTCTACTACGCGTCTGCCCTTCGGTGCATTCCACCTTGGCCAGTTGTTGCACCATAAAAATCCTTATTAAATACTGAGGTAAAAACCCTTTATCCCTCCCTGTGTCTGGCTCTTAATTTTAGAATCAAAGAAGAGGCATCAGTGGGACCACCAGTGAAGGGAATGGCTTACCAGAGCTTCAGGAGACAACCACACCTAGCACAAGAGGGCAGCAAGTCTGAAAAGTAATGAATGGAATATTTATTTGGTGTGGGAATATCAGGTCAGAGGCTTTTCTGGTCTGTTTGTGCCCTCATTTGCCCATAGATGTGATCAGCAGTATTTGTCAGACCCTGTTTAGCCTGGTGGATGATGTGTCAGGGCAGAGTTTGGTTGCTGGAGGGAGCTGTTTGCCAGGCTCTGCTTGATGGGGTGTGTGGGTTGCAGCTCGTGGCATTGCAGGAACTGCCTGTCCTGCTGTACGGGGCAGCCCCACACAGTGAGGTCCTTTGTAGCATAGCATTGCAGGATATACATATATATATCTTTATATATACATATATATGTGTTTTACAGCTCTCCTGTTGTAGGAATCTTTAGTGATTGAAGATTCACTCATAAGATTCTTCCTGGCTCTCCTGTATTTGCTGGGGTAGAAGATATTTCAGCATTCAAGTCTTTGTTGGCTTGAAAATCCATCTCCATATTAAATCACTGTATTTCATATAGTAAATTTGTTATAAAAGCTTACATATGTGCCTGGAATGCAAGCTGACCTACTTAAGCTACAGCCCTTCCCAGCTGTGCTAGATGGATCTAGAGATGTGTGTTCATCTTGCCAAAATCTAAACCCATTTTTGAAGAGGTGCTTTTTCTAAAAGAGTAGAGTAAGGATAAAATGGTGATTTTTTTCTTTTTCCTATTTAGAGCTGATCAGCTTTTGATTTCCTGTCTTAGGTTTCTAGAATCTGTGCTTCCTAATGTGATCTTAGAATAGTAAGATTTACTTCTTAGTTGTGCAAGATGGAGTTAGTATTAGCATTTATAACGTGAGCTCTCTTGCTGACAAACTTTCTTCATTCCCTCACTGTTCCATTCGCCTTTTTTTAAGCTGCTTACTTTTGTCATGCAGTTTTTCCTTTGCTTTCAATTATAACTACAAGATTCATCAAAAGTAGGGGTGGCAGAAATAAATTTTGAAGAGACTTTAAAGTCAAACAGCATATTTAAAATCATATTTAAAATCTGGTTTAATTCTACTGTTTTCCTAAATAATCAAGTGGCTCAAAGGATAGGAAAATTGTTCTTACTACATTTATATATATATTATATTTTGCATACTCTGCATTACTATAATTTCTAGCCCCAGATTAAAAAGCATCATCTTTTGTGCATTGAACCTTTATAGGAGTTTAATTTTGTTGAATACAGAAAAGGCCAAATTAGAAGGAAACAGGAGAAACTAATCCTTCTTTCTTCAACCTTCTGCAAACCAGCTTCACATTAATGTGTCTGCAGCTTTGGCTTCTGTGCACTCATCCTTCAGCTGCTGAAGTCTGAAGCTGTTGAAGCTTGAGTTTTTATTTATTTTCTACAGACCTCTATTTTCATTAACTAGGAAGTTTAAAATGTTAAAAGTGAATTAGGAGGCCATTGCTGATTTTGATTGTTAACAATTTTTTTTTTTTTTTTTTTTTTGAGGTTTGGTTGCTAAAGCTCTGGGATTGAAAACTGAAGGGCAGGAACTGATTAGAAAATGGAGTTTAAAGGAACTTCAAAAATTGCATTTTGACAAAGCACCTGTTTTCTATGGAGAGAAAAATGTTTCTGTGAGGAAAGTGGTCTTGTTCCAGCCTTCCAAATCAGGATTTTTGAGAGTGAGAAAGGAGAGCTGTTGAGTTTTCTTATGGTCATAAAGGTAAAGCAGATCACAAATTGTGTTACATTTGTCAATCATGTCAGGACTGGTAAGTCTCAGAGAGAACAATTACCCATAATTCAGGTATTGTGCAAATAATGTATGCATTATTAACAAAGCAACAAAAAATAATGAATCCTTCTTTTTCCTGCATACTAATAAATTCCCTTGGCATGTGATTCTCTTGCTCAGCAAGGGATTAGGGAGAGCTTGAACAACATGTCAGTCATTTTGCTGGATGCGCTTTTGAAAAAGGAGGCTGCTACTCTGTGCACCAGTAAGTGGCCAGAGGGGGAAAAGACCTCCTCTGGGGTCTGGAAGACCTCAGTCTTAATTCTGTTCAGTCCACATCAGTGAGCTGCTGGACAGAGTGGTGTTTTAGAGCCTCTTCTGGTCCCTTTAGTAGTAGTTACCAGTGATTAATGCTTAGAAATAAATGGGAACAAATATATTTTTTCACTAAGCTCTGAAGTGGTGATGTTTGCATCTATGTGAAATTTTATACAACAGCATCCTTGTAAATGTTGAAAAGGTGGTTAGCACAGTTAGAGTTGGAAATAAAACTTGGACCAGATGAGGAATGTGGGATGAGCTTCTCATCTGTGATGGAGTCAGTCTTTCCTGGGCTTTACTCACTGCTCAGTGCTGTCTGTGCAAGGTCTCTGCTGCTGGCACTCACTCTTTTTTTAAGTGCATCATCTGCATAGACATGGAAAACCTTTTTCATTGTGGGTTTTGAGACTGGTTATCCTTGCCTTTGTGTTTAATTTTCTTACATTTTCATTGTGGAAGAAAATATTTTTCCCTCCCATCTCCTGTTTTAATTGAGGCTGTAGCCTAAGGAAGTGCTTGTAATTTAGAGGCAAGCCAAATAAGGCTGTTCCTTTTGCTTTACCATTTTTCATGAGATAAATGAAATAGCCGTGTTGCTCTTAAAAACAAATAACCAACACTAAAAACAAGGAAACCTGAGGACCAACAATATGCTAACATCAGAATCTGTGCCCCTCTGGTTTAGTGAGGCAGACAGAATTGGCACTGTGCCTTTGCTCCCAACACTCCTGCCATTGTTGAAGGTGAAATATTTCTTATTATTATCTTGTCAAAACCGTCAGCCCATGATGCCAGACAGGTGATCAGTGCAAGAAACTTTATTGGCTGCTTGTGTCCTGTGATACACTTCAAACCACGTGGTTATCAAGGAGCAAGTGTTCACAGAGCCTGGGTCAGAATCATCTTAGCAATTTGTAAAAGAACTCTGCATAGTCACGGTTATGTTTCAGTTCTAGATACTATTTTTATTATCTCTGCAATTTCATATGTAATAAGTGGGTCTCATTCACGTTTTGAAAACACTGGAATGATATTCTTTAAAAAAAAAACAACTCCAAAACATGTATTTCTGTTCCCTTTGTAGATATCTAGTGTAACAAAGCATGTTACCAATTAAGAATGACAGCAGCAGTGTTAGCTGTTGGTGATATTGCTTTGTTTGCATTACTTCTATAAAATAACAATATTGAGTAAAAAGTGAGCCAGCACATAGAGGAAACCTTTTCTTTTCTGAAGGCTTTCAGTTATGAGGGCCTCTCTAGCTTTGCACACCAACTCTAAGAAACTTGTGACAAAATTAATATTCTCTGCCAATTCTCAGCACTATTGGTGGAATGAGCTCTGTTTCTTATGACACGGAATTTAGGCCTATAGTCGTCCCTGGGGTCAGCAGGATGATGCAGTGATCTGCTTGCCATGGCTTCACCCACAGCATAGTAACTGAATTTTCTCTTTTTTTAGCCCTGATCACTACAATCATCAAATTACGTTTCTGTTCACTGACAAATGCATTCTTCAGACTAAGAAATATTGTATTTGATGTGCAGTTAATATATAGTATCACTTTTTTCCTTTTTTTTTCTTTTTTTATTTGTTTTTCTGGGAGCAGAACAAAGCCACTGCATTTTCACGCTTTCTGGAGAGAGTGAATGAATTAAGAGTTCCTTCTCTGGAAAACACTTCATTTAAATCATTGCACACAACTGAGCACAACAAACAGGTCTAGGAGAACATAAAAGCAAGAAAGCCACTTCTCACCATCAGTCATTGTTGGGAGAGGGAGTGTGAAAAATCTTGAGTTTCCGGCCTTTTTGCGCTATTCCCACTTGCAGGCTTCGTTTCAAGGGAAGAAGTATTTTCAGTACTATCACTCTCATCTCTTGAATTCTTAAAAGTATTTAAGAGTTAACAGAAGGTGATGTGAGAAAATGCTAGAACTTAGACTATAAAATCCTTCTGTAGGTGCTAAAAGCCTAAAATCAAAACCCTACTCTTGAAGGAAGTGCTGGTACTCAGTAGCTGAGAAGAGTTATTTTTATTGCCTTAGACTTCCGTTTTCTTTGGAATTAGTAGCTCTCTTTATGGGGCTGGGGAGACACCTCACAGAATACAGTAGTGAGGGTGAAAAACTAATCATTGTGATTTTTCCCATACTTAGAAGTAATACTAACACAGATTATTTAAGGATTTATCTTTCAAGAGATGGACAGTTTGTTTGGAGAGGGCAGAAATGCTTTCTTTCATCAGTTAATTATCAAATATATTTTGCTTTGCAGTGCAGAATGTTGTTGATAAATTAACTTGTTTTTCTTAAACATGTGTTTTGAAAATAGAGCAACTCAAATTTGTTTGTTTATAGAAGCTCAGCACCAAATCTTTGAGCTCAAGTTTGGTGGTCAAGGAGGAGTTTCTGAATGTGTTCCCCTGCTGTCCCCAGGAAGGGATTGTGAAGTTTAGGTATCTCTTTTCTTAATAGGGACCTGGTTGAAAAGAAGGAATAGACATAGAGCCTTTAAAAAAGGCTCAGTGTCTGCTCTTGCACAGTTGTTGTCCAGTAGCTGTCCTAACAGAAGCTTTCAGGAAAGACCAATTTGGTCTTTCACTCTTGAGGTAAACACAAAGCCACCAAAGTTCTTACTTACTCATTTCTCTGCACACCAGAATAAATTAGTTTAGTCTCTGTCCTTAAGCAGAGGAAGCTGCACTAGAACTGAGCTGAAAACCTCCACCCACCAAACGGATGTTTCAGTGGAGTGTTTCACTGGTACTTTCCAGTGAAAACTCAGTGAATTAATTCAAAGATGATGTTCAGCATTGGAACTGGAAGTCACAGAGCAGCTGAGGAGATTCCCCAGGTGTCTGCTGGAGTCTCACCCCTTGCACTGACCCTGAGCTGGTCAGGGGCAGCTCCAGCTCATTGGCAGTAAATGTCAGCAGGATGGACGAGCCTGGTGAATTGTAGGAACCACTGACTGCAAATTTTGGGGCATGAGCTGATTATGGGGGAATACACAGCAATAGCTCAGCTAAGCTAACAGAAATAAAATAATAAAAGGCCTAATTTCAAACCAAAGTTCATTTTTCTTCTCTCTTTGTTTTCTTGGTAAAGAGCCTTTTCTGACTGGAGCAATTGATTTAACCCAACTAATGTAATAATCAGGCAAGAAAAAAGCATGAGCGTTTTCTTGTAAATACCTTCATTTCTGCAAACCAAGGGAGAACTTCTTTTGGAATTTTGAAATTGGAGGTTTGGGGGATGTCTGATTTACCTTCTATAGCAAAACTCAGGACATAAATCTCTTTTACTTCGGCTTATGTGATGCTTACCTTGAGGGGTGTTACTACCTGTGGGGATGTTCTTACTCCTAAATGAGATTTTTGTTTGAATTTGCGTAGTTTGTTTCAGAAATTTTGCTTGAAAGTATGCTTTACTTAGCCTGAATTACCTTGAAAAACTCATCTTCTAGTTTTTTACCCTCTGCATTTCTGTTTCAGTACTTAAAAAAAAAAAAAAAAAGAAGAAAAAACAATACATTTTAGTTTTAAAAACAGACTTAATTGCTTCTGGAGTACAAAAATTTTCTAACGCTATTGATTAGACCATTTTGAGTGTAATCCAGATGGAGATTAACATGGGGAGAGCTAATTAACTCTTTTAAGTTGCAATTGTTTGTTCCTTTAAAATGATGCTGTGTATTCTCCTTGATTTTTGTCATTGGCATTTACAAATGTAAATGTTGAAATAGAACTAACTTTGAAGGTAGAGAGACAGGTGTACTTTTTCAACAAATTGATTATAAATGTATCAGACACCTGTTATTTGATTTACCGGGCAGAAAAGAGCAAATATTTTCTTGGAACTCAGCTGGGAGTGTGGCTGGGTAAGATTATCTCCTTGTGCTGGAGAGGAAGGATAAGACAAGCAAAACAACCTTTTGTTTTGTTTAGAAGCCCTTTTTGTTAAACAGTCAAAACAATATTGAAATTGCAGTGTTGAAAGAAAGTATTTTCCTTGGGGTTAATCCTTGGGAAAGGCTGGGGAAGGGTGGGCTGGGTTTGAGGTTCTTTGCAAAGGTTTTGCCAAGGGGCTCTGCATGGGCAGCAATCCTTGCCTTCAGTGGCGAGCTGCACAGTTCCCATCACAGGCACTGGTTGATAGTTAACTTTTAGCTTTCCTACAAAATGCAAATTCACAGGTTCTTTAAAGCAGTGGCAAACTTTCTGTGGCCTTCGGCATTTTGTCCCAGACACCTGCCACAAACCAGAGATGTGCCAGGAACCACAGATACCCTTCATCTTGCTGCCTGTGTGAAAGTGAAAGGAGAGGGTGGGGAGCGAAGGAGCAGGAGAGCCCAAGAGGAGACAAAGCAGCCTTGCCCGAAGCACATGTTAATCAAAGCAGATCAAAGGATATGATGTCACTTTATAGAGAAACAGGTCAGGCAGGCCCAGGTAGCTCAGGAAGCAGGATACTGATTATTCCCAGAAGAAAGTCAGGTATAGGGTTACCGCGCCACAGTGCAAGTCAGGAGGTCAGAACTTGCACAGCAACCAGCTCCCCTGGCTGGAACAGCCCGGCTCCTCTCAGGGGAGTTTATAATTTTGTGGAAATGGGAGAGAATGAGCCCAGGGCAGGCAGTGCAGCCCAGCCAGGTAAGCACATGTGGAATGCTGTGCTGTCGGGAGCTCTGGGGCATCCTTGCTCTGCGTGTGGGAGCTTGTTCTGCTGCCGGCTGTGGCTGCGTGTCCACGCGAGGGGACTTGTCCTTGCACGTGTTTTGGGGAAAGGAGGAAATCCACATCACTCATCACTGCAATGCATTATTAAAACAAACCCAAAACCCACTGCTTGCATTTAGGAGGGTGAAGAATGGTCTGATAAGATCGTGTAAGCGTTTGGCACTGTACTGTCAATAAAGCTGCTTTAAATTTAAGGTGATCTCTGTGGATGCTGGGGTTACTGTTCTGTAACTTCGTTAAACCTTCTGCAAATGTTTTTTGGGTAGGAGGTGCTTTGCACAACTATTTTGCACAAATTTCCTGCCTGTTGCATGTGAGCTGGGCATGGCAGATGAAGGATATTGTTTCTGTTTAGCATTTGTGGCTTATTTCAGCTTGGTGACTTTATGTTTTTTTTTCCTTTTGTGCATTTTGCTGAGGCTACACCAGCACATGCATGCAAAACAGCCCTTGTGGGCACTTGTGTGACTAACTGTAAGAACAGAGTATTCTGTCCTAGGTATTTTAAATTTTCAGTAGAATCCTGAACACAACACTTCATAAATCTTGCTTAGTCCTTCTTTTGCAACATTAATGTCAAATTTTTCCTTTAAGAAAGAATGTTTTCCCAGTAGCCCTTTTTTCTTTCAACAGGCTGTTTTAACATCCCAGAAAATATTATCACCCTGAGGAATTATTCCACTATTTTATCTTCTTACCATTCAGTGTGTTTTCCCCCCTGACATTCAACCCATGCTCTTCTTTTGCTTGACTTTACCAGTTTCTTCCTGGCCTCTTTCTCATGCTTTGCATAAAAGGGATATAGCTTTCTGTCTGTTTTGTGTTTTGCAAGAATCCTTAAACCATTGTAAAATTTGCAAAGGGTTTTCTGAGAGCTGGAGCGGTAACTTTCTAGTCAGTGACAAGATGTGTTATTATTTTTCCCTTGAAGTTATTCTTTATATGCGTGCACACATGTAATCCAGGGGTTCAAATGTGTGTCTAAGATTTCTATATTTAATAGGGAAATAATAACTCCATTTAATAACTCCATTAATGCTGGAGCAGGTTTAGTTCATAGGGAACTTTTATTCCACTGCCTTTTTTCTCTTTTTTTTTTTTTTTTCTTTTTTCTTCTGTATGTTAATAATTATGTAGGAACTATCCAGAAAACATAATGGTGGCAAATTAGATTTTGATCCAGATTTTAATATTGAATAAAGTACCAGGAATATTCAGTACTGTACAGGTCTAAATGCCATTTCACGCATTGTAATGAAAGAATTGTTTTTTTTTTTTTTTCTCTTTTTTCATTCAGAACCTGACTTGTGGTTACAGGGGTTTGCTGCTCAGAAGGTTTTCCAGTCCAATCCAATTTTATTTTTTGTGCTGTATGTGAGGAGCTATTTCACTTCTGCCGATATAATCTACAAATAAAACTGATGGAAAGTATTTTCAAGCACGTTGTATTTTATACAGGTCTTTTGGGAACTATGATTGTGATTCTGGCTTAATTTTTGCCTTTTCTCCATTACCCATAAGTGAGCGTAGTCAAATGGAATTCCTCTTGATTTGCATTAATGGAAATGGGAGAACAATTAAGACTGCACAATAATTCTGGTTTCTAAAAAAAAATATTCTATGTGTGCACACATGCAAACACACATGCATACCCCCAGATTCATTTTTTCAGCTGCCATCAACCTTATTTCCATGTGTGCTTGTTTTTAGAAACGGTCCCAAATAATTGGTGTTTCAGCTGGTACTTTTTAGGGGAAAGAAAGGTGCAAAGATTAACATTACTCAAGATACCTGTCAAAACCACTGCTAGCGAGACAGCTTGGGTTCCTTTTCATGTTATTTATTTTTAGAGAACTTTGAGGCTTGTGTGAATTACTAAAGGTGCCAGATTGACAGCCCTGGAGGCTGGCTTCACTTATTCATTAGCAAAAGAGATACGGCCTGGGCAGCAGGTGCATAAACCTTCTTGCTGTGCTGTACCCATGCCTTCAGTTCTGCTGTGAAAAAAAAAAACAACCCTGGTTTTGAGGATCCAGGGTTTCAGTCCTGCTCCCTCCTTGCCTTTCCCTGCAGCATTTTCTTCTAATGGTGTTGTGATGATTAGGTTGGAGCCCTAAAGACTATGCAGAGCCCTTTATTTGATTTCCCCCAGCAGCCGTCAGATGGGGAAGGAGGCTTGGGGCTTACATAAGTCAGTAATTCTCGCCATCTGGTCAATCAGTAAATATAAGGTCACTCTGCCGTCACAGCATTTTTGTTTTGCACCAAGTAGAGCCAGCCCAGAGAACAAATTAACTCTTGGTTCCGTTCCGTGGTCGTTTGGCTGCTGCTGGAAACGGTTCAGAGCCGCGTTCCCGCGGCTGGGGTGTGACAAGTGAAAAGAGCAAAGCTCTGAACAATGGGGCTTTGACTGCCAGCCACAGATTGATTTGTGGTTCAGAAATGTGCTGAAACTCACTGGGAGTACCTCGTGCTTTTGTGGTGGTTTGGGGTTTTGCCCTCTTTTGTCATCGTTGGGTTTTTTGATTTTAGAATCGAGATCCATTCCCTTCACATGAGTTGTTGTTTTCAGTCTTCCCACGAATTAAGTACTGTTTACTGGAGAATGTGACAATATAAGCCCCACAAGATGCAATTACTGTAAACTTTAATTTGATGACATTGTACATGAGTTGTAATTGATTTTACACTGTATTGTGTTGCTAGATGATGGTAGCAGCTTTGCTGGTTTGCTAAGTGTGTGCAATCCATGCTTGCCTCTGGCCCACAGAGGAGAGAGCTGAATTGAAAAGTTCAAGATAAAGCAGCTTGTTCTTTTGGTTCTTGAGAGGCACAAGTGAGCAAGAATGAGAGGAGTCATATGAGTGTTATTAATAAAACATCCTGAAAAATTTGGGGTATTTTTCAGGGCTCCCTTATGTGCTGTTTATTAACATAACTTAAACATTTTTGTAACTGGTTTCATTATATATCTATTTAATATAAACATATTATTAAATAACTGCATTATTTCTAAAAGCAGTTACCAGCAAGTTCAGATTCCCTCTGTAATTAATCTGGGCTTTGGATCTGCTCCGAGCGTGTGTTCCTTAGGGTTTGTTCTTGTGTTCTGATGTTGATTTTTAGATCAATATATATGTAGTCTCATGAAATATTTACAGACCAGGTCTAAAAGAAGCAGCCACTACTTTTTGCTGAGAAAGGTGATAGGAGAATATCAAGAGCCTACATAAAGATCCTGGCGTGCTTGCATGGAGCACTGGGAATTGAGAAGGGAATGTCCCAGAAAGCAAATTTCAATCTCAAATATCTTTCTTGCTTCTTGGCTACCAGGTCTACCCAGCTTGCTGGGCTGCATGAACAATTTTCTTTCAGGTTTGTGCTTTTGAGCAGGACTCTGAATAGCACTAATGAATGCTGTAATCAGCTGCAGCTATTAGCTAGGGGGGTTCTCTAACAAAAAGCAGAAATTCTGAAGGTGCATTGTGAAATTGCTTCCTCTCCCCTTGGTGTTGGATGACCTCAGCCCTGCAAATCGAGGTTTGCTCTCTGGACAGTTACTCACAGAACATCACTGGGTCCCTTTTTGGCTCTTTTTGAATGATAATAGCAAGGGTTTCCTGTGACAGCATCTCTTGCACAGCTTGGCTCTATTCCCCAACCAGGTACAGTAACAATGGGTAATTTAAAATAATTCGTTTTATTGCTACCTCCTGTAGATTTTTGACTTTCATTTCAAAGTGGTGAATCTAGAGAGCTGGAGAAGTATGTTCTGATCACTATCCTGGTGCTGTGAAAAATACAAGATTTAAATAGTCCCGCAGAGCCATCAGCAGCTGGAACAGCACAGAGCACTCTTTTAACTTCAGCTGAAGTCATTGGAACATTTTCAGGGTGCTTTTAACTCTTTTATCACAGGAATACCTGGGTTTTATTAGCTTTCATTTCCCAGTTTATATGTGCTCACAAATCAGGAGTTGAGATTTCAGTTCTACGTAAGTATTATCACTAATATGAGCATATTAAATCTGAGAAAATTGAATAAATTGAAGCGTGGTAATAGGGACTCTATCTGCAATGATGAGAATGGACCACAAAACTGCATGTCAAGCCCAAGACTTTCAGCTCCCAGTCTGCTTGGTATTATTGTTGTTTTGCTGTTACAATCCTTTCTGGTTCTTAAAGGTACATTGGGGTTGCAGATGATTGCATCCTAATATGTGTGCCTGAAAATGAAACAAGATAGAACATCTTGCTGCAGTAAGCAAAACTGAAATTGAAAAGGTAGTAGATGTACAGCAAAAGGATGATGTTTTCAATGTGTTTGCAAACTTTTCCTCATAAAGCTGCTTTAAGCTTTGAAATTCTACCAAATGTAGGAATAAGCCTTTGTCAGCAGTAGGGTCTGTCAGATTCAGTGTTTGCCACTCCAGGGAAGGGATCCAAGGGAAGTTGTTGGTTTTTCCCCCCATACATCATTGTTCAGTGTGTGTGGTAAGGGTTATGTTTATTTTGGCTGCTCCTGCACCTCTTTTTCTGCAAGTCAGTCACTTACTGGGGAAAAGCAAAGAGCGGAGGTTGGCTCGGAGGGAATATCAATGTGGTCTGAGCAGTTCAGGCAAAGGAAATCTGGTTTTATGTAAACTTCTTATGCAGATATGAACTAGTTCATAAACTAAAGAGTGCTCTGCATTCATAGCAGGTCCCAACAGGCTCTCTTTTTTCCTCCTCCTTCAAGTACTGGAAGCTTTCTGGAAGTGGCTGGAAATTTTTCCATCTCTGTACAGGGATTTCATTCCCCAGTCCTAGTGGAAAAGGTGAAAAGGTGGTGATGGTGAGAGGTTTCATTTTGTTTGTCTTTTTCTGTTTTCTTGAAAAAACAGCATCTCCACTGGTCACCACCATTTAGTGTCCTAAATGCTATTGTGTCTTGCAGTGAGCTCTTGAGATGTGTTTTTTAAAGACAAGTGAGGCTGCATTTTTTTTTCCCATGTCATTCTGATACAGGTCTTTAGAATTTTTTTTTTTTCCTGAGTGTTTGATTTTGTGTTGGGGCATTTGTTTGGTTGATTCTGTTTCTCCCTTGCCCTCCTCAAGGCCTAGTCTCTTAATTAGTTTCCTGGTTATGGCATATATAGAATTGAGACTAATAACTCCAAAACTGTTAATTTTGCATTTAGTCAGCAATTGGAGAAACAAGAAAGATTGACTTCATGTACACCAGGCAGGAGCTAGAAATCATTGCAAATCAACAGTGAACTTAAAAGAGACTTGTCATCCTCTCTCTTGAGAAAAATGTGCATGTTCTGTGTAATGTTGGAACTTTTCACTTGTATTTTAAAAATTTAAAATTCTGGGTTTTTTAGAGTTCACTCGCATGTTTCAGCTGGTAGAGAACAGGTACCTTTGGGCCTGCCTGGTACCAAGGGTCAGCTCTCTTGGAGTGTTGCTGCAGCTGCTTCTGCCTTACTCCAGTTTCATGTTTCTGGTTATATTTTGGTCATATCCTGAAGCTCTTCTTAGCATTCAGGAGAGCAAAAAGCATAAGCTAAAGTTAACTAAATCCATCACTGTAGAAACAGCTGTAGAAAGTGGAGCCGTGCTTTTTAGCCCAAATGTTACTGTGAAACCATGGTGCTAGGCATAATAGCTGGCTTTGTCGATTTGTATATATATTCATCTTTTTCTTCAAATAGTGCTTTTAAAAGTGGCATTTCTGCTGTCTCTGTAAACTCAGATTTTTCTGTGCCTTCATAACACAATTAAGTTTACCACATTTTATTCCTGCTAGCCTTGCAAAGAGGGACTGAGTCAGACTGTATTTGTTCTTGTGCCTCATCAGCAGAAATGTTTACCAACTTTCTAGTTTTGCTTTATTTGTGAAAATGCAATGAAAGTAATGGGGTTGCACTGGTATCAAAAGGGTTTTATTTGGTTTGTGGTTGTTATTAGCCTTGATTGAGGCATGAGCAAGAAATAATCCAGTTACTCTTCCACTGCCCATGGATGAGATTTTAGGGCTAACAACCAAAAAATACATGTCTTTTCACTTATAAACTGAGTCTGTTTGACCTTATGTCTGAAGTTACAGCAAACCCAAGCCATGGAATTGTTGTGCAGAAGGATTGTTGTTTCTCTGATCAACTCTGCTCTCTTCTTCTTTGCTGTCTGTGTGCCTTGGGTAGAGCAAAGCATAGGCAGACTCTTTGGCTTATAAATAAATAGCCATTCCCATATGGCAGTAAATTTAATTTAAATTATTATATATTACTCCAGCTCCTGGCAGCACCAGTGACTCTGAAACCTGGCACCCCCTCCATGGAGCAAAGGAACTGGAAATTCAGTTCTCTGGTAGTTCATGAGCATTGTGGCCACCTCCTGTAAAGTGAAGCACAGCTTAACTAGCAGATAATTATATAAACCCTGTCTTCTGCATACCTGAACAACAAAATGTTTATAACTCCTGCTTTTCTGATGGAGAGAATTCTTTCCTAGTTACTGTTTCTACACTTACGAGATTACATGTAAAAAGCGTAAAATCCTTTATATTATCCATAAACATAATAACAAATGCTACACTACATAACTTAGACTTAGTCAATAATTCTAGACTTAGCCTGAGGGGTTGAAGAGAAAATTATTCCTGTTACAAATTTTAATTATGCCATAAACTCTGGGAAATAGCTATTGATCTTCAGCATCTGGCATCAGAAATGTCGCCTGCTTTTTCTGGTTATTTAGTTTGTCAGTAGCATTGTCATAAAGGATAAAAATAAAAAATGTCACAGGAGATGAAGATGCACCATATGCAAATGAGAATATTTTGGTTTGTTTATGTGCTAAAAATATTTTATTGCTGAAGAGTTTTTTGTCTTACCAGATTTTTTTAGCTATCTCCAGAGAAATTTGCATTTGAGATGCAAGAAAGCAAATTCTAATTCTATCAAAGACTCTTTCTCACCATGGGATGCTATAATGTGTACAGTGTGTTTCTTGTCTTAGAGGTACATTTAAAATTGGAATTCAATTAACTTCTCTGTTGTGGAAGAATTATAATTTCAAGGGCCAGATGAGACAAAGGCTGGAACTTTATTTTTGCTTTTTTTTTTTTTCTTAAACCAGGGCTGTTAGATGATGATTGTTAGTGTCAAAATTTTAAGTCAGGCTTAAAATAGTAACCTAAAAATTCAGATCTGCACTGAAATCAGTGGCTCCGTGTTACAGTGAGCTCTTACTCAGATGTTGCAGAGGAGAAGGAAAAGCTTTTAAGAAGTTTGAATTTCAGAGCAGGGTGTACTGAGAACAGAACTAGAAGTTCAGACCACTTTTCCAATCCACATAAGACATAGAGCCAAGGGTGTTGCTTGGTGGTTGGTCTGCATGTGCTTCACGAGGTTTGATTGTAGGTGATCCCCAGAAATAGTTGTTTTAGGAAATACTGTAAAACTGGAGTGCAGGTGTCCTTGTAGGCAGGGTAAGATAAACCTCCCTTGCTTTTCCCATATCCAGAATGATCTTTTGGAGACACTGCTTTGAGGCAGACGAGAGAGTCTTCCCTGTCCAGGGGAATTGGAGCTACAAAGGGGGAATGTGTTGGAGAGCTCCAAAGGAACTGGCCCTTGGAAGGACAGTGGAGGGCAGCTCAGCATGGTGACAGAAATAACTGAGGCTCTCTGAGTGCTGAGCAGGTGCCTGGGGGAGCAGAAGCACTTTATGCTTTCCCTCCAAATGTCTGAAGCAAGGAGGGAATTTGTGTGGCACTGGGACAAACACGTGCTGCTGGCTCAATGCAGAGATACAGCAAACCCAGCCAAGCACTGTGTTGATGCATTGATATTAAAAGGAAGGATGTTTTTAAAGCTATACCATGGGCCTAGAAAGAGCTCTGTAAAGGAGATTCCCAAGAACACCCTTGAGAAAGACTGTACTTTCCTCCCAATTACAGCAAGGGATGAAAGCACCTCTGTCCCTTCCTGCTTGGCAGTTTTACTTAAATTCTCATCTTCTTTCCTTCACCCTGTGGTGAGCCATGTGTTACCGTACACGGCATCTGAAGTTTCTCAAACTTTGTGCACATGACTGTGAGCTCTTATTGAAGAAGTAAACTCAGTAAAGTAGGACAAAGCTGGCTTCAGAGGGGCAGCTTGTGGTGGCTGCTGCCAACTCTTCGGCAGGAAATTGCTCCCTCTAAGAGTATCTGCCAGAGCCGTATTGATGCTCAAACCCTCCTGGCTGACTTCACTCAGCCTGGCTTTGAGCAAAAGGGATAGAAACAAATACCACTGAGGCTTGCAGGCATTTGAGGTGGCCAAGCTGACAGGTTGCACTCCAGCAGGTAAACGGAAGCCTATTAAGAGCACACAGAGACAAAATGTGTTGTGTGAGTGTCGAGTGTTTTTTGGGATGGACCTCAGTGAGGCAGACAGCTGTGCCTGTTTCAAGGACATGGAGCAATCATGTGGTTTCTGAAGGATTTCTGTGGCAAGTTCTGACTTAAATGTTTTCATGTAGGACTAAGTGTCTAAATCAAAGCTTGCATCTGCATTCACTTTACAGAGCAGGACTGAGGTGGCATCTCCATCTGACTGCAGAGCCCTCTCAGCAAAATGTGAAACACTGCACCATCCCCAATTTTGTGTTCTGTGAAGAGCCCTAGCAGAACTTGAATAATACTTTTTTGTCTGCTTTCATTCTCTAAAAAGAGTGAAATGTATGAAATGTATGCAGTTTTCACAGGGAAAAAGAGTCACTGAAATGCCCAGTTCTCTCTAAAAGCTTCCAACAGCTTCTGAACCCAGACCTGCAGTTACCCTTTAGCCGTTTAATTTAGGTCTTGTACTCCAGGACAGTTCTGCCATTTTTGTGTTCTGCCATTTAGTTTGGTGACAAAGGGAAGCTGAATACCTTGAAAAATGTAAGTTCTAATTTTTATATTCTTGGATTTTTCTGTTTATTGTTTCTGGCTGGCAGGTCAGATTTGTACTGCTCTGTACGCAGCAACTTAAAATTCATGTTGGTGTGTCACTGCAGTTACTACACTCCAGCCACCACACCGGAAAACTATTAACTTTCAGTTAATGATAACAGAAAATGTTTTATAATAAACTGTGAAATAACCTAATCATCTGCAAAAAGTGTAAAGATTTTCTATTAAAAAGCAATTAAGTATTGGGGTTTTTGTTTGTTTCTTTTTAACAAATTGTAAGACATAGCCATTAATTGGCTTTTGCTTTGGAGGGAATTTGTGCTTGCTATAGCATGGTGTCTGCACTAACAATAGATGTCTGCTACTGAATTTTGGGATGTTTACATGTAGGGAAAGGTCCTTTTTGGAAGGGAGAGAGTAAAGTGTCAGCTTGCACCCATTAAAGCTCGGTGCTGTGTTGTACTCTGGAGACTCAGATGGGCTTAGAAAGAAGGACATCCCTCAATTTTTGGTTGAACAAGAGGTTTTCTCTGTGGGCTTGAGTTGCCTCTTGTCTTGCTTTGTGCAAATCACTTGCTTCACTTTTTACCCTCAAGTTTCATTTGAGATCAGCAGCAGGAGCTGCCCGTGCTCTGCAGGCAGCGCAGGGTTAAACTCCGTCAATAGTTCTCAAGTGCCTTTATCTTAGGAAGGTAAATACGATATCGATATCAGCAGGGACTCCTGCCTTTGTGGGTTTAATTGGCTCATTTCTAACAGTAGAGGAGGGTGTTCAAATGAAAAGGAAAAAAACAAGATCTTCTGTGCAAAAGGAAGCTTTTCTAAACTGTGGGGTTTGAACGAGCTGAGCTAAAAATCAAGAGGATGTGTAAAATTCTGTGAAGGATGGGAAGTGAAAGGTTGAGAAAGAATGAGGAGCAAAATAAATATGATAATTTGCCCAGAAAACATTTGTGCTGCAGTTGTGGTCAGTTAGGAAACCTGGCAGCAGCAACCACTTCCCTCTGCACTGATAGAAGCCTCAAATCAGGGAGGAGGGTTCCACCTTCCCCAGGGTGTTCCTTGTTTCAAGACAGACTTTCCCAAAACCCAGTTGGCCATACATCCAAAATGCTGAAGGCACTGTACTAATAACAGGGTTATAAAACAGGTTGGAATGTGAGGCTGGATATAATTATGGATGTTCTCTCCATCCTGTGCCGTGTGGAAGATTCAGGGCAGGTTTCTGGGTGAGGGAGGGATTAGTTCCTTCAGTGCCCTGTGTACAGCAGTGAAGTGAACACTTTTATCTTGTGCTTTAAAGTTCAGTGTCAGACTAAGTAGCTCTAAGCACACTCCAGAGGTGATCCAGAAATGAAAGGTTTCCTGTATATAATTTCAGTGTTGCTTCTTATTCTGCTTCATGGCATTCCCAGCTCCTTTTATAATGCAAATATCTGTTTGCTTCATACATGAATTTGCAGGGGTTATTTGGGAAGGGTTCTGTAGGTTGGTATGTTCTTCGTTTTTTTTTTTTTTTTTTTTTTTTTTTTTTTTTTTTTTTTTTTTTTTAGTGAAGATGGAGATTTATCTAGCATAATGATTTAGTATTTGTTTGACTCATGGAAATGCTAAGTATTGTAAGATTTCAAACATCTTGGGGAAAAAAATCTAGCCCCCTAAATTTACTTTAATCAAATATTATCTCAAGTACAGTCTTTCTTAAGTGTGAAAGCTGAAATTTGGCCTGGAAATGCAGTGTAATTTTTATTCTGATATCACTGCATTTTGTGTTTTTAAGGTAAGATGTATCCTCCAGTGTTGGCATGGATGTCTTGGAGTCAGCAAACAGCAGGTGCTGACATCTGGCTCTGCTGAAGGTGGTTCTTCACATCCTTCAGGGACATCTCAAGGGTCCATAAACCAGCCTTTCACTCACCACTGCACTTTCCAGCTGCAGATCAGAGATTACAGGTTACACATCTGGAAATCCTGCCCCAGTGCTGCGTGGTGGTGCAAGCACAGGAGTTAACTGATGTGTGACCTGAAATCCTGGCAGGCGGGGTGGTGGGTGGAATGTGTGCATGCACAGGCAGTGCAGTGATCTGGCTTTGCCTGCAGCCATTTTCCAGAAACCAGGAGCACTCAGAGCACACTCTCTGCCCACCCTGGGCCCCTCCCAGAGATCAGGACAGAGACAAATGAGCAGAGCAACAAGGCAGGGTTGTGCAGCACCTTGGTGCACGTGTTCTGTGGTTACACACACCAGAGCAGTGCTTAAAGTTCACCTTTGTTTATACACTTAGCTTATTACTGAACTCACCTTAAAAAAAACCCAACTTAGCGTTTATGTGTTTTGCCTTTCCAATACATGACTGTGCTCCTAACCTAGGAAATTAGTGGTACATCCACAGGCAATAATCATATTATTTCTGCAGGCATCCACCTTGGTCAACTAAACCTCTCCTGAACAGCATTTGCAAAGGTGGAGGACGTTTTCCTTTAGATCTACCCAAAAGCAAGAGAAAAATCAAACTGATTCTGAGACCAAAAGGAGTCTTGGTGTCTAGATATATGTAGCCTCAGGGTATTGTGTTCCCTGGTTTCTTTTATTTATGTAAAATTGTAGCTTTATTTCTTGCTTTATTGCTTTGTCTTTAATGCAGACCAAAAGGAAACATTTTGCTGGATTTAAGGTCTGTGTCCCAGTTCTGCAGCGTGGATGATTCCTGCTGTGCTCCAAATGAATGAGGATAAGGTCCAGTAAAACCTGGCTTTTGTCTGTTTGTCAGCTGTTGGGTTTAAGAACTTGGATTGTTCCCTTTTTGTTTCCTCCCAAGTTTGGTGTCAGCTGCAGCCATTTGAACTGGATTGCATCTTTTATTGCAATTACAGCAAAGCTAAAAGATGAAGGAAAGAAAAATCACCTTCATATTTGGAAAGAGATTTTTTTAAAATAATAAAATAAAATGGGTTTTCTGTTGTCTCAGAAACAGATGTTTGTTTAAACCCAATCATGAACTTGAGCTCAGATTTAATTTATTGTTTAATTTTGTACCAGTCTTTAGTAAATAAACTGCCTTGGGAGCAAGTGAATTGGAGTTTTGTATGTGCTGAAGTCTTGGAATGAGCCTTCTTTCAGCAGAGTTCAGCATCCCAGGAAAAGAAACAAAATTGCTGATGAAGCAGGCTCATGTATATAGATATTTGTCAGGGTTTTAAAAATGCAGCAACCTCAGTTTGCAGCACAACTCTGGTAAAGTCTGAGTAATTGAGTTCAGTCCAAATCTAATCTCAGTCTTCAAAACTCAGGCTTTTAAAAAGTGGAGTTTGTGCTGTTTTCTTTTTGTTTTTTTGGCTGTGGGACTCTGGCTGTGTTCAGGCATTTCATCCTTACTGCCTCTGAGTGCAGACAGGTCCTAAGTGGAGGCGATGAAACCCAGCTGGGATCTTTAAATTATTTCTGACCAGATGTGAAATCGCCCACTGAAATTTCGCGATGGTCATCTTGTTTTCCTTTATGGAAATTCTTAGCTGATAAGCAAACACAAATCTTTGAGAATAAAGGTTTGAACTGAACCCAAGCTTTAAAACTTTTCCTGACTTGCAGTAATATACGTCAACAGATTACAGGCATTAAAGCACAAACATACGTGTTTGTTTTTGCTAAATTTTTGCTTAATCTATTTAACAATTTTGTCCTGACAATCATGGTCTATTTGAATTCTTTCTCTTAAAGACTGCAGTAAAATTGTCTGCTTTTCACTTAATTCATTTTATCTTGTTTGTATTTCTCACTCAGAATTGGAAGAGGGAGTATCCAGTCCACCCACTGACCCATGTCTGGCTTTCCAGGGAAACAAACCAACAAAAAAGAATAATTAAAAAAATAGGCCATTTTAATCTTGAAATACATTATTAAATACAAAATCTAAGACTGAAACTTTAATTTGAAAAAGGCAAGTTACGGTTGATTGTATATATTTTGTAAAAGGTCATGTTTATCCTATTGGAATGCTTCTGTTTGACAGGCTGTTTATAGCAACCATTTGTTCTTGTTTTCTGGGTTTTTTTTGCATCATATATGGGCTAAAAGTTATAATTGGTCATATTTTCTCTTTTGTCTTGGTTTGACTTTGATATTTGTTTTGGGAAGTGAATGTTTAGGTCTTTGAATATGCACATCTGTTGTGAAGATGGAAAACTGATAGAGGCATGATTGCTTACTGTAATAGGAGAAAATTAAAATCCTATATTCCATGGAGCAGAATAGGAGCAGAATGCTGAGATAGCCCATTTGAAAAAGCAGAATTTTAAATGTTCCTGGGTTGTTCAGTTATTGTTTGTAAACCCCGTAACTGTGAGGCATCGCAGCCATTTTAAATTACTAGTGTATAAATGTTTAAATTATGCCAAGTATAAAGATAAGCATTTCTATTATGCTTCTAAATTTGGAGATCATCAGTAACTTCCTATTCTTCATAAAGTTCAATTTCATGCAAGAGTAACTGATGTTTTCAGCAGCAGTCAGTGATGCTGGGGCTATGCAGAGCTGTTGGGTGGTGAGGGAGAAGGAGCCAAAGGGAAATAATTTAGAATAGCCTATGGTTGATTTACTAAGGCCATTGTGACAGTGTATCCATGTCATGTTATTAAACACAAGCTTTATCATATTAGTCATTTTATGTATAATGATAACTGTATAATTACTGTACTTTATATGTCCAGCTTTGTGACCATTAGCTTTCAGTCTTAAATTATTAAGGGCAGATTTTAACTTCCATATGAATATGAAAGCCCTTTTTTCTTAATAAGGTCAATCTTTTTTTAAAAAAGCTCAACATCCTGCAGATGTTGCATTTACCCATTTTTAAAGTTTCCCTTTCTCCAATCAAAACTTAATGTTTTTAGACAGTTTGTCTTTTTATAATTAACTGAAATTAGAACATAGTGAAAATGTGTTTTTAACTACTTTATTAGTCCTATTTGAAATTATTGTCTTCTTTCCCATAATGAATCAAATTTCTAATGATTCCTCCTGCTTACTAATTTGCATTGCTGTCTGGCTGCCTTGCATTTAATCAGCAAGAGTAAACTGCTAATAGATCACCAGGAATCTGTCAGGAGCATCAGTGCAGCAGTGTGAGTGCTGACAGGGTATGGAAATATCTGGAAATGATGGGCTCAGTCCATTTCATCCCTGGTCAGAAACACAATGAGTGGCATCTCAAAACCTGGAGCAGTAACCCAGATCTGTAATGGGGCATTGTGCTTATCCAGGAACCCCCTGTTTACTGCCTGGCTTAGAATGCTGCTCTTGTACTGCTGTCTACCAGTAAGCAGCAGAATTATGTTGCTTTTGGTAGTAAGTGTTTACAGAAGTGCCTGGTTTTGTGCTGCTGTTGGTTTCCATTCACTGCACTAACAGAGGGCTCTGAGTTGAGCAGGAATGCTCTGCATGGTTAAATGCAAAAATGAGATTTGCAGCTAGTTCTGAAAAAACCCAGCTGGGAGTTGGACGCTTCCTTTGGTAAGGACTTCCTGCTTGCAGAAATAGTGCACTTTGTGGCTATTAAATATTAGACAAAAGATCAACAGTGAAATGCTGTATTCTTAACTTCCTTCCTGTGCTTATATTGCCAAAGAGCCGGTCCAGTGGAAGGTATCCCTGCCCATGGCAGGGGGTTGGAACTAGATGGTCTTTAACATTCCTTCCAGCCCAAACCATTCTACAATTCCATGATTCTGTGATTAATAATGATTCATGCATTAAAAAAATTAAACAAGATGTGTTAAAATTATTTGATTTTTTTGATAGAAGTCCAGAGACTGCACAGAAGTTAGAGGGATGATTCAGTCTTCATGCAATACAGTAATTAAACCCAAATTTAAAACAATAATTGGTTATGAATCTTGGAAAAGACAATTATAATTCTGAAAGAACCAACAATAATTTTTTTTTTCTAGAGTGAGGATTCCCATCCTCTCTCTGCATTGCTGATAAAGAATGAAAGGCTTAAGGAATGTGGAGAAAAGAGAAAGAAGAAAATTGTATGATAACTAAGGTCTCTGTGTGATTGCATGGCATTTGCAACGTTGGGCTCTTACAGCTGTGAAGCATGGTGAACTATAAATTATTTCCAATAGCCTGGAGTTTCCAAGTTCAATTCTGCAAGGGAAAAAAAAAATATTAAGAGCTGCTAATCCTTATTTGTCTGGTTTATTTTCCAAAATTGATTACTTGGGGGAGAAGAGGTTGTAGCATTCCAATGATCATAGAACCATGGACAGGTTTGGGTTGGAAGGGACCGTAAAGCTTGTCCCCTTCCCCCAGACTAGGCTGCTCCAAGCCTTCTCCAGCCTGGCTTTGAGCACTTCCCTCCATCCCCACCCAGGCTTGTGCAGATCTCTTTGACTGCCACACCATCAGTGAAGAAAGAAATTTGAATGTTTTCACCCATCTGGTTTTAATACAATAGGATGAAAAATGACTCCTTTGCTATTTCCATTGTTGCACGTATCACACAAATGACAAAGCCTTAGCTTGTCATTATTTCTTACAGTTTAATCTTGCTGTTGGCAATATCAGGGTTTAAAAAATATGAAAGCATATTGCAGTCTTACTCTACAGGCTTTTTTCAATTTTTTTTTCTAGCAGATCCCCAGCACTATTTGAAGTTTGAAATATGTTTTTTAAATCTGTCTGGTAGGAATGTTGGTGTCTCCTTCCCTTCCTAACTTTTGAGCCAGCCTAGCTATTAGTTGTGTTGGAGGGAGGGAAGAGAGAGGGGACTTTGTCAAATGAGCTTCGTAACCTGATTATAGAGATGATTGTAGTACACTGCCTGCATTAGGGGAGCATTAAACACTCATTAGGGCTTTGAAGTGTTATTCATTATGAACCTGGCTGCAGCTGATGTTCAACTTCTATCTTCCATGTTTTGATACAGTAATAAAAGTGTAAATTACAAATGGGAAGATTCTAAGAGCAAGAATAACAAACAAATCAGTATTTTACAGTCCCTTTCCCAGGCACAATATTTTTGTTCTCTTTCCCTGTTCAGAGACAGAAGCTAATCCTACCCAAGGCACTTCTGAAAGTGCTCACAGAAGAGATTATTCCATAGGGACTCAACTTGCAGTTACAGCTCAGAGCTAATGTGACACCATATATTAAGGTGCTGAAGCTCCACTGAGCTGCAGCCGAGTGGCACCTGTCCGTGGGAAGGACAGCTGCATGATTGAGAGGATTTCTTTCTAAATCTGAGCCTCAGGTGACACATCTGGATCCTAACAGGGATGTCAGTGATCTGTTGTCACATTAGTAATGCATCAGGGCCCTGCAGCTCCACGTGTCCCTGCAGGATCCCACTCTCCTCACACTCTCAGGATGTTGCACGTTTGTGGCTGCGTTGAAACCTGGCTCGTCTGTGAAAATGAAAACCCTTTTTTCACCCTTCTGCAGTTTTTCCTTTTGTGCTGTTGTCCTAGGGTGACTTTATAATGCTTGTATCCTGAATAGTCTGTTCTGTGCTTGGTGTCGGGGTCAGGATTAATTCAGGTGCTGTAAGTACAGCAAGGAGTGAACTGCTCCGTGTTATTTTTAACAATGCAGCCTCCTAAACCTCCCAAAACACAGCCAGTGCTGACATGCACCTTGTAAATGTAAGTTACTACAAACCTGAGCATCTCAGGGCTGTTTTTATTCTAACACCTACTTTGCTGTTCAAAGGTCACTATGGGCTGTGCCTCTCGAGAAAAGTGTTGCGTGCTGGGTACACAACATTACACAGGGTTTTATTCAAGAGGTGCTGATAACAGACTTGATTTGCCAGTTTGCTGGATGCTGGATCATGTTTCCTGCTTTTCAGGCCCTTCAGAGTAGAAATTAGTCTCATTTACTTCAATTTAAATGTTAATGATCCTCTTTTTCTCAAAGCAAAGGGAAATAGGCACAATCACTCTGAAAATAGAGATATATTCTCCTGACAATCCCAGTAATAACTTTTTGCCTAAAAATCCTTTTAAATAGTTGTTTTACTACTTGGCATTATACTATTTCTTATGTAGAAAACTTTTGAAAGGCATTGATCAGATAAGATTCCAGACCCAATTTGACAATATATGTACCTGTACGAAGAGAGTAAAATGAATAGAAATGGTTTCTTTTGTTGTTGGCAGGTTCTTTTTCTAGCTGTGGAATAGTTACGGAGACTCCCAAGTGCTTCACAAATTTTGGGTGTGGAAATGTCAATATTTTATCAAACGTTCAGTGCAGTTTTATCATCTGCTTTATTTTGAAAGCTTTATCCATCTGGGTTTATATAATAACACGTTTTAGAACCTTTACTTAAAATATGTGTGAAATCTGCTTGAAACCCACGTGCCACTACTGCAGTAAGCAATGCTGAGATTGGTTTCCAGCTAAGTATGTGCTTGGAACAGAATCAGGAGTGTGTGGTACAAACTGGGGGGTAGAGAAGAAGAAATATGTGGTTGGGGGATCACAGGAGATCGTGGCTGGTTCCTCAGCACTGCTTGGGAGTGAAACCAGTGTGAGGGTTCTGCCTCTGAGAAAACACACCAGGGACCTGCAGAGCTCTGGGAGCTGTGAGCTGGGGACACAGGTTTTGACTGGTCCTTCTGAGCTGTTGTGATTACCAGGTTCTGTGCAGTGCATTAGAACAAAATACAGTTGCAGAGGTGGTGCTGGAGGGGAATGCTGATGGGCACCAGGGATGTTTTAATATCCTTATAGCAGCCTTGACATTAATGGAGCTGATGAGAAATTAAGGATTGTGTTCATCAAAGTATTGAGGAAAATGCTGCTTTTCTATTCCAGGTGGCTGTTAGTGTCTCCCCTTTTCTTTCCCTTTTTGTATTTTTCCCCTCTCCCCCAGAAAAGAGGGTGAGGCTCAGTTTGTGGTCTCCAAAGCTGCAATCCCAGCATCCACCTCCTCTTGTCACAGCCATGTAATGAAGAACAGAAACATTATCAAGGAATCATGCTGGATAAATTTAGATGTATGTTCATATGAATACAAGTAATTTACCCTGTCAGGTTGCTCCTGTGCCTTTCATGTCTCTCCCAATTTTTATGCTTCAACTTCGTGTTTATTTTGCATGACAGAGGGAGGATTTTTTCCCCCTCTCTAATGAAGTGGTTTGTAAAGTTCAGTCATTTTAGGTTGCGTGCTAATTCACTAAATACTCTCATGTCTACCATCTCATATACAGTACTGTAAAGAAAGTTAATTGCTCTAAATAAAGGTGATGCGGGTATTACAGGAAATGCTTTGTGCATTTTAACCTAAGAAAATACATCTGCTTTCTTTGAAAATGACAGTTATTTCCGTTTATATTAGCAGCTGAGGTTGCCATTAATTTTTATTTTGTTGTTCAAATATTCTTACTAGGCAAAGGTGCTAAAACAGCTATAATTATATTACTGCATTTGCTGCTTCGAATATTGTTTATTGGCTTTGGATTAGGTGTCTTAATTACTTGATTGCTGTATTTTGGATTTGGATAAATGTCTCTTCATTTTTGTGGCATTCCAAGGATGATTAATATCTGCAAAACATATTGAAGTCATTAGGCTTTAATGTTCAAAACTGTTCTTTTTTTTTTTTGTCAAGATGGAAGAAAGTGTCAATAAGAAAATAATTTTCATTTCAAATGAGTGCTCATAAATATGTAAAAATTAAAAAGCAATGAATTGTTTTTATGAATTTTAATGGCTGGCATGGTGCTGCATTATGCCAAGAGAACGAGTGGCATAAATTACAGCAGACTATTAATTCATATAATTTCTGTAACTCATTTCATATGTGCTGGTCGTGCCTGTGTGCAGCCTAGACAAGTTGTTGCTGCACACATTGTGAGTCTTTTCCCACAACACTGAAACTCATCCACACTAAACTGGAATGTGGTGGCAATTTTAATATCACTGATGAAAGCTGTAGTGCTTCTTTGTAGAGCTCGAGGAGGGGAGGTTTGCTCTGTCTGCTAAGTGGTGTAAGAGAAAGGATGTTACAAGTACCGAGGCATTTTAATTCTGTGTTGGCATTGCTGCAGTTTCCTGCTGCCTTTTAGCTACATCAAATTATTCACTAAGTTAAATGAATGTTAATGCAGAAAGTAACTGAGTAAATTTATAAAGCCTTAGCTATCGGTAACATTTCATTTTGCATCTCCCTGGCTGAAAGAGATGTAGGTAAAGGGTAAGTTGATAAATAGTTAGCTATCTTACATCTGTGCTAGGGGTAGAGCATTGCAGGTGGAAACAGGGTGATGATACAAAGTGTGTAACACAATTTTTAATAGACACCAGCAGACAGGAATTCAGTGTCTTCCTCTAAAATCTCTGATCAGAGCAAATTGTGGTATTCAGGGCAGAACAGGACTGTGGGTATAGGAAGGCAGGTGTTAAATGGAAAGGTCACAGTTGTATCTGTTATTAAAAAAAAAGAACAAATCCTCATTCAAGAGTGGCTGTGGGTTCAGAAATACTCAGTAGGCTTTGGGAAGCCCCTTGTGCTGAGCTGGGCAGGTGATGATGGCTGGGCAGCCTCAGGGACTCTGTCCAGCACTGCAGAAGGAGCAGGTTCAAAGCAGAGTCCTGCTGAGCCTCAGCTGGAGGCGTGCTGGTGGGGGAGAGAGCAGATGGGGGAAGCTGAATTGAGGCAGTGTCTTAGAGCTGGCAGAGGTGTTTGCACAGACTCAGAGTCAGTGGACCCATCCAGGGACTTTTGAGGGTAATAAAGGGAAACAAAACTCTCAGATGGCCTGAATTTGCTGTGTTGGGGTCTGAACTGGCAGGAGAAAACCTTAGGGTCAGTAAACTGGAAAGCCACTTAGAGCTTAAGTGCCCAGACCCATCCTCAGTGAGATTTGCAGAAAGATTCATTACTAATAACTGATTGGATGTTAGATTACTTCCCTACCAAGACTTCAATTAACTGCAGTTACAATTGTCAGTTTGGATTGCACTTGGTACTGATGGCCTGCAAAGTTTTATCACTTTGTAAAGACACTATGCCTTTTTGATTAAAAAAACCAAACAAACAAACAAACTTCATGGGACGAAGAAAGACCAGAAAAATTCTTTGTCCAGCTGCTTTTTATTTTATCTACCTTTAATGGAAAAATTAACTTTTGAAAGGTATCCAACTTTTGCAGAAAGCAGAAGCTCCCTTCTGTGGTGTATTCAAATATGCACAAATGGGCACTGTAGAGCAGGGAGCTGGAAATCAAACATCCTGTCACAGCTATAAAAGGTTATCACACACTGTTGTACAAGACCTTTGCAGAAGTTATTTTATTAAAGTATTAACTCAAGACAGTATTTAAGATTATTCCTATCTTCAGAGGTAGTTAAAATAATATATTAGAAATTGAGTCTAAGCATTGATTTCTGGATTTAAATCAGTAAGTTGCTGAAATCAGAAGACTCAACAAGTTCACTAACTTAAGTTATCCCTGAAGATAAACCTTAATAGTTTTTTACAGCTGTGAGAAAATGCAGTCTGTGCTTTTTAGTTGATTTAAATAAAACAAAATTATGTTTCCAAAAATATATTCCTTTTGGAGAAAAACTCTTCATTTCCCTCCCCTCCTGCCTGTGCAATGCAGCAAAACAGGAACATTTCAAGAAGTAGAAGTCACATCTAGATCCAAGGCTGGTTCATCTGGCAGCAGGCAGTGTGAAGGTCCCAGGTTACTCAGTGTTTGTGTACGTGTCTCCACATCATTTCATATGACATGATGAGAACATGTCTCTCAAAACAAATTTGTTTCACTGGAATGCAAATTCACGTGGTGCAGGAAGCTGTGGTGCTCAGGAGCAATGCTGGTGCATTACCAACTGCAAACATTTTCCAAGTACAATTATTCTTTCTTTTAGGTATGTTCACAGAGAAACACGTCTTTCACTTTAGAAAAACCCTCAACATTCTGTTGGTTGGTCCTATAAAAATAGATGTGTTTTCATTCTAGATGTCCATTCAGTGAAAACCTGCAGTGGCTTGAAAGCACTTGTTTCTTCCTGCAGCAATTTTCAAGATATGCCCTTGATTCTTTAATATGTCTTCTCCAAGGATTCCAGCTCACTCCTTGTACCAAAACTTGTCTTCCTCCTTGTCCCCTTAATTTCCTTTATGCAAATTGTAACCCACAGAAAAATAGCAAACACAAGAGTCAAATAAAACAAATCTACAAAAAAAATCTGTTAATAAATGGAAAACTTCAATAGTTTTTAAAAGTGAGACTGTTATTTTCATTACACTTGTGCCTATTTTTGTTTCCTGAAATGACTAGGACTAATATCAAAGGTTACATGCAGTATCAGTAGACTTGTGGGGTTTGTTTTTAGGAAAGAAAAAGCTCTGCAACTTGGAGATAAAATATAATGTAGTAGTTGCTAAGGTAACTGCATGCTTTTGTGAGTAGTGGAACAAATTAGGTGAGCAAAACTGTAAATTGTCAATAGGCAGGTTAGAGCAGCCCTCAGCTGCTGAAGTTTAACCTCTTCGGACTGGCCAGGGAAGCCAAGGCATGATGAAGAGGATGATGATCCTGACTCCAGAGAAAACTGGAAAGCAGAGATTGGTGCTGGGCCTTCAAAGGGGCTGTGAGCAGGGCTGATCCTGGCTGGTGTGTGAGGATAAAAGCTGTTTGCTTTTGTTTCCTCTGGAGGATAGTGTGGGGTGTTTGGCTGGCAGCGCCTGCTCGGTGGCTCCAGGGAGGGTTCTGCAGGAAGAGGAGCTGCTGCTCCAAGGAATGGGACCCCACGTCCTGCCACACCTGCAGCCCTGAGCCTGCACCAGGGGTGCCCAGTGCTCCTTTTCAGCTTATCCTGGAGGTGGTTCCTGATGGAGTGCACTCTTAGGAAAGAGCTGGAGTTGATCCCCTCTGAAGGCTGAGCAGTCCCACTGCTACACATCCCATACTCAAAGCAGCTGAGTCTGTGTGCAGTTCCCTTTGCTTAACCTCACACCCTGGCAGCTCTAGGTAGATGGAGCACAGGCTGCTTTCTGGATTTAACCAGCTGCCTCTGCCGACTGCTGGTGACCAGAAGGGCGTGTTTTGAAAAGGTTTGAAACATAAAATAGAGTGAAAGCCTGATGCTGTTATGTGATTGCTTTAAGGAGTGATGGCTCAGGACTCCAATCAAAATGTGGCCTGCATCTACAGAGAGGTAGATAAGATTTTATTTGGGAGGAGAAGCTTACTGAATTTCTGGCACACTAGAGGCTAAAGACTAAAAATGAGAGCAGTAAGAATAGCAAATACCTTAATGGCTCCAAATCCTTTAACAATAAAAATGATTGTCCTCATTGCCATTCATATCAGGGATTATTTTCCCAGGGGAGTGTCAAACAGGCCAGGTGTGTCTAAATATCTGTGATTTTATGTGCCCATATTTCTGAGCATCCATTTCTGGGCTGAAGATATTTAAAAAAAAAAAAATTATATTTCCTTACCCTTGACTTCCTGTTGTTTGGTACTTTCCTCCCACTTCCAGAAGTTTTGAGAAGCTGTAGCTCCAGCACCAAACAGAGCCCGTGGTTTGTCATGTGAAGCAACTTCTGCCGTGAAACTAGAGCCAAAGAGCTGTACCTCTTTTAGGTTAGATTTAGCCCAGCTGGAACACAAAATATCTTTACTTGGTAGATCAGACACAGCACTGGGTCAGATTTACAGTTTACAAAAAAAAAAAAAAAAAAAAAAAAAAAAAAAAAGTACAGAGTTGCTTCTTTTCAAGTCCATAACAGTATTTACCAATTAGCAATGAGTAACCAGTTGAAGGATTTTATTTGGCTTGTTGCACCTTTGATTCCTAGCTGGAAACACAAATGAAGCTTCTAATTTTCTAGGGGGTTTTTTTGGGTTTTTGTTGTTTGAGATTTTTTTTTTTTTTTTGTCATTTCCCTCCCCCCAGAAACTCCTTCAATTGCTCTTCTTTGAATAATTTTAATGAGTAGTTTTTTTAGCATGTGGAAATTGTGACTATTAGGTTTTGTGCTTAATTGTGTAAATTAACCTTAGAAATAAGATTTAGTGCTGTAGAACATTATTTTTTGAGTCTGCCTAATCAATTCAGGAGGTTGGGATAAATAAAAATGACCTTTAAATTGGGAAATGAGGCATAGACAGCATAAATGGAGTTTGGGTTTGCTGATCTGCACACAGTATCTGGAATATTCTGCAGAGTGCAACTCCACAGACAGGAAAAAATATATGTTAGAATTAGGCAGGTAGCATTTTATACAGAATTATTTGGTCTTTGAGTATAGACTGTCCAGATGAATGAAATCTATTTGTCCCAGCTCAGAAATCTCCTCCATTTCATTCCTTCTAGCTCAGTGATTACCAGAATCTCATTTTGGAGACACTTTCAAATCCAACTACCTGTGCTCGGAATTGGACATGGGGATTCTTAAAGATTTTATAAAAGCGACAATTACATTGGTCTGACATTGCTTGCATCCTTTCCCAGGGTGTTTTCCACTTCACCTAACTAACTTTCCATGCCTCTTCAAGCTACTTGCAGTCAGAATTGCTTTTTACAGTGAGATTTGAGACCATATAAGAAGGAGTAAGTTATTAGTGTGGGGGCTCATGCAGCTTCATCAATGTTCATCCTCACTTTCCCAAAAGTGAGAAGAGGAGATGCTGAGAGCTTTCCCTTGGAGGCCAGGGCCTTGGACACACATTATTAAAAATACAGGCAGATAAAGGAACAAAATCCATTTTCCTGCATCTCTCTTGTTTTGGATTTTTTTGGGTGGTAAATGCTAATTCTGTTCACTTCAAAATTGCACATCCTGTGTCTTTGTGCTTTGTAGCACACATTTCCAAACAGCATTATCAGAGTGGGGAGATAAATGTAGTCATAAAATATGCATCTTTATAAATATATTATTGTTTTCTCTCTCTTAAAACACATTTATCTGGAAAATTTACTTTCATTACATCCCTCTTCTCCTGGTGAGAACATTGATTTCTCCTCTCTAGGCCTCCCTCAACAGTGATGGTTTTCTTTCTTTGCAGTTCCTGCTTCCCCCAGTTGTTTTGCTGTTCAGAATTTCTCAGTTTCTTTCTGGAGATCTCTTAATTACTATGAGCCTTTAGTTATTCCACAACTCCAGCAAGGTCTCTTGAGAGGATAAATGGTGTCATTTCATGGCAAACACAGACACCTGCATAAGTTCTGCCACCTTTTGGATGAATGGTGATTATTTCTCAGAAGAAATCTCAAAGATTTATTGAAAAAGTGTTTTTTGTTCTTTGCCTCTGCCTGGAATATCCAGACTACTAGTAGCTGTCAATCTGAAACAAATCTGGGGCCTACCCATAAACCACACTTTTGATCCATTAAACAGAATGAATGATTTTACTTATGAAAAAAAAAAAAAAATCCTCTCTGTGGACAGGAAATTTTATTCAGAAGAATTGGATTAAAATAAGAATTCCCTCTTTTTTTTCTTTTTTTCAGCCCTAAAGTCTGTTTACAGTCTGTCAGTGGGAGAAGTGAAAAGGAGTTGACTAAGGATTGGAGTTCAGACATGATAACTAAAACTAATATTCTGGTTTTCATCTACTTCGTTGGATCAAGGAATTAAAACAGGTGGAGCAAACCCACCAGCACTGAAAGTGTGACAGAAAGATCTTATACTGCGGTGATAAATATAAAATATGTGGGTGTAGGATGGATGGAACAGGGAATTTTTTCCATGCCTGATGACAAGGGGCTGCCCTAGTGAGGAGAAAGTGTGACAGAGGTGTGTATCCCTCCTTGTGTGTGCAGTTCCTAAAACTGCAGCAAGGTGTTGGATCTCTGTCTGGTTTGGCTTTCCCATGTAGAAGGTCTCAACTCCTCAAGTCTTTGACATTCTTTGGGTCAGGCATATTTTTTGCTTGTAGAAAGAAAAAGAAAAAGGAAATGAAACAATCCTCATAACCGTAGACATGATCATCATAGTGACAAATAGAAAAAAAAAATCAGTTCTAAGATAATTCAGACTAATTGTGGATTTTAATCGCAAAGAGAATCATGGCTGGTTTTGACAAACGATAATAAATTGAACAGGCAATTTTGTGCAATGGAACAAATTCTGGGGAAGAAACCCCTCTGCCTATTATTTCTGTTTCTGAAATTCAAAACAGTAATTATAGTTACAAGGGTTTTGATGCAGTGATAAATGTACAATGGATCTTAATACATTTGTCCAGGGCATTCAGCTGGCTGAATACTGCATGCCTCACTGAAATACACCTCTAGTGTTAGGCAATTTTCTTTGTAATGAGAAAGTGAAATTTTATTTCTGATGTATAGAAAAGCAATGTGGTATTTTGTGGGATTCTTATAAATAAGAACATAATACTGGAGGAAGAACTTCTTTCTAATATGGGCAGTGGGCAGGATTTCAGAGGATTTAACAGTAACTGTCATTTCACACTTAGCTATAAAAGTGATATCTTCTAACAAAACGTTTTAGATGGAGCCATAGTATTTTTGAAAGGTTGAAGCATGGGGAAAGTTGAATTTGTGCTTGAATATAATGTACTGAAAAAGGGATGCTCTTGATTTCTAAATTGGCTGCTAGTTAGTTTTAGATTAAAGTACATAAACTTCTCTCTTTATAAGGGGGTTCAGAGGCATTAGAAGCAATTCAGTTTCTGGAGTGATATTAATAAGTACAATGCATTCCTTGGAATAATCAATTAATGGGAATAATTTGGCAGTGCTGAGTTATTTGCAGGCTGGTGTGCTCAGCCAGAGATACACTGCTAAGATATATTTAAAAACAGCCAAATAACTTGTGCTAATAGTAAATAACTGAAATCACTGTCCAGAAGACGTTTAGTGTTTGCAAACAAGGGTTGGCTCTCGTTTACCACACCTCATGAATTGGAATCTGAAGCTGGATTCAGGTGGACATGTGCTTTGAATGCGGGAGTGGAGTGTTTAAAAATAATCTCTTGTAGAGTGATTGTTATTGTGGGCACGTGTTGAAGATTTGTGATGCAAATATGTGGAGTGTGGGGCTGAGATTAGAATCAAACCCATGACTAAAAGGCCAAAAGCTGAGATACTTCAGATCCAGGGGTCATGAACCTGCTGTCTTGTGGGGCTTTTATTTGCTTACAGTCCTGGGATTTTAAAGCTGTTCTCATAGCTCTGAATCACTGGCTGGAAAGCTGAAAGCATGGAGCTAAATGTAGAGCAGGGCAGGACTGCAAGGCCTTTGGGAGTCAGGGATGACAGATTTAAGATGCAACTGTGGTGCTGCTTGTGTTAATGTCAGTATGTTGATGATACTGTGGGATATGTGTGAAGCTCAGAGAGGTTTTGGTTGATAAAAGAAGTTCAAGATATTTGATGGGCAGAGAGTATTGCTGTTAGGATATCCAGCTCATACACTTAATAACATGGTTGTACAAAGGGAATAGCTTTTTTAAAGAAAAACTCCTGTGGATAATTTAAAGGAGAATAATCATAGGTTAAAAGTATGTGTTGTCATTTAAAATGCTTTACTAAATTCAGGATCTTCTCTTACTGCTAAAAGTTCAGAGAAGCCCTTTTGACCTTCCACTGTTTTAACAGCTGTCAGTGGCAGAGCCATTACATTCATAAGCAGGTTTGCAATGCATCTCACAATATATCTATTTATAATAATACCTTTGTGCCCCAACCTGAGTCACAGCTCTTTTCCATTTAAACATTCACTTATGGGTGGCCTAGAGAACAGCTAATGAAATGCAGATTCCATTAGCTGCAGTGGAACATGTAATTTGACTACTGAAATTAATGCTCTTGCTCACTTGAACCCACACCTCTGGCCATAGGAATTGAATGTGTTTGATCTCTGAGAGTGCTTCAGGAGGGTAAGTGGCTGATGGGTTGCAGGGAGCATCCTGAGCTGTGGCACTGTGGGTTCCAGGTGAGAGGAGCACCTGCCTGGGCACTCAGGCCTCTTCCTGCTGTGGTCCTTGGGACTGGGTCACACAGAATCACAGAATGGTTTGGGTTGGAAGGGAGCTTGAAGATCATCTTATTCCAACCCCCTGCCATGGGCAGGGACCCCTTCCAGTAGAGCAGGTTGTTCAGAGCCCCGTGCAGGTGAAGCTCACATCAGGCATTGCCTGACTGTGCTGATCCCAGCAGGTCCCACCTGGGGACACACAGATGTGTGTCAGGAGAACACAGGGGCTGCACAACAGGATTTAAAGGGCTTAGAGGAAAAGCAAAGTCAGATTGGTTTTGGTTTTCCTTTACAAAATGTTTAAGAATTAAATGAATGTGGCCTTCTGATAGAAATAGCAATCACTGTTTAAATACAAGTATGAAATAGTTTCATTGTAGAATGTGTTCTTTAGTGGCATTATTTTTTTTTTATTGTTCTCTGGACAATAGAGATCTCCTTCAAAGATGCATCTAAGCCGATGTGGCAATCCTTGCTCGTTTGTCTTTTATATTTCTACATCCTAACGAAAAGAGGCTTAAGACATAAATCAGTGTTCTGTCTCCTTCTGCCTTGCCTGCACATTTGTGCATTTTTAGTCCATTTAGTCCTTTTTAATGACATGGATTCGTGTGGTGAGGCTCCCTGTAGGTACAATGTTTTTGTGTTTGGCATTAGCCATGGAGAACGTGCTATTTGCAGAGGAAAAGGAGCCCAACAGCAGGTGGAGCAATGAACTATTTACAGCCCTGGATCGAGAGATCACATGTGCTTCTTTATTTTTTACTTCTCCTTTTCCTCACTTTGTTCAGATCGATTGTCAAACATCTACCTGTCAAAAAAAAAAAAAAAAAAAAAAAAAAAAAAAAAGTTGCCTTTCTATTTGGAAGATTAATTGGGTTATTTCAGTTACAGGAAAGTTGCCAGCTCATGTAAAAATGGGAGGAGAGGGGACACAAATTCTAACAGCTATTGATTAATAACAGATGTATATTCAACGGGATGGAAGATAAACTGCTCTTTCCAGGGATTTGATGGATAGGTGCTTGCTTCTCAGTTTCCTGGGGAACACTGCAGGCGCCTCTGTTGGGTTGCTGAGGGTGTTACCTAATGAATTTCCATTGATTGCATGATAGTGAGCATTGATCAGGTCTCTGCTGCCAGTCAAGCCCCTGCTCCTGCTGCTGCCTCTGCCAGCCTTCCTCCTGTTGCAAATAACAGCTTTCAAAGACTGGTTTTCCTTGTTTCTTTTCTTTTATGTTATTTCTTTCTGCTATTAAGGACTGACTTGAAATGTATGTTCCTAGAAAAGATCAAATCCTAGAAAAATCAGCCCAAAGAGCATGCTGTCTTTATCAATTACTTTGTTTAATATATAAAGTGTCCAGCAGAGTGTATAATCCAGTGTTTTGGTCAATTAGTAAATCAATATAATCCAAAGCAGATTTATAAACTGCACACAGACAACCTGGGGAACGAGCTCTTTAAAGCCGATAGCATCAGCCAGCATGTCTGAACTTATAATGACAAAAGGACTGGGAAGAGAGTAACTAAATGCTGGGTTGCTTTGTAATGCCAGTGTGAATAAAAGGCTGCTTTTATACACAACGTGAGGAAAAAGCATCCTGGCCCTGCTGTAGGGCTTTTGTGCCTCTGTGTGTGTTGGCTGTGTGTGGATAGATGGCTACCTCTGCTAGAGAGAATACAGGGACAATATAGAGAAGCAAAAGAGGTTGACAGAGGAAGTAGTAGGGAACTTCATGAAACAGTAATTCCTAATCCACTTGCAGAGATGTCCTGAAGTGTTGCAAATGCTCTCCGCACACTACAGAAGTGGTTCTGGTTTTTGTTCTCCTCTGTCATTTGCGTTGAGCTTTTTGTCTTGTAAAATTAAGGATGGACATTGTTTTGCGTGGATTTGAGCTGTGTTGGTCTTTGGATGAAACTTGGATTTATTTTTAAAGATTTCCTGTCACCTTTTATCCCTGCAAGTGTCCTGGTATTTCCCTTGAATTTCACTCTGGGAATCATATACAAGTGCATATCAGTCCTGCTGCAGACTTACTCATGTGAAGCACTTGCAGTTTCCTGAGCTATCAAGAACTGTATAGCATTGTCCAGCTGGAGTTTAATTTTTTGGTGGGTTGACAGGCATTTTTCTGGTTGTTATCAGCAGCAGTCATAATAAAATAAGTCTCCCTCTGCCCGGAGAAAGTACTGTGCTTTTTTGGTTTGGTGAGCATCCACCAACAGGACCTAGTGGTCTACCCTTTCAATTTGAAAAGATATTTAAACAACAATTTTATCCAGATAGCAAATAGCTGTTTGAAACCCAGCTCTTTACCCTTTGGTGTGGGTTGTGTGTGGCATTTTTGCTTCATTCCTTTGGAGTTTTTTTGCTGTTACACACATAAAAACTGTGCTGCTGGGTCAGTGCACCCTGGAAGACAGGCATTAAAAAAAGCACCTGCTCAACCTTTAATTGAATTTTTCACCAAAATCCCAGCAGCATCTCTTCTGGCAATTGTCTTTCACCAGGTATTGCTATAGCAGGTGACTGAATTGCAGCGCTCCCTAACTGAAGGGTGCTTGGATAAAGGGAAAAGACCACAGCACAGTGTGAATCTGTTGTATGATAAATTATACTTTTTGTCTTTCATCACATAAGTCAAAATTTCATAAGCATTGGTATTAGTTTCTAAATTTTAGCAACTGTACAGCTGAAGGAAATGCCTGCAAGCAGAGAGAAGTTAATTTAATGAAATATTTGAACACATTCCTTATCCTCCCCATGATGCCCCTTAGATGTGTGTACTGGGTGCTTGTCGTTGGGAATGGACTTCCCTTCTGCTGCCAAAGAGAAGTTGGCTGGAGTACCTATAACCATCAAATTCCTGAAAATTTTGTCTTAGATAAAGTCAAGACCTTCTCCTTATAGGTGAAAATTATATATGGAATTACATATAATCAGGGTTTTTTTATTTATGACACATCACAACCTGCTTGGGGTTCATTTTTTTTTCTGAGCATAGAATCATTTAGGCTGGCAAAGGCTTCTAAAATCAAGTCCAGCCTTTAACCCAGCACAGGCAAGTCCGCATTAAACCATGTCCCTGAGCGTCATAATCCTGCCAAATACAGCAGAATACCATTTAAAAGAATTTCCTTTTTACCTAGAAGATGAAGAAATAAGAAGGAAGGTTGTCAGAGCTGTGTCACAGAGGTAAATATTAATGAAAGATCTCCTGTAAGCCATTGTAAAGCCTCCTTGGAAATTCAGTCATATGTCCCTCATTAGCTGGAAGCTCTTTTGTCATTTGTGCAGTAACTTGCACTTCTGGAGGAATCTAACTTTTTCAGTGACAGTTTAAGGGAATCTCTGTGTCATGTGGTCTTCTGTAGCTCATTTCTTAAGGATATGTCGCTCTCAGTCAGTTCCCAAAATTCTAAACTATATTTAAGATATATTATTCACATGCATCTTAATATTTTAGAAATCACGGTGGATGTTCTCAAACTTCTGGGCAATTTCCAGGCCTGTAGAGAGAAGCAGCATTATTCATGTACAGAGAAAATAATTGGTTTAATCACCTTTGTTTTGGGGCTTAACTGTCTTTGGATGCCTCTTGAGAGCTTTCCTGTAGGTGCATCCTCCTGGTCAGTGGCTCCGGCCTCTGCTGGATTTGCTGGCATTCCTTGAGGTTCTCTGCACTTTTTTTTTCCTCCTCAGCACAACCATACCTGCACTTTGAAGTTCCTAAAGACATTGTCTTCTGATGTCTTACAAAGAAATAATAATGAAAATACAAAGGTCTTCCTGATTCCAGCTCCTCGGGCTAAACCACCTGCTGGCTGCAATTACCCCAGGCTTTCCATCACTGGGATTTTCCCATACCACTGCACTTCAAAGGAAAGATATTAAATGTTGCTCTGTTTTAATGATTAATTGTAACATTGTATAATGCAGTTGCTGGCTTTTCTTGTCTTGCTCAGAGCTTCATGTAAGTTTGCCTGTTAATTAATTTAGAAGTTTTTATTTGATTCAAGTTTTTCAGAAAATGCCAAGGTAACAAAGGCTAAATAAGTGTTTTCATCCCATTTGAACAAAAATCTGTCCTGAATTTGATTGTTTTCTAAAGGGAATAATGTCTTTTGGTTGGGTTTTTTTTATTATCCTGTGAAATATCTTTTATTGTAACAAGTAATCTCTAGTATTTCTTCTGCCTTTTGGAGAATGTAAGCAGAATTTAGCTGCTTACAGTTCAAACTCTCCTTCAGGGTGCTTAACCAAAATGCACTTTGTGCTGATTGTGGGGGTGTTGGGCCAGACCTCTAAGGGTTCCTTCCAACCCAAACTGTTCTATGATTCTCTTGTCTGTGTCCTTGACCCTTTCTTTCATTCACACATGATAAGGGACAACATCTAAGCTTAGAAAAGTCAGGCTTGTGGGTTTTTTCACTCTGCAACTTCTGAAATAACAATAAAGAAAGGACTAAAACTGTATTATTTGATTGGTACAAGTAAACAAAAAATATAAAAAAAGGAAGAGTGACAATAACAATATAGAGAGAAGGCAGCAGAAAAATTGCAGGTTCAAAAAAATCCCCAAACTCTATCACTGTTAGCAAGTAAAACTCCAGTTCAAAAACTTTGTGGTGTTTTTACATCCTAAAATCTCATTCTAAGAGGATTAAGTAGAGATAAGATCAGCCATAGACTAACTGCAGACCTGAATCCAGCTGACTGCATTTGTGCCTTTCATTCACTCATCACCAAGAAACAGGTCCAACTTTCACTTAGTCATAGCAAATTCAGATTTTAGAGATAATTTTTCCACCATTCAGGAGAAGGGACTTAGTGGTGAAATGCAAGAGGAAATCCAGACTTCGATTATAATCTGCGTTGCCACCAAATGTCTTAAATATATGGACAAAAGATAAATGTGCAGTTCTTATAAATCTGCAGTGGAACTTTATCTCAAAAATAACATGAACCTGAGTGCTGAATAACAAAGAACTGACAAGTTCTTGGGGGTTTTTTTGTTTTGGTTTTTTTTTTTTTTTTTTTTAATGGTACTTATATTTTCATTTTAATTCTTCTGTTAAAACAACCTGCAACTCAAATTTTTAATTCTTACAATGAAAGCTTTTTTATTGAATAGATAATTTTGATGTGCAGAATTTTTTAAGCAATTTGTAACAATCTTAGTGATATACTAGAAAGTTTGACTTTAAAGAAGAGATTCAGGATGCCTTTTGTAGCTCTAAAGTAGCATGGCTTAATTAAAAAAAAAATCAATAAAAAATTCTCTGGAGACATAAAGGTAGAATTTTTTTCTGATATTGGCATAAACATGTTCCTCATTTGCCTCTAGATTTTAGTATTAAGTTTGATGGCAGGAAACCAAACCCAAATATTTCTGTTAATACACTGAATCTGTGCAAAGCATAAGGCTGTCAGAATTTTCCAGCATTATCCCATTCAGTTCTGCCACTGTCCACTACAGCAGCATTTTGCAGCACACAAGGCTTTCACTCTAAGTAAGGATTTTCCTGATGTGAAGTGTGGCACTTTGGGATGCTTTGTGGAGCTTTGTGTTTCCCAGGATTTATATTCTGCTTCAGCCTCCTCTCTTTAGCCTTTATGAGGGAGCCTCTCATCTTCATGCAGATGATGTTAAGGTTTATGTGTACTAAGTTTTCTGTAGCATTCACAACTTCTGGAGAGCAGCTTATTTCTGGAAGGTTGAGTTTGTTGTCTTTAGGATAATTTTGTGTGTGTGTATGTTTAAATAATCTCCTCCAGGGTGGGGTTGTGCTGGCCCTACCAGGTGCTTCAAAACCTGCACAAGTTCTCCCAGAAATCATTCCTGCTATTACAGCATGGCCCTGTTGTTTTGGGTGTACCCAGGGTTGTAGAGGAGCACTCCACACCTCAAACCCAGCAGGAATTAGGGCAGATTTGCAATTTCTTTCCAAGCTAATGATATGTGGTAGCCCTAAAATATTGCAGGAGTGACACAGTGAACCTGAGCTGTCTGAGCCTGAGCACCTCCTCACTGGTGGGAGATTTGTAGGAGATTTTGGTGTGAGACTTGATGAACTGTCACTTTTCCCTCTGTTTTTGTCAGTGTGGAGTCTTTCCTACTTGAATAACTTCATTACTCTCTTTATGACAAATTAAATTAAGAATTTTTGCCTATGCCAGGCTTCTAATGGTGCCTAAAAATAATTTCAAGACCAACAGCATTATGTCTTTCAGTAATTGTTAAATGTGAGTGAACTGAAAAGGCTAAAATAAGAAGCAGGCCAATTAAACCTCTCTTTGAGGATAGTGGTGCCTGTAATTAGAGATGCTCAGGAAATGTTTCTCCCTGGCTCCCCACCAGTCCCCTCCCCCTTTTTGTCCCACAGGATGATGGAAGTGAAGGGAGAGAGCACCCACCTCAAGCATTATAGCGCTCACATGGGAATCTTCAGCAGATTCTCCAGAGTGTAATGGCTCTTAGTGAGGTTTTTAGAATGCATTTCTGAGAAATGTCTTGCCTTTTTTTAAGAACCAGTGCTTTCTGAGAAAAAAACCCCAAACCTCCAAAAAATCCCAATAATGCACTATTTGTGGTGGTGGAGAGGGGATGTTTGAGTGTCCTATCAGAGAATTCAGACCTGTGATTTGGAAGTGTGCTGCAGGACTTCTGTTCTATTGTTTCAGAACAATAGAAAGCCTTATTTTAAAAATAAGAGTGTTTTATCTCTTTCAAAAATGTTTATTTCTCATTAACTGGTGAGAAATTATATTATGAACTTCGCTGTGGGTAGACCATAACCTTCGACTTGCAGCTCGAGGTGAAACACACAGTCTAACTTCAAGTCAGGAGGCTACTTAAAATAGAGAAAATAAAGTAAATAAATAATATAAATAAACAACCTTAGAAAGCTGTGTGTGGCAAGAGGGAGATACTTGCAAGGAACTTTGTTCTGTGTAATCCTCAGTGCACCAACTTTTTCTAATAGGTAAAACTATTGTATGCCATAAGGTGGTTATAAAAAATGAGTTGTTATTCTTTTAAAAATTATCTACATTACTCTATAATCTAGTTTCTCACAACAGCAGGCCCTTGTTTCAATGAGACTTCAAATGAAGGCAAATTTATAAAATGCAGATTACGACCACCAAGGAGATATTTCTTACTCTTTACTAGGTGTCTCCATCCTTCACTGTTTGCATCCTTTATCTAACCAATTTCTATCTTAAGCACTGTAATTTTCTCTCTGCATGGAGAATTGCAAACCGTGTCCATTTCAAAGATGTTTGGCTTTTCTCTGTTTTGGTGTTGCTTCCTTTCATCCTGACTTTGGGATACCTGGGGTATGTGTTTTGAAACTCTGAATATGATGCTGAAGGTAGGAAATAATGTAAGACTTTGTCTTCAAAAATAAATTCCTATTTGTGAAGTGTTGAAGCTTACACTGAGCATTTGTCAGTTCTCTTTGTTCAGCAGTGGGCACGTGGTACAGTTGTGTAATGTAAATTTAGCAGGATTTTTTTTTTTTTTTAAGAAGCTTTGCACTGACTTTTCTCAGTGCAAACGGATTCCAAAGTCTTCAAGGTTTTGTTGGTCCCAGACTTTGTATGTCACAGCGGTTTCTGGTGTCTTGAATGTGGCTTAATTGGCTCCCAGATGTGAGAACAAAATGGACCCTTTTTCATTTATCTGTAGAGAACATGGACATGTGCAATTACATCGTTGGAGCGTATTGATTTGGAACCCTATAGACTTTTTTTTAATCAGGGTTTTCTTTTTACAATCAGCAAGAATTTTGTATGGAATGTGTTGGGAATCCAGTGGGGATGTGTATTTCCTTTTCACTCAGAGGTCCAAAACCCAGTGTGATATTGTCTTTGCAGTAAATTATATTTTCCCTGAATTCTCTGCTTTAAGGGCTGAGGAGCTGGATCAAAACCTGGTGCTCACAGCAGCAATGACTGCATGCTGCATTGTCATCTATTAATAATATTTTTTAGCATGGCACCTAAATAAGGGCAACACCTTAGAAAAGGTTGCAAAATAAAAAAGAAGGAGGTTTTGGTATGACTAAAGTAGTAACTCTAAAGTTTATTGATCTAAATGGGTTTCTCAGCATTTGTGTGGGTTTTTTTTTTTCTTTAAACTCCTGTTCCATATTCCCTCAATTTAATTGCTAATGTGAAATTTAGCTCTGGGGACAATTTTTAACAGCCATCATGAGCAAGAATGTCATTCCCAAAGTGGTACCTGATATTACTGTCTTTTCACAGTGGCATTAGTAAAATAGTCTTAATGGGGCAAATATATTTGCAACTCAATATCCCTTTTTACCCAATCAGCTACTACTAAAATTCTCCTTACAAGTGTTTGACTCTTCTTGCCTTAATGAAAATTCATGGGAACAGAGGAGAGGTGAGTGGTAGTGATACCAAGTAATAGATGCCATCAGGCACAAGTGTGTTTTATGAACTTGTGACACAAGAAGCCTTGGGAAATCCTATACACATGAGCACCTTCACAAATTATACTTATCTTATGCTTTGCACAGAAGCAAACTACAATTTTCTAGTCTTCAGGGTACCTGCAAGCGGGTCTGTCTGTTCTTCCTGATTCATTCTGAGCTAAGAAATACATCAGTAACCCTCTAGACTTTGCAGGGTTACTTTGGATGGATAGAGTTGTATGAAATTTCATGTTGAGACATGAAAGCAGATGAAATTCAGGTGGTTTTACTCCTCAGTGCAATGTGAATTTCTTACAAGTTCAGGAAAAGTAAGTGAAAGGACTAGTCAGAGTGTCACAGAAGAGATTAAATTGTTCTTCCAGGTTCTCCTGATACAGTAAGGGAAGGAAGCTATAGTTTCAGAAAGAAAGAAAGTAAAGCCCAATTACCTCTGAGTAAAATTGGCAATTTACTTTTACCTCTTTCCCCAGAGGAAGGGTGTTGGAACCATATTCCATAGAATGGATCCACCAAGAAAAAAAAAATAGAAAAGAAAAAAAGATGGATTAAAATATTTAAATTGGTTATATGAGGCTTAATTACAGCATTATATTAGATGCTTTCCAGCATTAGGAACAACATTCCCCCATGCTCCCTCTTACCTCTGCAACTCAGGAACATGCAGAGAGCAATATCCCATCACTTTCAATTGCAGTTATATCTTCTAGTTATGGATATAGTGCAATTCCTTCACTTAAAGGAGTTTTTGTTCACTTTTTATCTTCACATTTAATCTCACAGAGGGGTGATCACAGTGCAGTAGTGTCGAGGGTGCACTCGGTGAGGTTTTCAGGTTTTAGAAGTATTTTTGAGATTTTTCAGGTTAGTTACAAGCTCTGGAATTCCGAGCAAGGAAACAGAAGGAAAACCACGCAGTGATGAGTAATTTGCCATTTCCCAATAACCTTCCAAGCAGAACTGAGTGGGTTCTGCATGGCTTTCACAATTGCTTTGAAGAGCATTCAAATGTGCCTCTCATGTTGAAACTGTCTTGTATTTAGGTTTCCCACACACCAGCCAGTAGTGTGTCCTAAGCAGTCCTCTGCAGGGCATTCCCAGACTCATATGTGGGAATTTTGTGGTTGAACCACTCCTGTTCTTCCATGCAGCTGCCAAACCTGTTGTTTCAGCTATTGGCTTTCCCTTTTAATCTCTGCTGCCTTGGTTACTCACGTGTGCTAAAGAATGAATGTTATTAACTTGGATGATGACAGAAGCAATGAACACAAACTTGTTTAAACTGGGCATGTAATTTGAAAATTTTAAAAGGAATCTTCAAGTGGGAGCAAGTTCTTTACCAACAGTGTTGTAGGTTCTGTTAGCTTCTATGTTTTCTTCTCAGTCCTGTGTCAGAGAAAGGCTCCTCAGAAATGATATTAATTTACTACAAATAGGGAAACAGGAGGGACTATGAAATATATGGCATCTGCCTTGGGACAATACTATGACGGGATGCAGTCAATGTCTGCTTCAGGAGGATCTGCTGAATAAATACTGCAAGTTTTCCCATGTGCCATAGCCCACAAAAAATTCCCAGTGGAAATGTGAGACCTGTAGTAGGAGAGCAACTCTCTCAATGGTATTGCACATTTTGATGCCATAGGACAAGGGCAGGAGAAATAAAAAACATGGACATGATGCTGGTTCTTTTCAATAGAAGCACATTGTTAAATAATATTCCAGTTATCCTAGGAATGGGTTGTGATGAGGAAGGACAAAGTAGAAACATCAGTTGTCTTTGCCACTCTTGGGACACATATCCCATGGCATTGACCATATCTCTATAGTTTGAACTTTAATTCTTAATGAAAATTCCCTTAGGCTCTCTGCAGCTGTGGGAAGGTTTCTCATTATGTTCTGCAGGGCTTAATTTTCCATACAGGGCTGTTCATGCTTTTAGTTCACAGGGAAAAAAAATAAAAGCCTTACTGATGAGAAACACTGGAGAAAAAAGACTCCTGGTGAAAATACACTGAGCAAGGGCTATCAATCCTTGTTTAGGAGAGAAGACACAGATGTTTCAGTGTGTCTTAGATGGCAAAGGAAGCTGCCATTCATTTGAATGTTATTGAAGGGCTTTCTTTCCCTCTTAGTCCTCACAGTGTCTTGGTGCTTGGGGGCTTATTGTCTTCCCATTTGGAAATCAGTGTAGTAGACATGGATGCTTTGTCTTTAAGGGGTGGGAGAGGCTCTTTTTTCTTTTTTCTTTTTTTTTTTTAAATTTTTTTATTTTGAGGGAGGTAAAGGATGAGTTTACCATTATTTTCTTATTTTCAGCATCTTTTCTCTAATCCTGTTTGTGAGTTGACTTTGGCTCAGCTGTCTTAGTGATGGTTGGGTGGTGGAACTGCCAGTGTAGGAACCCAAATCTAAGAGTCTCAGAACTGAAAATACTTGATACTTCCTTTTGGGCTTGGTAAGACTCTCCTAATAGTCTTTCTCTTACTTAAGTTAGGTTGCATGATGAAATTGCCTTAACATTCTTTAAAAACCACCATAAAATAACAGACTTTGGAGTAGTAATCACAGAAGTAATGGAGGAATGCATTAATAACAGTAATTCCTATTTTTAAAAATTCCATTCCATTTTTAAAAATTTGTTAATTAATTTGAAGTGTCTGACGCTATTTTGCAAAGCTTAGTTATTAAATGGAGAACACCTCCTTTGAAAATTAGTATTGGTGAATAGTAAGAGTAGTAATAAAAAAGAAGAAATATAGTACAACCTCTGTATACAGAAATAAAAGGAATAAGGCCCAGGCACTGAGCTCTTGAAGATCTATATCTGCTGTGTTATGCTAAGCATGAGACAGAATTCTAGTGCAATTTAAAAATAATTAGTCTTAAATAAATACATAATGGCAGCATAATCAATGCAAATCTACATAAATAGGTAGTCACGGTGAATTAGAGTGTAGTACTACTGAATGGACTGCTCAAGATTTCATTAACTAGAAAGACTAAAGATCCTGTTTACTAAGAAAAATACCCTTTATCCTATACCAGTTGCTTTAGGTTGTTAATTTGAGAAGCTGATCGTTTTGCACCATTAATCATAATAATTAGAGACAGATTTAGTGAGCTTTAGTGCAATTCTCAGCTAGATTAATAGTTGTGTAATCCAGTGTTTATTAATATAAATGAAGTAAATTAGGAGCATGACATTATAAAGAGGAGGAAGAAACTTCAGGAACTTTCCTGGATTGTCCCAAAACTCCATTAATTTACAATGACAGGTTGTTCTTCAGTAGTTTGCTTTGTTTTGTTTCAGTCTCTTTTTCCTCCTGCACTAACAATGCTGCCATTCATGCCAGAGGAGAATGTGTGTAATGATCTCTAAACCATGTTTACAGTTACTGAGTATCCATAGATTTTGGTATTGGGGTGGAGATGGGAGTAGGGAGCTCACCAGCCATGGGAAGTTGTGCTTTTGTATTAATCCATACTCTTATCTGTAAGATCGTGTTCTTCCTTCACCTGGAGGCTCTGAGCCAGGATTGCCAACCCCAGCAGGATTTCAGGAGGCTCCCACCCCGCCGTGGTGGCAGAGTTTGTGTCTCAGCCTTGCCATGCAGGGGTTTCCAACAAGAAATCCCGTGGACAGTGATGTCTCCTTGCTGCTTCTCTCAGGTAGGGAGGAGGGAGTGTTCCTTCTGCCGCCTCTGTGTTGCTTTACTTCAGAGAGGAGTTGTGAGTGATGGAGTGGAGTGTGAAGAGAGGTTTTCCCCAGCTCTGAATTTTTCATTCCTTTCCCGAGGCAGGCGCCTTCAGGGGTCTGTGTTTTTCCACTCTGGGGTTCACAGGGCAGATTAAGGCTGGCTTGTAACAAAATGTCCCACTGGTACTGACCCCTCCCTGGGGTTCTGCCATGGGTCAGGGGGTCTGTGAGTGCTCCTGTGCCTGGGAAATGCAGATTTCCAGGGGCTTTATGGAAATTGTGTGCTGAAGCACCTCCTTTTTGAGGAATGTATGTAGTTAAGGGGAAAACCTCAGATTTATTTAGAGTTAGCATCAGTTTTTCATTGTAAACCTGATGTTTCAGCACTTCCAGAAATGAGAGGTTCTCCTGATGGTGTGCTTGAGCCTCATTGATTCCATTCCATCTTCTCTATTTTAAAATTACTTTTTAAAATTTAGGAAGAAAGTAATGAGGTTTAAAGACTCCTGGTAGCTGAAAACATCTATAAATTAAAATTCTCCATGGGCATTTAGCAACTGGAGGAAATCTGCATGTGTGTTCATGTGTTTTCTTATGTCTTCCACCAAAACCCACTAACAAACTGATCCACAGGTTCCCAAAAGTTAGCAACATTTTCTTTCTAAGAGATTTTTTTCCTTTTGAAAGTACCCCCTTTCCTCCTGAAATGGAAGACTTGTTTTTAACAGGGCAGTTCTTGACCTTCTTTCACCTTTTTGTTTTGGATACACTGGCTTAACTTTGTACTGAAAATCACATTGCAAATCTGAAATAGTCACGGAAAACTTCAGAGCTCCCTGCCAGGAAAGCACCAGTTGCTGTATTCCTGTATTTTGAACAGCTCCTTACAATGCAAAACACCAGGCAGCAGTTGTGAAGAAGGTAATTTCCTATCCAATCCAGGCTCCTGGTTACAAATCACCTGACAAAAAGATCATGAAGAAGTAGTTGTGGGACATGTGCTCGGCTGTCACTCCGGTTATTCCACAGCTACTTTCCAGCGAGCAAGTTGAGAAATAGGAGCTGCTTTCCAGTGGAAGCTCCTTAGGGTAGGTGGTTTCAGTTTTGCCTCCCTTGATTTGACTAAGACAAGCCTGTTTGCATGTGGGAATTCTCTTGGAGCGTGCCTTCACATGTAATTTCTCATACCTTTTTGGATCATCTTAAAAGAAATCTATACCTGTAGTTGACCTACTTAATCTATGCAATTATTCCACTTTGCTTGGGTGTATGCACATCATGTTCTTGTCTCTGTATTTTTTTTCCCCCATTTTTTTGGCAGTCATTTTATTCCTTGTTAAAAATACCATTTGGTTGTTAATGGGAACTCGAGTTGAGTATTTCTATTGTTAAAATTCCTGGCCAGAAGAATGGAGGCAGGAACCAGACAGTGCTTTGCAAAATCACAGCCCATTCACTGCTTTCTCAGAAATCCTGCTGGATTCATTTAGGTGTTTTTAATAGCGATGAGTAAGGCAACTGGAGCCCTGCTGAAAGCAAGTGAAATGTCAGGGATTGTTGATAGTTAAAAATGCACCTATTTCTCAACAGATGCTGCAACATCTCTTTATCTATGAATCTGCTAAGGTATTTCCAAGAGCTGATGGGTATCTTGTGCCTAATTGTCATCTTTTGTGTGATGCCAAATTTACTCATGTGTTCCTTCCTTCCTGGCTGTATTATATTATTCTTTAATGCTCCAGAGTCTGCAGCCTACATAAATTAAATGTTTCAGAGTCAAATTGCCTGTGAGTGGGGTGTACATAGAGAGGACTCAGCCCTGTAAAACCCTTTTTGCTCTGTGATCCACCAGAATTTGGTAACCAGCTAAAATTGAGGGATGTAAGTAGTTTTCCTTGGAGACACTGAGTCATTTGGTGTTTCTTTCTGGCTTAGTACTGGTATTCGTAACATACTGTGTTATCTGTTCCTTAATCAATATAATTAAACATCAGCAAATCTCTTTTAACTTTAATCAGACTTTAATTTAACTTAATCAGACTTAGTTTTGTTGAAATTTACTCTTCTCAGTTGTGGTGAAATGCTTACTAACACAGGAAAGAAGGATACTTGCCTCATGTTTTTAAGGCTATACAGGTCACTATGCTAGTGGAACAACAAGAAATGATTACAGATAAAATTAAAATTAAATACAGAAAATTTTAACCTAGATATAGTAGACTTTTAGCAATATTAACATATTCAGATTACTGTACAGCATCTGATACTATTTCGTGCTTTGGTTATAATGCTTTCGACCCTGATGTTTTGCTTTACATTTTTCTTGTAAATGTTGCTTTTTTAGAGTTGCTCTAATAAATTCTTCCCTGTGTTTTCCGAAGTATTGCCTTGCCCCTTGGCTATCATAGGGAAACAGCTGTGATTTAAGACATCAGCTTTGCTATTAACATCAAGTGGCTGCATAGCAGCCATGAATCATCTTTATGGATGTGTTCTGACTAAATCATAGGACTCATTAGGTGTGGATGGATGGATATCTGAGAAAGTGGTATAGGTAATAGGCTGTCTTCTAAGATAATGAAAAAGTTTTCACCTTCACTTTTCTTTATATTCTTGCCTTGGAAATGGTGGCTTCAATGCAAAGCTTGCAAACACGCAGCTGACAGTGAGCCTATCCCTGTAAATCCATACACCAGGGACTGATTCATGTGGTTGAATAGTGATTATTCACAACTGGGACTTCTGTAGCAGAGTATTTTATCAGACAAGAACAAATTAAGTTTGGGTTCTTTTTTCAAGCTGAAAGTTCTCTGGCATCTGATGGCCGAGAGAGGATTGTCCCTGGTGTTCTCAGAGGAAGGTGGGGCCATTTACTGGGATGAATTTCACAGGAATGTGCAGGAAACAAATCTTCCTAATTTCTGTTTTGCCAAAACAACCATTTAAATAGTAAGCATTCCTTCTGCACATGGCCTCTGTGGGAGAGTATTTAATCTCTCCTGTATAATTTATTTATTTCAAGGAAATTATTTTATTCTTCTACAGAAGAAGCAAAGATATAAGCAAATTGCCTCTTGGCCAAGTCATATCTCTTAACCCAGAAAATACAATTCACCCCTCAAACGAGCTGGGTTAATCTGCTCTTCTTGATGATGTTTTACTATAATCAGATTTTTCATAGTTGCTCTCTAAATACTATTTTTTTTTTATCAAGCTTTCAATTTATTTGCTGCAAAGAATGGTTATTTAACAACAAAAACCCACCAAAACCAGCATGAACATTAACTGCCCTAAGACACAAACTCATTAGAAGCACACAGTCAGATTGATTGGACTGATAGTGATGGTGATGATAATAATAATTATTACAGCAATGCCTTAGGATCCTAGCTATAAATGAGGTCCTCATTCTTGTAGGTACAAAACTAAGAGCCTCTCCACCTCAAGAAGAAGTGAAATGAGAAGCAGTGAGAGCTTGAATACAAATCTTCCATTTTGTTTACTAAAAAATTAATAATAAAAAAGACCTGTCTGGATCCCAGGCAGATATAGAATCATTTAAGTAAAAGACCTCTATGATCATTGAATCCAATCATTAACCCAGTCCTGCCAAGTCCACCAATTTGCCAAATTCTGTTCTTTAGCACCTTCAAAAGAAGCAGAACATCTGTTGAGCATTCATATGAAACACTGCCATACAGGAATATGGAACATTCTCCCCTCTGTTTGTGGTAAGCAGTTAATAAAGAAATGAAAGAATGAATGATGCAGGTTCCAACTGCAGTTATGCAGGTAGTGGTGGTAATAAGCAGGGAGCACAAATGCCTGTTTGAAGGATGAATTGAGGTTTGTACCGAGCTATTGCTTTTACAGTCAAGCAGATGTCATGGGCTTGCTTTACAGGATATTATGATATATGAAACCAAAGGCTTCTGAGCAGTAAAAATTACTCCTGTCAATTCATCTTTGTGTATGGCACTTTGATATATCATTCACAGCTTAATTATATTGTCATAGTCGTGAGATAAAAACAGAAGTCAGGTTGACTCTTGCTTAAACCTCTCTCTGAAATAATGCTTGTAGGTGAAGAAATCCATAAGATCTATATAAAATTCCATTATAATGCATTGTGCCATCAATAACAGGTTCATTCCATCCAGTTTCACATCGTGCAGTTAGGGAGATATTCATCAGCTGTCACTCACTGCACAGGAGCACAAACAGCCAACACCAGAGAGCCATGGGGAAAAACCAGGGAGTGGGAATTGTCCCTTGGACAAGCCTTGGAGTGGCTGGGGTATGGGGTGTGCCAAACCACACTGGAATTGGGGCAGTGGGACCACAACAGAATCCCTTGGTGCATGTTGTGGGTCTGCCAGTGAGAAGTGTCTGATGATCCCATCTGGGATCTGGCTGTCCCGCTCACTGACACAGAGACCGTCACCTGTCTCCAGGTGAAACTCTGAGGTGGTGGCACCCAGGGCCCCTTCAGCCATCCCTGGCCAGGGGACAGGAGGGGGTGAAGTGTTTTTCACATCTTGAGCTGGGCTCAGCTTGTTACCAAGGAGATGTATGGTTTTTTGGGCTTGCCTGTAAACTGGTGGTTTACACATGAAAAAACAAACTATAATCAAAATAAATGGCACTGTGTTGTTTAGGCATGCAACTTCTGAGGTGTAATTGTTATCAACTGCATTGATAAAAGAAAAACCCAAAGAAGTATTTTCTGTGTTCTCAGACTCTGTGTTACTCTTCATATATTTTACCTTAATCTTGTAAATTCCTCTTGTGTGAAGCTGTTGGTTGAAGTGAATTGCATATGGATTCCTAATGGAGATCTACACTTCATCCAAAAAATCAGTGCAGTTAAATTGGGTTGAAATTTTTCAAGGTGTTGTGTTTGGCATATTGCTCCTGCACCTTGTGTTTCTAGTTGATGCTGTAATGCATATACAAATTAAATATCATATTAATGATTTCTGCCAGGTGCTGAAAAAAAAAAGTAATTTAAATTACTAGACAAGCAAATGTAAATTAAGATAAGGGTGCTTAAACAGCTTATTGTATTATTTGCTGCCCATGTTTTACATACATTGATTCAAACGATGGGTTGAGGCATGCACTTAATTCATTTAATGACTTCCTGCTGAAGCTGTGATTTAGCCCATGGGTGGCTTTCAGAGTGACAGCTTGGAAGGCAGAGAAAGGTTGTTTATCTTTTAACTCCAAGATAGGAAGTCAAAGGTGTGGACAGGCAGAGGTGCTGGCGATGAGACAAAGTGGTGTCTGCTCAGTAAAAATGGCTAATGAGGAAGATTTTCATTTCAGGTGATCATTTTCAAGCACTGTGGAATTTTTTTCTGTGGATGCAAAGGTAGTGCTGCTCCCATATTCATCTGCCTAGGGATGTGGCACATGCTGACAGCACAATTTGGATATATGTGAGCAAGTAGATTAATGAATCATCACGAAAAAGTTCAGATATACAATCTTCTGTACTTACTTTGCCACTAAAAATCATATTGGCTGTCATAAATTACTAATCTGAGCCTCCTAACTGTACCAATTTGGTGCCTCTGCCTTTCTCTTCACTAGTTTAATGAAATTGTGCTTGCTTGCCTCACATATTAAAGAATCCATGTAAGAAAACAACAGCAAAGAAAAAAAAACCTTACATGATTCCCTGGATACCTGGATGTAAAGAAATTCATTGGAACCTGATATTTGCAGATATTTGCTTTGCTAAAACAAATTCTTTCCATGTATGCAAAGTGCTTGTATAATTTAGGTAAACCGGATTTTTCCTGCAATTTTACAGGTTTGGGAAAAGAACCAAAAACATTTAGCATGCTATAATTTTGTAAAAACGCTGCAATAAAATGGTGGAGTGCTACAAGTTGCTAGTAGAGTGCAGGGCACATCCATATGTGAGAAAATTTTAGGAAAGCTTCTGATCGAAGTCAGAAAACAAAACTTCAGCTTTCAGACAACACAATTTCAATGGAAAATGAGGATTTTCTTCTTTCCCCATGTTGGGGCCCCCATTTCAATGAAGTTTCTGTGACCTGATGCTTAATGTGCAATTTGAGGCCCTTGCCCTGGGTGGAAATCCTGTTGTTATTTAGCAGTATCCTGCTGCCCCTGAGGCGCAGTGTCAATTCATGTACAATGTATTTAGTGATGTGTTCTGGGTGCACTAAATAAGAATTTGATTTTCCATTAAAGACTTGTTGAGAACAGCTATCTTTCTGAAGAGCTTTTCACATCTGTTCTTATCTTACTATTTTAATTGTCTGGAGCTGTATCTGTGTGCCAAGATTCCTTTTTCTTTTCTGTAATAAATTCCTTTATGATGCTGCCCAATGCTGTTGTTAATGTGGAATTGCCTGGTTTCACTTGGTGATTCTAATGCCTTTCGGGTAAGCTTTTGTTCATCTGATTGATACTTAATAAAATCAGTAAATACCTCTTTTTTAGTATGTGGATAATTTGCTTTTTAAAAAAGAAAGAGGTGGAGTCCAATGCTGTGTAGTGATGGTTGGCATAGTAATATTGTTCTTCCTTTAGAACAGCATTCACTGGGCAGGAGACCAGAAGCAACACTTTAGCTGTTATTAATCTCTGGAATATTTAGGCTTCTCTTTTTGGCATGATTTGCTAACAGAGTGTTTCGCCTGAGTAACCAATGTTTTCTGAAGGAAAAAAATAAACAGATTTGTTTATCTATAGCAGCTTGTTGTGATTTTTCACTTTCTTTCTCTGTATTTATTATATTTTATATATAGTGTATAAATATTGATATCTTGGTGAACAATTTTTACAAATAATCTCTTTCTAATGTACTTGTCTGTGTCCTTTTTTTTTCTTTTTGCCAGATGATATTTTGCTGCTTAGCAGAATCCCCACAGTTTCGTTTTGTATTAGAAATGAACATCACAGATATGCAATTAAAAAAAAATAATCTTTTCCAAGCAGTTATGGATATGGTATTCTTAAAGCAATGCAGGGAACCTGGATCTTCCCAAGCTGATGAGAATGCAAGTGTAGCCTTTGCTGGTGAAACTGAGTGAATGCTCCAGAGATGTCTGAAAGGGGGTGTGTGTGTGTGTGTGTCCATCTGTCTGTCTCTTCAAGGGGCTGATTCCAGTAGTTGGTCCCTGGTTTTTCCCTTGTGCATCCCATAATGACAATTCTGCCTGTCTCTCTCATGCCCCACGTTGGAAGCTTTGCCAATTCTCCTTGGGGGGGAAGTTGAACGTGTGTAGATCTCCTTGGACTCTTGTCCCAGCTGTTCCCAGGAGTGGAAAGTAAAAGGCTGGATGGATTTGGGTAGGAGGGGCACTACATTAGCTACAGGTGAAGGAATGTTGAGCCTAATGCAGCCTGGAAGAAGTGATCTAATCCCTGTATTTCTCCCCTACTAGTCCTGTGTGTGAAAATAAAGGTTTCCATATATGTATGTTAATAATAAAATAATTCTCTAAAATGTTTCCGTTCCTATTCTACATTGAAGTTTTTAGTAGTGGCTGGTTTTTAATTTTGTTCTTTAGTTGAACTTAGTATATGATCATGTCAAGTTACTTGTTGAAAGTCTTATTGATTTCCTTAGAGTTCCTGGCAGTTTCTAAATGTTAGTGTTAATCTTTTTGATAGTAGGAGCTCCTTGCTCTGCAGCTCCCTAGACTTTTGTTCAGGTAAGAGTAAGATAAATTCCTCAAGTAATAAGATGGGTTTATGTGTTATTGCATAAGTAAATGGATTTAGTTACTCTAATGATGAATGAAGTATTTCTCCTACTGTGCACAGCAGCAGAAAAGATTAAAACTGGACTAAACTTTAAGCCACTGCCGTTAAATATTTCTGTGGAGGTAATGCGTGTTCTTGACTTGCTGTTTTATTTGATAGGGAATCTGGACCCATTCCTGAGTTTGCCCTGAAAGTTTCCTGTGAGCAAATAATCTCTCTTAATTTGCCTTTTCTAGAGAAAATGAAAAATAATAATCTTCTCTTGGATGGAACCTAATATTTAGTAATATTTTCAGATCTTGAGAAGAAAAATTGATTTTTTTTGTCTGTGTACACTTTTAAATTACTGTGCTTGTAAATTACTGTGGAATTGCTACAGTAAATTACTGCTCTATAAAATACTGCTTCTAGGTGGCTTGGGAAGATTTTTTTTAGTGTACATGCCACACTTAAAAGATACTGTAACATAAATCAAATTTATTTGAAAGGTATTATTAGGTTTTCTATACTCTGTACTGAATAGTGGCGTATCCTTAGCAATGATTACTCATAAATCCCACAATTATTCAAAGAATAGCCTCACGATTAGAGTAGCATTGGCTGTGTTATCCTGTGTTATTACAGCAGTATGGAAGCTTTTTAATAATAACAAGGGATTTAATTGGTGTAAAGACTTATTTGTGGAATGCTAAACACTTTGGTAAGCAAGGCATTTGAATTGTGCGTTACAGGCACCTGGAGTATTATCAGCTAATTAGGAACTGAAAGGGCATATGTGGTGTTAGCAAAGGCTGTTCAACTTCTGCACAGTTGTTTTTCAGTATTAAAATGGCTGGAACAATGATTATAAGTTTCATTTGACTTTGAGTATGGTTTATTCTGTGAACAGTTTCTAAAACATACTTTTAAGCAGTTATCAGGGAACAGTGCACAATTAAATTTTGCACTGAAGGTACTGATCTACAGCTAGAAAATAATGTGAGTGTTTACATCGTAATAGAATGGCATAAATATTTAATTTGTTTCTAGGAAAAGCTGTTTGTTTATCAGCAGCTGTATTTTGTCAGGTGGTGGGAAACTATGAATTTAGGTTGATTGGTCCAGGTAATGGAGGAGAAGCATTAATGGGAGTCGGGTACCATGGGGAGTTGTTCATTATTAACTTGCCAGTTTTAAATTCCATCTGTAACATACTAATCAAGTGCTTTTGACAGTTTAAGCTTTATTGTCACCTTTAAACTTCTACAGAAGGAGGATTTCCTCTGAAATCTGGCTGTTTCTTGCCTAGCTGTTAATTATGCCTAATGACGTGTCCTGCTAGTTTTCCCTTCCCTTCAGGCCTCTGTTGTCTGCAGACTTCTTTTGCTTCCAGGCTATGGTATTTTATCCTCTCTCTTTGCTGCTCCTCACTTTTCATTGAAATTCTTGGCAGAAATGGTGGCCCACACAAGTATTTTATCTTTTGTTCAAACCTTTGGTTGTTTATGACCAGTCAGCTGTCAAAACCTTGCCTCCGCTGGTGAGGTACAAAGTTATCCTTGCTGGAGGCTGAGTTTATTTTTCTAAGGAATTAAGAATGTTATCATATAGGTGTTGTGCTGTTGTAAGTAGCTAAAAATATGTTCTTAATACTTCACAGAGGAGAAAGGAAGACTGTTGCTAAGCAGGGCAGGGTGGATTGTCATTTTGTGAATACGTACCTTGTTCTTTGCAGGTGCTTGTGTGAAGCTCAGAGGTGACTGTCCTCACCCAGGGCAGCACAGGGTGACACAGAGCCCTTGTCCTCGCCCTCTCAGCAGTGCAGAGGGGACACTTGTGAATGACCTGGCTGGAGAGATGTTGCTGCACTCTGCTTCCGCTCCACACTTGGCTTGCTGGAGCCAGCTCCCTCAAATCAGGCTCCAGCTGTGCCCAAGGGGTGACTGTTCAGGAGGCTGAGGAGAGCATGTCCCTTCTCCCTGCTTCCCAAACCTGATGTGGCTTTTTAGGAAAGGCCTCAAAATCTCATAAGGGTCTGAAAAGATGTGGCATTGCACCAGGGCTGATGGCTGGGGTTGAAATCCTGTACTGGTTGGTTTTTTTTGAAAAAGGGCTTTGTCCACCAGACTTTGGGCACTAGTAGTGCCTTAGTACTTGTTGTGGTGCTTGAGTCTGACATTAAAATGTACATTTACCCTAAATTAAGTAGCTATTAATGTAACAGACTGATTTTGTCCTCCAGTATGTTTATTGTACCTTTAAACCAAACAAATTAACTCCACATGGCAGAGTTCCCTCTTGCTGTGCTGCTGGCAGGTTATTTACTGGATTGTCTGAGAGCAGTGTCAGGAGCCCCTGAATTTCCCCTGCCTCACCCAAAAACTCCTTCACCTATTTACACAGGTTGGAATGTGTAAGGTGCTCATGGGGGGAAATATTTCACAAGTACAGCTGAAGGTAAAGGCCTGGCAGTGGGATCTTGTGAAATCATGCTGCTGGCAGACCTGGCAGGGAAAGGATCTCACCCTTTTAATGGTTTTTTTTTTTTGCCCTTGCAGCTGTTGGAGTGCCAGCCTTCCAGGGCATTGGGATACAATTTGCTTATCTAATATCTGTAATTAATCTGTGAGAGCAGTAGTGTTGTAAAGATGGAAAATTATGAACGGCAATAAGGCATTTCAATCCTGTTATATATTGTACTCTCCATCCAGATTATTGTTAACCCCAGATGTTTTATGACTTTTTGATAATAGCATAGGGTGTTTTATTCTGGATATTAATTGGAGTTACATTTTCTAATGTAGAAGTTCATTCTGTCCTTTATTAAATAAGCTCAAATTGCACTGTTTGTCAGTTTATGGTTCTAAAAACTCTTTATTTTTTAAGAGTTGCGTAGGAGGAAATTCAGATTTATTGTCCTGTATGCTGCTAGTCAGGGACAGTAGAATTAGAGAGGAGAAACATCACACTCTCACAGCTCAGCATAAAGCTAGAAAATAACTCCAAGACCAGTGATTTTTTCCTGTTTTGGATGAAGAATCTATTAAATGGAAGTACATGAGAGAGTTTTAAAAGAAATTGATTTCCTTACTAACAATGTTTTCTTGCCTGAATAAGAGTTTAATCATATTGGTGAGAAACAAAATTGATGAACCTTTAACATCAGATGGCACAGAAATAGTGATTAGAAACCATTTGCCTACAGCTTAGAAGACAAAAATTTAGATTAAGCACAACTGAAACATTAATTTAATCTAATTCTGTTGAAGTCATGGGGAAAATCTGCTGCTGTAAAATTAATCTTACTCCTCATTTCCAGTTATGAAAAGAGTGAAATAATGTCAGTGTAATTCCAGTTAAAAAGTCATCAATATACATTCTTGTCCTTTGTACCTGATGCAAGCATACCTCTCATTTAGGAAATGTCCTCCTCCTCCTGTCTTGTTGCTTGCTTTCTGCCATTCCTTATCAACAAAACTGTCCAGATTTAGCTTCCCAAAGCCAAGAAAGTGAGAGCCCAGCAGTCAAAATCCTGCTTAGAAGAGAACTCAACAAAAGACAAAAAAAGTATCTCAGGTGCTTTACCAGGCTTGAGCAGGAAAGCAACCGTGGCCTTGGAGCTGTTTCCTGGAAAAAATACAAAAAAACCCCACTTCAATTTGTGCACAGTTATTTTGCTTTCCAGCCAGTTCTGGTCTGGGCATATAAATAGTTTGAACTTGAACTCAGGTTGCTTTTTCCTCCTCATCCCTTTCCCACTGATCTCCATAAATCATGGCTAAAGGAATCATCTGGGGAGTATGTCTTCCCTGCTGGTGCTTCTGTGTGTGGTACAACTACTTCACTATTCACTGTTCTGGTAAAAGAAGTGCTTTGGGGTTTTATTGGGGGTTTGTTTGGAGACACTCTTGTCCTTTCAATCAAACGCTTCCTAGATAGGAAGGGCACTCTCCTTTAATAAAGAATTCATTTCTAATTCTGTTACTGGCATCGAAAAATAACAAAAAATTAATTAATTCAATCTCCAAACTCAAATTTCTGCCTCCTTCACTGTGCAACACCAAAATGGGAACTGTTGGCTCACAGGTTCCACCACGATCCTTTCCAAACTGCTGAGAAGGACCCTGACAGTGTTTGGCCACTAATTAGTGACCTTTCCTAGGAGAAGTCCAAGGAGATTTGTGGTGTCTGATAAAGCCCATCAGAATGGATTTGTATTTGTGCTACTAGAAATCTTGTGCATCTGTATGCAAACTCTGAGATAAGGTGTGCTGACTTAGCCAGGCCATGGACTAGGACAGACATTGTTGTGAGAGAAATTGAACTCCAAACAAGTTTCAAATTATGGCCTTGCGAACAGACCAGCTATTTTGGAGAAAGAGAACTATGAAAGATCTATTGTACCAAGACACACGTGAGGTATTTTTAGATGATTGGCTTAGAAGCATGAGCAGCATTGTGTGGCAAAAACTGATAGGCCAAAAAACGCTTACAATGTATTGTAATTAGGAAATAGTTTGGCTTCTAATTGTGATGGCGTGAATTATAACATCTCTAGAATCTCACCCTTCTCATGAGACTGAAAATGGGACAAAAGTCTTTAAAACACCTCTCAAAAGCCCTGTCTCTGGGTCAGAAAAAGGGCTTTTCCAACACTTGTGTTTGCACAAATGAGAAGTTGTCTTGGCTGAAGCGGGACAGGGCTTTGCTGACCCCCCGTGCTTGGTTGCCTTGTGTTCCAGGAGCTCAGGTGAGGTGTCTGGGGGGTGTCCTGGCTGCTGTGGGTGACACAGGAAGGAATCTGTGACATCTCCATGGCATCTCACGGGCCTTGCTGGCTGTCATGGTGCCTCCATCAGTGTTTGCAGTGTGCAGGGCGTGTGTGCTGAGGTGGAATTCCTGAAGGTCAGGCTTGATTGGGAGAGATTGTTATGCCTACGTTCACAGATGCTCTTACAGTGAAAACCAAGCAACACGAGCAGTTTTAGCAGTGCTGGCTCTTTGCAGGCTCGGTGCTGTTGTGTCTGTGTGGAAGCTGCATGCCAGCAGCAATGGTGCACAGGCAGTAATGCAGATCTGAGATGTGCTGTAGCTCGCTGATATTAAAACTTCTTGTTGGTGACATCTGTCATCCTGTTGAACAGGATTCCTTTATTATCTATCTGGTTTGGTGCTTTGGTGATTTAAATCCATGGAGGACTTGCTGGCTGAAAAAGCTGTGCCACATAATGCTGTCAGATAATTTTACTCAAATGAATGCTTTTCTGGTTTTTTAGACAGATTTTTAAACACAAAACAAATATATCTCTATAAGAGAGCAGTACAGTCATTCATTGGATTGCCTTTATTACATAATACCTTTAAAGGGAAACCTATTATTTGATTGTTCTCACCTACCAAAAAGTATCAATTAGCATGCCAGACTAATTAATCTTCTAGAAGGTAACAATCAAATACAGCACATTTCCTCCCAAAGGAAGACAGTACTTCTAAAGGTCACCATTTAGCTGTGCACCTCCTTTTATTGCACTTTCTCAAAAAAAAAAAAAAAAAAAAAGTGGGGGGAAGGAGGGGTTGAATGATGAGAACTCAGTTCTCTCTAATGCTTAATAAACTTAACCTTTATCATGGTATTGAACTTGATGATCCTGCATGAAAGAGGAGTGCATGCTGCTTTAGAGGCATTTGTGCTGACTGTTAGTTAATCATTTTTATTTGCTTTATGGATACGACATGGAATATTTATTAAAATTCTTCAGAGCATAGTAAATATGAAGAGAGGTTAAAGCAGCAGAAGAAGGATGGTTCCTCCGAGCAAAGAGGGGGTGTGTGGGTACAAGTGACTGTAGGGGATGCATGTTGACTACAAAAAGATCTCCTGAGCAGTCATACTCCTGTCTGATTCTGGACATAACTTCTTGAAGTGCAGATAGTGCAAAGTATGTGATTTATTCTGTTTTTGGGTTTTTTGTTGTTTGTTTTTTTTTTTTCCCTAAGTTTCTCCACTGTAATAAATGGTTAAAGAAATTTGTCATAATTGAAAAGAAATATTGAATATTTTCTGCCTGTATGGTCATATTAGAAAGTGTGTGGGAAAACAATCCCTTTGAAAAGGAAAAGAAAAAAGAATAAAAATATAATACTTCACAAAGTATTCTCAAAGCCCATCAAATTCAAAGCTTTCAAATTTCATCTCCGATCAGGCATCTTTTATTGCTGCATTGTAAGGAGTTAAGTATCTTTTCTCAAGCAGACTATAATTCTTCATCATACATGGTATGCTAAGTTGCTTTAGGAGGTAACTAGAGAATGAATTTCTTTTATTGCTGATCCCGAAGTAGTGCCCAGAAATTCATAGGTTCCATAAGAGTTTCTAAAGATCCATTAAAATCACCCTAAGCATGATGGATGGCTGGATGCTCTGCTTTACGTCATGCTCCTCATCTGTACTAAAAGTAAGCTCTTGTTTCCTTAATTGAATATTAAATTTATTTTATTCCTTGGTAGACTAGACTTTTAGCAAGTATAAATCTCACTTTTATTTGCAACAGGTGCTAGTCTCACTCAAGACACACACCCCTACTGTGACTCTTTTCCTAAGAGATTTAAGCACTTTTGCCACACAGTGCTGATTGTGCCATAAATGGGATCTCTGCAGATTGAACTGAAATGTGGAAACCTGAGTTCCTGCTGGCAGGTTGGCTGTGGGATGGTGCTGTCTGTGCAATATTAGGGCTTAGGGTTCTCTAAACAGTTCCTCAGGGTTGGACCATCACTTGGAGAAGAATATAAGAAGTATGAAATAACTTTTTTCTCATCTCTTGCTTGTATGTTTTTCTCAGAGAAGGCAAAGCCAAGTGTTGCTCAGAAAGCAGAGAAAAGGCACTGGAGGGGACAAGTGTGTTTACCAGGCAGGGATGGAAATACGACATGACAAAGACAATAAATCCCCTACAATTTTGTGGTTTTTTTCTGTTCTGCCTCTGGTTTCTGATCAATTTTTGTCTTTTTCCCAACTTGTTTTTCTTTTCCATGGTGCCAGTATGTGTAGCAATCCACATCCTAGATCAGGAATGTGTGTTCACTGCCTCAGGGAGCCATGCCAGCATCACTATTTTTGGTCTCCTTGGGCTGGGAAGTGAGGACAGGGCTGATGCCAGCAGTGAAGAGGAGCCCTTTGTCCCCTCAGCTGTGCAGCAAAGCCAGTCACTGCACTAAGAGCTAGGACAGCTCCCACCAGCAGCTCTTAAAAGATGCCCCACCTCTGAATTTGTTTTAGGGATGTCAATCATTTGTAATATTTGACTTGCTTGCCAGTCAGTGCCAGCCTTCCCAGATAATGTGAAGTGGGGCTGCAAAGGCTCCTTCACGTTAAAGCCTCTTTAGTCAGTGACAGTTTTGGTACAGAAAACATCAATCAGCGTCACTAGTGGGAGGAAGCTGTGCTGTCTCTGTCAAATTCCAGTGCTCCTGATTAGTGGATTTTGTTGTTGTGTTAGTACACTCCCCCAGGAAACCCACAGGATCACTTGTCTGACACTGTGTTGGCTTCCAGGGACATAATGTATAGCTTATTCCCAAAGCTGTAAAGGCTGATGTTTGCTCTCCAGGAACAGCAAGTGTCTTCAGAAGTCAGAAAGCTGCTTTTGGGCTGAGTTTATTTCCCTGAGAAAAACATGTACAAAACTTTTTGCTACTTTGTGTGCACCTTTAGAGATGAAGTAAAATGTGCTGCTTTAATTTGTGTGGGCAGCTGTTACATTTATATAAGTATTACTCCCTTTGAGAAATTGCTAGGAGATATAAAAGTTTAAGTTCTCTGCTGGATATATAATTCTGGCATTTGTAAAAGCCTTGCATCTCTCAGCCCATCACTGTGCTTTGCCTGTCACATGCTTGAGCTTGACTTGCTCTTACAAATCCAACTCTTCTGAAGCCACCAGCAGACAGCAAGGAGTCGATTACTAACAGAATGAATTTAAAATAAAACAAAAGCAAAATGCAAAGCTTCCCTCAGTTGAGCTTTTTCACAGAAACCAGGGAGGATAAATGTTAATGACTGTCTTCAGTGAGGTCATCTGTCAAACAACCCATTAAACAAACTTATTATATCTGGCCAGAGGGATAAAAGGAAACATGGAATGTCTCCGTTTGGGATATTTGAATGTGAGCAGGATTCCCAGCCCTGAGAAGAGTCCTTTAATCATGAGGGGCTGCCTGAGGTAGCCACTAACTCTCCTGCTCTACAGAGAACTCCTTTTGTTGTAGTTTGGAGCCTGTTTGATGGGTTGTAATTGCTCTGCGGACCATATACTCTGTCCAGGTGCTGGGAAAGAAGTTCTCCAGAGGTACACTCAGGGTGCTGCCCTGCAAAGTTGGTCTGGATTCCCGATAAGAATCCAATGGTTGGATCTGCTGGTTGCTGCTGACACCCTCTCCTTGTGCCTCAGTCTCCCATTCCCTGCTCTGGGCAGCAAATCCCGCCTTCCAAAACTCAAACAAACAAAGAAAATAGCCCTTCCCACCAAAGAACCCACCAAACCAAACAAAATGAATAATGATAAAAAACCCAAAACATGACAAAATCAATCAAACCTAAAGCAGCACAAACCCACCATTTCCGAGGCAATGCAAGACCTTTTCAGAATCCCAGTTTCCACCATTTCCTCGTCTGCTGAAGAGACATTTTTTGAAGACATAGTAACTTTTGCTCACTGCACAGCACTCCTATAGCACTGTCCATCTTCCTTGGATGTTTTGGGCCATTTCCAGATAATTTCCAGAAATTGTGGGGTACCTTGTCACTCTCTACAACTGCCTGAAAGGAAGTTGCGTAGCCAGATGGGGATCACTCTCTTCTCACAGGTGACAAGTGACAGGACCAGAGGAAATGGCCTCAGGTTTCACCAGGGGATGTTTAGGTTGGATGTTAGGAAAGCTTTCTACACTAAAGAGGGTGTCAGGCACTGGAACAGGTTGTCCAGGGGAGTGGTGGAATCACCATGTTCAAAAGGGGTGTGGATGTGGCACCTGGGGGTGTTACAGTGCTGGTTTGTTGGACTTGATGATTTTGGAGTTCTTTCCCAAACTTAGTGATTGCATGACCTATGATTGTATGAACTTATTAAAAGTTAATGTAAATAAAACCATTTGGGCCCAATGCAATTACATATATTTCTCTCTTCAGCCCATCCAGGAGGGGCTGCTGTGTTCTACACAGTCAGAGCACAATATTTATGCAAACTGTGGTTTTGCTGTGGTGTCTAAAGCAACTTTTGTCAAACTTTCTCAATGACGAAAGTATGTGATTTCTTCTGGGTATGTTAAGTGTGAAACACACCCTATTAAAATGAGATTTAAGTGTTGAGGTTGCCTCCATTAACTAATAAGGCAATTTTATTGAACATGTAAAAGAGTTAAAATGTTAATTGTGATGCTTGAAAATGTGGTGTTTGCCTACTAAGTATTTGGATATTCAGTTAAATGGCTGTATAGTAAATATTAAAGGTATGTTATTATACTCAGTGTAACTCACCATGTCCAGGTTTTCTATAAAAGGACTCATTTTTTTTTTTGCTGGAAAAGGGACATATTTGTCAGAGGGAAAACTCTGTAAAATATGAAGATTTTCTTTGTGGCTTTGTAATAAAGAGAGGTAAAACTGTTTGCATACAGGACATCCTTTCTCATCTGCTGCAAGTGTTTTATACACCTCTGGCTGTAAGATCAACAATACCTTTCCATGGCTTGCTGCTTCTGTGAATCATCAGGGAACAGTCTCTTTTGCAGTGGGTTTGATTTGATAAGATTTGGTACTGGAATGATATTACAGTTTGAAAATATTTCAGTCAGCTTTAATATAAATTTTTATACTACGCTAGAATGAAGCCACAGTCTGAAATAATTTTACATCATGAGTGGTTCTAAATGAAAGTACTTGCAGATTATTTCCATCACATACATGCAGGAAAGAATCTGTTTCTGCCTAAATAATATTTAAGTCCATTACCTTAGGAAAAAACAGTCATTTCAAGCTTTAGCACCTGAGTGGTGCTGAACTTCAGTGATAGTGATAGGGGTTGTTATCAAAGTGCTGTCTTCTCAGGAAAAACCTTGCTGCAAACAAAGTTTGTGAGCCTCACTAATAGGTCCTGGATGGGCTCAGCCTGGATGGGCTGATGATGCTGCAGTTTGGCTTGACTTGCCCAATTTGGAAGCAGATATACATTTATTAAAATATATTTTTGTATGTATATATGTGCACATACCTATTTCTGATATATATATATATATATATATATATTTATAAACATGCAATATCCTTTCTTGAAAAGGCGGCTGTGGTGTTTTTATGCTTTTGAAGTCAAAACCTGAAATTCTGCCTTTGGGGCATTCAGTGATCTCGGAGCTTCCCTTCTCCACACGCTGCTCCTGCAGTGCACAACAGCCCAGTTTGGAACAGCTTTCCTGTGTGTTTTTATAGGTCAGGCAGTTTGTGAGTGAAAGAAGTGCTGGGCAGATACCAATCTTTTAAATATCTTGGGATTGATGCTGCCAGTGTTCAGCGGGAGTTGACTGAATTGTGATTATAGTCATTGGAAAAATGAGCAAACAGTGCAGCCCCCAGTTATAAAATTACCTAAGTTCATGTGAACATGTCTGAGTTGAGATGAAAAAAGATAATATTTGTGCTTGTGTTTAAGTCTTTATTGCTATGGAATTAAATAAGGTTATTTGCCTCAGGATCTTTGGTTCACATTGAATCGCTGAATTTGAGACTGGGGTTTTTGCCTGAGTAGGTCAAGGAAAATAAATGTTTCTTTACATTTACAAATTTTTAAATGTCATTTGATTTATGTAACAATTACTAGGAGAAAAACAATACCTTTTTCGTAGGGTTATTCCTTTGTTTTCTTCTGTGAAAACTGAATCTTTAGAAAAATTCAGTGTACAGCATTAGGAATATCCTGGTTTCCAGGCTCTTTCATTTAACGTTTACTGTTGGCTTCTGCAGAAATATTCCCTGCATGTTCTAGAAAGTTGCCCTTAAACTTGGTGTACTGATAGTCCTGAAAGGATTTAGTGTGGTGCAGGGCTGCTGGATAACTTGGGCTGCCACTGCAGCAATAGCAAATTTCATCTCTCCAAGGCTTCTGTTCCATGAGGTTGTTACTGGAACAAGAACTGAACAAATATTAAGTCATGCCACGTATGGAAAAACTTAATTTGGCAGTGTGGATTTGATTTGACAGTTGGCTCTGGAAATGTGACTTTTTTTACTTGCTCTTGTATTAAATCTTCGGGCTGGGTCTTCAGATATTAATCTAGATTTTGTCTCTGCCCATTGCTTCTGAAGTGTTAAGTCACCTTTGTGGGGAACCCCAAGGTCTGCTGAGTAAAGAGTGGCAGATTTAACATATTTTGGGGTGATGGGGTTGTGTGAGCAGTGTGCCAGCCCCTCTCTGTGTCCAGGCTCTCCCAGCCCTCACTTTACACCAAAGCCTGGGAGCTGCCTGGCTGTGCCTGCAGGTGTAAGGCAGCATCCTGTGCCCAGGTGCCCTGGGTTGGCTGTAGCAGCACAGTATATGGCCCTGTAAAGCTGATTTAGCACCTGTAACCTTGGTGCTCTGCTCCCCAGGGACAGCAGGAGCTCTAAGCAGAAAATGCTAAACTGCTCTTCCCATTCTGCCGTAAGATCAGAGCTTTTGTGTCACCAAAGCTGTTGTATCTCTGAAGTACTTGCATTTTTAAAATCAAAGATAAAGATGTACCTACAGCACTTCTGTTGTTAAATTTCTTTATGGTACCTAGACCAAGGCATGTTTTCAGTACTTTAGTGGAAACAGAGAAATGCTATTTTTCCCTTTTTTTTTCCCTCTTTTTTTTTTTTTTTCCCTTGACCTCTGACTGCCTTAAATTCTGTGAATCTTCTTGCAGAACAGAGATTAGTAAAATAGTATGATTAATAGGATCAACATCAGAAGGTTTAGTGTACTGAAACCTATGTTTGTATACAGGAGAAAATAACAACCTTCCAAGTGTCTACCAGCATGTAAAATTACCTGTCAGTGTAACATATGCATATGTATTTTGTTGAGTTACAGTAGGTGCACGTGAAATCTGCCAAGAAACTTGTGATTTTTAAGATGTTTAACTTTTTGGCTGTCCTAGGGTGACAATCCTCTCTACAGATGGGTATGTAGCAGTTGCAGGTTTGGAATATCTAATATATATACATAGGGTAATAACAGAAGTATGAAAGTTCGGTGAAACTATCATCAGTGTATTTTTTAAAAATATGATACTTTTGTTCTTCATTCAAGTTTATGGGAATTCTTGGACTTCATTAATGATCCCAGTATTTTGCAGTGCTTGAAAATTAGATTTTAAGCGAGAAAAGGGGCTTATTTGAAATCAGAATGAGCTTTTCATTTTCAGAATTCTTTAGAGTGGTATTAGCTCCTCAGCTTCCATATTGAAAAAAATAAACTCAAGAAAAACAACCCCCAAACCCCCCAAAAAAACTGCTACTGACTTGAATATGCCCTGAGTTATTCCAAGCTAAAAGATGGAAAGAAAATATTTTTTCTTGTGTTCATCTTTACAGCATAAATATCTTTAACATTAGATGTGAACAACTCTGTAATTCTTCTGTACATCTAAATTGTATGAGGAGATGTCTTCTCAGTTCATGCCCGATCAACACAAAGTTCTTAGTTTAATAACAATTTTTTTTTCTTTTCTGTCTCATCTAAACTTATTTTTGTGAGTTATTTTGACCATTTTTCATCAGAACCAAGGCTAGGAGGAAATGTGTTGGTATGTTAAGGTGTAATGCATGTTTACACATTTCGACTTTAGAAGTCCATGTTGTTCACAGAAAACGTAGGGAATTTTTATATTGTGAATAAAAGTGCTGACAAAGGGTTGAGTAGTCAGACATTAAGTAATCTCAGACCTCTCAGGAGTCCGTGTGAATACTGAATGTTATTAGTTTGGGCATGTGGAAATCTCAGACCTGTGAATTTCTTCTCGGACTAGTGACCCTTGGGAGAGAGGTTGGTTGGGTTTTGTTTGTACAAGAGCACGGTGCTTTATGAAATCCATCTGCTGGCTCAGCACAAAGTTCAAGCTCTGGATCTGTAGACACATTGCCAAAAAATGCAACCTGTGTTGCTGAAATATTCCCTTTCATGAAAGTAGGTATGGGTTTATTACTCCTGCAACTCTTTTGAAGAGGATCAGTCAGATCAATTGAGAAATGTCTCTATAAAGTTGGAAAGGCACATGCAGGTGTATAAATCTCATGTTTTGGTGTGTTTTCCTTAACGCTTTCACTCCTAATTAATAAAGGACTAATTAGATCATTTACGATTTTAATACCTCGACAGGTTCTGATTGCTGGTTCATTGTTAACATGGGCAATTCAGGAATCATTGTGAAGGAATTCTTGGGTATGAGATGCAGGGAAGTCATAGCTTTGCTCCCAGGGCTGTACAGGAATTTCTGTATGAACATGAGGAACTAGAAGTTCCTAGTGCAGCCACAGTTCTGTTTGCATCAGTTACAAATGGGGGTGCTGCTGCTCCTATTTGCCTGTTAAAAACCAAGTTTGTCTGTTTTTCTGCAGTGTGACAAGGGAAACTAGAGGAGATCTAATACTCTTCCAGTCTGAACATTTGGCCAAGTAACTGCTAAAATGTCAAATGCTATTCAGGCATGTTCTGCAGGAATATGGCATTTTTGGATGTTTGTGTTAGTGCATTGTAAATGTTAACAAAAATAATCATGTTGAACCATTGAAATTTCTTGTACACAAGTAAAAAAATTAATAATGCAAGTAACTGTAGTATTTTCAATAATTTTTAAAATGTTATTTTTAATATTAGCAGGTTTTTTTTTTAAAAAAAATTTCAACCAAGAGTCTCTACACTGCCCTGTGTCCCTTCAAATACTGAGCCTCTCTGCTGGGGTACTGCTCCTTCTCCTTCTGAACATGGTGCTGCCTACATCCTGCTTCATCTCACTGTGCCACCTCTGACCATTAATGCAAATTGGAGGCCAGATAAGAGTGGCTCTGGATTTAAATTGGTGCAACTCACAGCAGAATCTGTCTCCAGTTCGTATTAATGACTGCAAGTGGGAGAAGCTGCCTGAGCAGAGAGGAAGCTCTAATGAGACCATGTTCCTTCACCCGTAGCCATATCTCTGCCACCTAATCTCTTTTCTAGACTGTCGAATCAAGTTCATTTAATTGCATTTTCAGTTAAAGTCTGCAAAGTGCAAATATGGGAATAAACAAGGAATCATGTTAGCATGTTCAAATGTCTTTCTCTTTAAATTCAGGGCTTACATTTTTCTTGGTAATTGCGCTGGAATTGCTCTGTGCAGGCATGGCTGCACGGGGGGGTGGGGAGAGGATTTTTAGTCCTGCTTCTTGGAGCACCTGCGGCATTGCAAGATCCCACACTCACTTGAGCTTTTTCCTCCAGAGGAAGTTCAGATAAAAAACCAAGAGAATATTTGTTGGTCCGTGCTGCTGTTAATAACAGAGTGAGATTTTCTGTGCAAAGGCACTGTCTGTCAGCAAAGCAAACACAGCATGTTGTGATGTTTGTGTGCCTGACTAAGGACAGTATTTATTTCATCCTTGGAGAACTTGCATGGAGGACAGAATTCCCACTGTGTCAAAAAGGATCTGCGGCAGATACCCTAAACTCCCTTCTTTGATAAAGTACCTTTTGTCAGCAAGTGTGTATGTTGAAAATTAGCAGTTCCTTCAGCACAAAAACCTTGACATTGAGTATAATTGAGGAGGTTAGTGTCGGCATGTTCGTAAGTATTACCTGTCATTTGAAATATGACAGTGCTGTAACTGCAGGACCTTGGGGACTTCACTGTGCTGGCACTGCCATCTGACTGCCTTGGAGTCTGTGAGACAGCTTCCGAGCCACTTCGACCCTGAGATAATTAACATGGCCCTGGAGGCTTCTGCCTTTTGCTTTTCTGCACTTGTTGTTTAATAAGATGTTTGTTGCTCTGCTTGTCTTTGACGCAGTGGTGTGCCATTAGGGACACGAGGTCCTTCACATGCTGTCACAGTTAGTGGGTTTAGGTAATGCTGTCTGTGCAGCCATACCTTTCAATTCCAGCAAATTAAAATATTATCATCAATTAGCCAGCTATGCTGGGTGGCTGGCTCTGTTTCTGAGGGGTTGCACGTATTTGTGGTGTGTGAAAGCAAGGTGACAGAGAGGAAGAATATTATACAACTCAATTGCCAGGGAAAAAGTCAGATTTTAAGCAATGTCAAATGCTAAAATGATATCATAGCGTGCAGAGATGAAAGGCAGCATGCAGCACTTCAGGGGAGGGAGAGGTTGTTGCTCTCTGGAAGGTACAGCCTTGGGGTGGAAGGTTATCAGCTGTCTGTGGTCAGAGACAGTTGTTTTAATCACTTGCATTAATCAAGATCATGATGGTTTAGCCCATAAAGCGTTATGGTATTTTGCTGAAATCACATCATGTTTTCAAGGAGAAAGGGGAGAAAACAAAACCCAAAAAGTTTGGAACATATTTGTGTAGACAAGCTGAGCACAACTGGTTTTACTTTTCCACTCTGTGAAACAATGTTTTAAAGGGTTGTGAAAAATTCAGCTGTGTTGCTCCAGAGAGATTCAGGCTAATACTTTGACAGCTCACATGGCTGAGCTGCTTTTTGAATGTTGTAAGAACTCAAAGCAACACTAAATCTAAATCTAAATAATCAGCTCCAGTGGATGGCATGGTTAAGCCAGGGTGCTGCCACAAAAGGGCATTCTTAGCCACAACAACAGCTTCACAAAGTCATTTTGTTTCTAGGGAATTGTCTGTTTCAAGGAAAAAAACCCCTTAAGATAGTCTCCTTCAGGGTGTTTATCTGTTTGGGTTTTTTTTAAACAGTTGTCCTCTTTTGTACATGTTTATTTGTGAAGTAAACAACAAATGAGCATAACCTGGAATGTGGAATATCAGAGACCTATGGTTATAGCATTTAGCTTTTCATTTCATCCTGTAAGAACAAATGGAGCTGGAAAGGTATTTCATTACACCCATTTAGCTTGAAATACTTCTAATCTGTCTTGCTTGTGGAGAGTATAATTTATAATTAGAACTGTGAAACCATGCCAGAGAGTATTGAACAGTGAGTTTGGCTGTTTTAAAGGGGTGCTTTGAGTGGAGAAGCTTGGAAAAAGCCATCAGATAAAGTTGCAGATATTGAAAAGATTCATTTATACACCAAAATACACCAATAAGGACTCAGAGTGCAATAACATCTTTCCAGTTCCTTGGTGTATTTTTTCCACTGTCATGCTAATACAGAATGAAAGAGGGAAATACAGCAGTTTTCTTCTAATAATCCAGCATTAGTTTGGGAGTTAAAGCCAAGATGACTGAAAGCTACAATATTCTAAAGACTCATTCTCCAGTTCCTTTACATTATGAATATAAATATCTTCTCAGTTATAGACATTAGGCTTTCATTGTATAGCCCACCATTAGGCATAAAACATACGAGAAAGCTGTCTGCATTAGGCTATTGAAAGAGCACTGATTTACAGCTCTTCTGTAACCTCACTTTGCAAATATTAAGGGAACAGTAAAGGAAAAAGGTATTGAGAATTCTACATAAATACATTAATCTTTGACTTTCACATAGGGGTTTGGCTGACATGGACTTTTTTTGTCCAAACTACAAGTCCAACATTTGTTGTTCAGTCATAACCTGACAGAAAAATCACAAGAGTGTTTGAACAATTCCTAGTTCATCCTTTTCTCCCTTAAAAAAACCTTGGTTTTGGAGGGGAAGAATAATTTTCTCAATAAAGATGATAAGGTGCAGGATGCTGATCAACTGTGGCTTATTTTCTACTAATTCTTGCTTGTATTTCAGTCAGCAGTGACAGAAGACTTCAGCAAGAGATGTGATCCAAAACCTCATTGGAGTGGGTGGGGCTCTTCTTGGGTCACAGCTGATCACTGCTGCTTTCCTTCTGCCTTGGCCTCTGCTCTGAGGCTGCAGGATTTTTTATGGGAATTGCAGAGATACATATTGTAGGATGTCAAAAGGCTTCCAGTGGTGGTAGGAAGCATACTGCACTCATAAATATCCCTTTTCACAAAGCCATTTAACTTTTATTTATCAGAAACCTATGAAGTTCTGTCAATTTTCTTAGTGAATGGTAGAAAATAGATAGAATTAAGTGAGTAAAATTAACAGTAATAAAGTTAGGGAAGCATGAAATTAAAAAAGTGATTGCAGTAATAAGGTATAAAAGTTTTTCAGGAAAAATAATACCCTTTTGACTTGGTGAAAAACAGTATTAGTACTACTTATTAAAGAAGCATATATTTATACGATCAGTATCACATCAATGAAGTCTTGATAGTTTTTGGTTTTACCTACTCTATTCAATTTGATTATCTCAAATTAATATACTTTACAACTGCTAATCGATTTGTTCTTCTCATTTTAATGATAGGTAAGTGTTACCAGCTTGCTTTTGAAAAAGAAAAAAGATTGAAGCTGAGGCTTATGAGATAAGTGGAAAGAATCCATTAGAAAGGCCTTTAGTTTCATGTTCTTGAAGGAGTATAGCTAAAGAAAAGGTGTAGAGCTCAGTATTTGCTGATACCTTCAAGTAGCATTCAGGTACTTCAGTTTGCAAGTTTTTACAGTAGCAGCTCAGTGCAAAATATTTGTGCAGCCCCTGAAACAGCAGCTCATCCCTCCAAGGGAGAGCATGCTACCAAGGATGAAGTAAATAATTATTTCTGCCTTTTTTCCCTTTTATCCCACAAATTCTCATGTGCTCTTCACAAATTTCTCCAACAAAGGAATGGAAGAGGAGTGAGTGTGAAGGAATATGAGTCAGGAGGAAGACTGAGGTTACACATTGCAATATTGTCATTATTCTAAGAGATAGATTTGGAATTGAATTTTCTTGGGAATGGAGGCTCTGTTAAATTGCTGAGATGATGCACGTGTGCTTAGGTCAAGAGAGAAGTAGGGGGGGAGATGATCTTGTCCATCAGTTCTAGGGCTCTTCCATTCAACATTTGGCATAACTCAGTTTTCTCTTTATAAGGTCTTGCTTGTGAATCCTGCCTTGACAGATTTATCTATAACCTCCCTCTCCACAAATTTTCATAGTTTACAAGTGCTAGGATCAATAAAGCCCAGTAATATCTTGGTGTAAGACTGAGCAGCAAAACAGAAAGAAAATTGTGGTTTGTGCTACACAAACACTATGTTAGGGCAGTGATAGGTTTTTGCATACAGATGTGATTAATACCATTTCACCAAAATAATACATTTGAATAACTGTTGAGATTCTTTCTCCCAAAGATCATCATTAAAACACAGATCCTCAAAAATTTAGAGAGAGGAGATATTCAAAGGAGTGTCATTTTACTACACTCTTCACAGCAATATTTCCTGGTAAACTGGTAATCAAGTTCCTTTGAGATGCTTTATTTTCACAGTTCTCTAGTGGCTTGATTCTTTAGGTGTTAAACAGCTCTAACAGGCCTGGATAAGCTGCAAAGCTTGATAAGGTCAGAATGGTGAATGAGAGACATACCTTATTCACAAAACATGCATTTAGTTCACTGACTCCTTTCCTATTCATCTTTTCATCTCTGTTTTAGTTTCACATCTTATATAGAAATGCCAGCGCATTATTGTACTTTTTTGTTTGTTTTATTACTGAGCTTTGCAGAGCCAATCTTTGTTATTTTCTTGATTCTTGCCCTTTTAATAACCTTTAAATATAGGTCCATTTCTTGCTGGCAGACCAGCTACTTCGCCGTGAGGGTTTGAAAAGGGACTCTTGTGGAAAGAAGAGTGTGTGCTGGGAAGCGTTAAATTTCCCTGCGTGTTATTATCTGAGTCGCATCAGCTCAGTGGCACATTAAGTAATGGGCTGTCATGGTCTGTTGTTATGGAACAGTTCCCATGAACCAGCATTGGGTGTATCTTATGTAACAAGCCTATCTTTAGGCTGATGTACAGGATTTCACATTCAGTGCCGGGCAGGGATGGAGCTGCTGTTTCGTTTCTGCCTCTAAATGTATTTTTTAATGCACACAAGTAGCACGTGGCCAATGGAGGCTGTTGCTTTTTCTGCCTGCTCAAAGGAGATAACGTTTCTTCAAATAGCTGTGTTCTGGAAAGAATAAAAGGTTCTGGATCTGTGACTTAAATGCTGTAGCCTGCTGCCTTGCAAGAGAGACGGAATTTGTCCTGTGGCACAAAAGAGTGCATCTGGGGAGAGGTTCTTTCAGTTTTGGTGACATTTTTAAGACTCGCTTCAGGGCCCAGATCAGATGTTTCCTAGATACCTATTGGCAAATGCTTCATTTTTGATAGAATTGTTTAGGCTGGAAAAGACATTTTTAGTATTATCAAGTGCAGCCATTAACCCAGTGCTGCCAAGGCCACCACGAATCCATGTCCCTAAGTGCCACAGCTATGTTTCTTTTAAATCCCTCCAAGGGTGACACTGCAGCACTTCCCTGGGCAGCTTGTTCCAGTGCTGAACAGCCCTTCCCAAGCAGGAATTTTTCCCATATCCTATCTGATCCCTCTGGCACAAGTTGAGGCCATTTCCTCTTGTCCTGCTGTTTGTGACTTGGCAGAAGAGTCTGTCCCCCACCTGGCTGTAAGCTCCTTTCAGGTGCCTGCAGAGAGTGAGGTCTCCCCTGAGCCTCCTTTTCTCCAGGCTGAGCCCCTTCCCCAGCTCCCTCAGCCCTTCCTGGTGCTCCAAGCCCTTCCCCATCTCTGTTGCTTTCTCTGTACACATTCCAGTCCCTCAATGTCTTTCTTGGAGTAAATGGCCCAAAACTGAACAGAGGATTTGCGCACTGGAGCTGCTCACCTCAGCAGCAGTGAAATATCACACTCATGGGGTGACCTTTGAGAAAAATCAGTAATTTCTTTGTTTAGAGTGCAGAGGGCACAGATCTCATAGAGCAGTTGCTGGTAAATGGAGTATATTATTTCCATATCAGTGTCACACTGTCAGAAAGTGGCACTTTGTTAAGATAATGTGACCTTTAGAATCATCTTTTAGTCTTTTATTCTTTCTCTGGTACCGTGAATCTCTACTTTTAATTCTTAATGTTTTTCGATGAAGTAGAAATAACACAGAATTCAGTTATTCATGTTCTTTTAGGTATATTAGATTTTTTTTCATGAATGGCATAGGTGCTATTTTATCCGTGAAAAACTTCTGTTTGCTGACTGTAAAATGTACATCTGTTCTAAAATGTAGCTTTGGTAAGCATTTACATATTTTATAAAGGAAAGAAACGGAAACAAGAATAGGGATCAGCTGCTTTCCAATAGTTTCTATGGGGAAAAAAGTGGATTTAAAAAAAAAAAATCCCTGTGAGCTTTGTGCTAGGTTGTCTGTTGCAGAAACAGAAAGTCACAGTGCTGGGGCAATTATTATTTAAAAGGGAAAATATGATATTAGGTTTGATAATAACAATTTGATTTTAAAAAGAGCAATGCTACCTGCTAGTGATTTTTTGCATTAAGTTCTCAATATGTTTTTTTGGCTTCAAAATTTTCCTTCTCAGTCTGGTTGTCCTTATGAAGCACTTGTTGAATCAGGGGTTCAGCTTGGTCTCTTTCCCATCTCTCTTGGGGCTGCTCCATGAACTCTGAGTCATGCAAGACACTTTGGGTCAAGGAGGCAGACTTCCCTGTTCCATAAATATGTCCCAGCTTTAGAAATAAGGTTTGGTGATTTTTTTTGTTCATTTGTTCAGTTTGGTTTTTTAACTACCAAAAGATGTGGGTGAAAGTTTTCTATCCTACAATGCTGGTTTCCAGCAATTGCTCCTTTTTGCTTTCATGAAGCCTGTGGTCGTAGAAAAAGATGCTGCTACTCAGAATAGGAGCTGGATGTCTGCTTGATGAGTTTTAAACCTCACTATTGTGATATGAGTAGAAATACAGTAGCAAAATACAGCTCAGTAGCTTCATGTGCATATTTTTTTATTGAAGAAATGTTGCTTTTTTTTTCCCTGGAGACAAAAACATTTTTAGAATAGAGGCTGCCTGCTCACAAAAACATATTCATGTAGCAGTGTTAGCAGCAATTTGTTTGTTCTAATTGTACAGAATTCAGAAGTTTAAAATACTTAAAAGTATGTGAAAGTATACACTTAAATATCATTCTAAATTATGCTTGAATTTCCATATAAAATCTCAGCATTGTTGCTGTATTTGGATCCAACTGAATAAAAATCTGTTCTGATATAACAAATGTAACATATATTAATATTTCTGAGAAAAAGAAGAAAATCCTGCTTTATTTTGTTTGTGCTTAAAATTTGAAAGCTGGATTCTATGTTTAACAGCAGCTGCTTCAGCCTTGTGTTACTTGGAGTGAAAAAAAAACAAACCATCCTGTTAATGGCAATATTTAGCAAGAATTCTGTGAGAAAGGAATTTAATTTCTAAGCCCTGTTCAGTTTTGAAACTGTGGAAAGTTACCAAGAAGTTTTATGGGGTATTACTTTTGATAGGGTTTTTCAAAATGATACATTTCTATTTCTGGAATCAGAAACCTTGATTTTTTTATAATTTTTTTTTTTTTAAAGGAAGGTTCATCATATAATCCAGTTGGAATAAAAACCAATTTTTTATAACATTTTTATATGAGTATTACTATTAGCAAGCTTTCAGGCCTTCCAAATTGTCCAAAAAAAAAAAACCCAAACAAACCTCCAAACCAAAAAAACCCAACTTACTGTTGCTAATGTTTCCTACTATGGATGTATTACAGAACCTTGAAAACTGCTGGAGAAGAAGAAAGCACAAATAGGGAGAGCATCTTCCCATAAACTTTTTAATAGTATTTTAAGCAGATACTAGACAGACTGTAGATGTGTCAGGTTTGTTAAAGCTAATACTTCAGCTCAGGGAACCCATTTGGCACTTGAAGTAAATCTCCCAGATGGAACAATATCATTAAAAATTAATTGTATAACTACTGGACCTGTCTTTAAAGACTTTTGAACTGCTGAGGCTTTCTAATCAGATATTGTTGCTCCAGTTCACCAGTGAAGCGAATCCAATGACTTTTCCTGCGTATGGCCTACTTCTGTTAATGAAAATACAAATTATTCACTCCAGCATTTAGGCTGTAAAGGTAATCTCCTGGTTTACACATTATTCTCTTCTGTGTGTTTAACTTCTCTTCTGAGCAAAAAAAAAAAAAAAAGTATAGAGTAAATCAGAAGGGGCACATCAATCAACTTGGCACAGTTTGAGTTGGGAATGGTGGTTGCTGGTGGTGTTTGATGCTGAGCCTGGCTCTTCCCTACCCTGTCTGTGTGAGTTTTATCAGGCATGCCTGGCCTGTTAGTCTTTGTAGGGTCTTTAGCACTCAAGGGAACTTTAAAAAAAAAAAAATTTTTTTTTTTTTAAGAAGCTTGCTTAGTATTTTTGTCTTTTCTTCTGTCTGAACTTTCTCATGGCTGCTCACCACTCTTCACTGCCATGACATAACTTTTGGATGATAAATGTTCACCAAAAAAACTTAACAGCACTTTCATTTGAACTACATCTGCTGCAGTTGATGGTGGATAAAACAGATCAGCTGGCCCTTGGTTTCCTTTCTGCTCCTTTTCTGAGGGATGTCCATGTCCCCCTGGATACCTGCATCTACCATCTCTGTCTTTATATTCATATAAACATCTCCGTTAGATAAGGCTCTTACACTTCAGGTTGGGGGTTTTTTGGGGTTTTTTGGGGGGGTTGGTTTTGTTGTGTTGTTTCTTTTTCTGGAGGACAGAGCAGGTTGGAGCTTCCCTCAGCCTCTTCCTCACACGTCCATCTACAGCACCTTTAGGGTTGTTTGGAGTAATTTTAAAAGTTAGAAGCCTAATATTTGCCACTATATATTTAAACTTGGTAGTTCTTGCTGCCACTTATTGTTTTCCTAATACGGTATTTGTTGCCACAAAAGTAGTTCAGTGGTTGTGTAGTTTTTTAAGAAAACACCAGATAATAACTTCTGTTTATTCTATCTATAGATATAGAAAATGCAGGCACATATATAGTTGTGTGCATGTATACTTGTGTATGCTTAATAAAGTGTATAATTTATGTAAAAAAATCAGCCATTCCTAACAAAACCCCAAGAGCAACTAAAAACACTCAAACAACAACAGCATAGGACATGCAAAGGATTTTAGTTAGACTCTGACTTTAGAGTCTTTTTCCAAACCACTCTGATGTAGGTAGTTTGAAAATTAAGGTAAAGCTTCATTAAACAGCATTCAATTAAAAAAAAAACCAACATAAATGCCTTATGTGGTAAATGCACTATTAGACTCTGAACTCATATATCGTATTTATTAAAATTTGATTTGAACTTCCTTTTCACAGAATTATATAGTATTTATTATTGTTTTCATTATGAGGTTCATTTTAATACATTTTTCTGAGTTTATTTAGCATTTCAAGCTATACATCATAAACCTAGTTGGAATGATGCTGGGGATTTTGATGTTTCTACATCCAAGTGACCTTTTGTGATATTTCTGCTCTATTTTTTTAACTTATAGGGGAATAAATTGTGATAATCAAAAAATGAAATTGTAGGAAACAGTTGTAGGTGCTTCATTTCTCTTCTGCTATCTACCTACTCAGTAAAAAATAGGAAAAAATAAGTGTGTAACAAAGACAAGGTGACACTTAGCAAGCTGTGCTGTTTTTTTATTTGCTGTGTATTCTAAGAGAGCAGTTGATCCCAAGTTGGAATTGACTGGCTGTACAGTTTGGAGACACCTTATCTTACTTGTTTACAATATTTAATGCTAAATAATATTTCATATGTTATTTTATAGTATCATAAAATCCAGAACCTAACTTCCATTATCCATTTCCGTACGGGGTTTGCTGAGAAATGGAACTAATAAAAAAATAATACAATGGAAGTTTGCATTATGAGCTGCCTGAATCATAAGCCTAGGTTTTTTACTTCCAATTAGGCAGCCAATTATGGCATTTGTAGTCAGAATGAAAATAACCCAAAAATCCAACTAGTGATTTTTAGGATGTTTCTTTTGTACATGTCTATATGCACATATATATAATTTATTCCTTACACTTTGTGACTCAGATATTGAGACTCTTAAAGCCGTTTGACCTTTCCATAAGGACAAAAAATATTGTGCTATGACAAAATCAATGTATTATTTTGGGGTAATTTCGCAACCATTAATTCTACCTTATTACCAACCCTCCTTTTTTCTGCTTGTATCTTAGTGTCTCACTAGAAGGCATCCCATAATGCCAGCAGGGGCTGAGTCTCAATGACAGTTTGCTGATTATTCCAGTTCATTTGCATTTGCTTCCTTACACTTTTATGCCTTAATTTATGCCTTAAATAATGCAAAGGGTGATGCATCTCTGATGTAATTTCACATTGCTTATGTTAGGATGACTCAGCACCGCTGAGTTAAGATGCCAATCAAACCTTGTGTACACCTCAGTGTTTATCTTGCCATCCTCAGCCTCTTTGTAGGCAGCTATTCCTTGTCTAAAACATGAAGGTGTTGCCATAAGAGCACTCAGGAGAGCCTTTTTTTCTCTCTTTCAGCCTGAATAGGTGTTAAGTAGACAACACAGTATTGGGCTGGGGTTTGTTTGTCTTGGCTTTTTTTTTTTCTTTTCAATTTTCATTGAATTGCTCAGTTCAACTCTGTTACCTTGTATCGTACTGCTCCATGTCTGTGGGATTCTGTGCTTCTGCATGAAATGAAGAATTAATAAGACCAACATTTCTTCATTGCTTTCACACCTCAGAAGTATCAAAGTTCTACACAGAAGCAAGAGCAGATGTGTCTGTATCTTTCTGACCTCTTTGTACCTGCAAAGCTAAAGATAAGTTTTCTTTTTCAGTGTTGCTGTTATTTTCTTGTCTACAAGGACAACTTATGTTTTATCATGCTAATTTTTTATTTTTTCCATTTTAAATGTTGTGTTAGGAGTAAAGCATGGTATACAACTTCTTGTTTATTGCTTTTTCCAGCTGCAGAATAGATGGTGGAAAATCAGTGCCAATTCAACAAAAGCTGTTGCACTGCAATTAAAAGATCAGGCTGGACATTGTTAATTCCCTTCCTCTGTCTGTTTTTTGGGGTTGTTTTTTGGAAACGTTTTCTCGGAGTTGTGTAATTAAATTATTACCTGCTGTATCTCCATCTGCTTACATGATATTGAAACGTTTCTAACCTCTGTGTGTGTGTCTGCTCACTTCATGACTTCAAAGAAGTGCCAAAAAAGCAGTGAACGTACTCAGCAGATGGACTGAGGGACTCACACCCTCCAAGCAGTCAGGTTTGATTGTTCTGTTTATAATTAAGCATATTTTCTCTAAATCTAATTATTTAGTTTCAAAACATGGCAAAGATGTTTTCATTTTCAATAGTCAAGTATTCCTTACGGGATAAAGACCTACTCCAGATCGTTGCTGTGGATATTCCTGGTAAGATCACGTGTGATTGTTTTTCAATTAGCTCAATACTTGAATTATTATCTTTTAAAAGATTTAACTCAATCCTTGCACTCTACAGCGTGCTGCAGGTAAATCTTAAAAAAGACCTAGGTCTGGATGCTTGTAGTAGGCCTGCCAAAAAATGTCAGTGCTTAAATGCATCAGGTATGTGTGTGTTTTCAACCCTTAATGGTATTTTATTCGAAGCAATTAGAATATTCAGAGGGTTAAGGTTGGAGTGTGTTGTCCAGCAAAAAACAAGGAGTCATTTTAATTTAGAGAAGAAATCTGCAGATGTGAAATCTGCATGAAAGAAGGACAATATGATCTGGCTCTAACCAGGTGGTAGAAGAGCATTTTCCCCAGCCTTGGTAGGTGATTTCAGTGTGTTTATAGTGGTCATGGGTATCTTTGGAAGCGTCCATTGGATCCAGGTGTGATGTTGAGTGAGTTATGGTTGGGGTGTTGCTCCAGTACCATCCAGCTCCACCAGGAAGCTCTGCCGATTGGATGGGCTGTGCTGCTCTTGGCTTACAAAATGCAGAGCTTCTGGCCAACAAACTGGCTTTGAGCTCATCTCAGTGCAGAATTCATCTTTATTGCTTATTAAAATGATGGAAATAGTGAGACATTTTGATGATCACCACCTTTCGAGTTTAAACAGACAACGAAGCAAACCAGAAAACAACCATCATTTTTAGCTTAAGGTGTGTTATGGGATGGAAAGCCACTGCTGACTCAGTTCTGCTGGATTCAGAGTCTGGGGGAACTGACCAAACTAATTTCTTTCAATACTGATGAGAGTTAAGCAGCCTCTGCAGCCCACAGGAGGAGTTCATTGTGTCAGGATGAAGAAGTGATGATCCTCTCAAACACTTGTAGCCTGGGAATTCCATCGACTGTTGCATTCATTAATAATCTTAAGACTTCCACTTTGTGACTCAGGTCTAATGGGCTCATTAAATGGGAGTCCATTCAGGTTTCATTCAGCTGTGTGAAGCCTAAATTGTGATTAGGGCTCTAAGAAGATTTTGGTTACTACCATGTTAGGCAAGTTTTCCAATTTCTTACTCATTTTGCAGTCATTTTGACCTTGCTAAACCAGATACAGTCTATCTTCAGAGGCTTTAAGTAGCTTTATTCAGTGCTATATTCAAAAACTCTTAAGCTAATACCCTCTCTACATTTCATTCCCTATATATTTATTTTTCTGGTTCTCATTAATTTAATTAGATTGCAGTCCTCCTTTGCTCTTTTCTGTGAGATTGCTCTGCTGGATAAATCCATTTTAACTTTGATGGCTTATGCTAGAGGTGCATCCTCATAGGTAGCTACTCAAATAAAAGTGCCCAGAGTAAAGTATTTTCCTTTTCCCAAAAACAAAATTCCCAATACAGTCAGTAAGATTACTAGTTTTTGATAATCTGCATCTCTAATGAGAAAGTCATCTCTTTACTTCAATGGTAGCTACTTCAATGATACATAAAAGTGCTTTAGAACAGTGCTGATTTTGTTTTTGAAATCACCCAGCAGCTTAACAACCAGCTTTGATATAAAATTCAGTTCTCCAGGTCTTTGTAGTAGTCCGCACTAGGTAGAAAAGTTTATGGGCATTTAGCCAACTGTCTTTTTATATGTAGCATCCACCTGTTTTGACATTAATCCATAAAAATAAACTCCATATGTAGCCCAGAAAATGGTCTTTGTGGGTCCCAAGTTACAATGGCAATAATTAAAATTATTGCTTTCATGTCCCAGATGGTGACTGTGGTAGATAATTGTATTCTCTGCAATTATTTTGGTCTAAGTTTAGCAGAGGAAGGTAAAAACCCAGTATGGTTTTGAAACAGCACACAATAATTGGTTTAACTGAAGGCTTAATCATTTCCAGGATCTAAAAGTAAAGGAAAAATGGAAATGGATTACAGGTCCAAAAGAGTTTATGGAGGCATTTATATGTTCTTTACACACAAGATGTGACACAATGGCCACCATAGGGTTACTGAGTTTGCATTCAATGTGGTAGACTTTGGGCATGACCCTGTAATGGTTATATTTAGGAATTTTGTAAAAAAGTCTGAAAATGGTGAATGGAACTCGTGGCCATATTCGGACCAAGCCCTTTGTAATGTCTGGAAGGGCAGCTGCAGCCTTTGTATCTGGGTGAAGCCAAGTCATAGCTTGATACTTTTAAAAAAAGATTGAAAAATCGAGTAATTAACTGACATCCTGATAACTGATGGCATGTTATGCAATTGTAATGATTTTGCTTGTGTTACAACAACCCTGGTTGTTTCAGGCTGTATTTTGGCAGTATAAATATTTTGTGATAAAGCAGTGCTTTGTGACTTCCCAAGTTTTACATTTTCATGCCATTTGCCTAACATTTGGTCTCAAAACAGCTTTACTTTTAAGTGCTATTGAAGTTCATTAAATTTTAATAATGCCCCTGTTCATAAATAAATTATAAAAGCTATGAGACATGCTTAATATAGTTCACTGTGTTTCTAAATACCCTTAATACATAAAGAGATTCCAGGTATGTCTTATATCTAAAATGCAGGGAATTCTGTGTGTTTGCTGTTGAAAGAAAAAAAGAGCATTCAGATTTTTAGTCTTAAATTTTTGCTAATGTACAAACAGTTTTCTAATGTTGATTCTTGATTCATTTTAATTATAAATTTAGTTGCTCTAAATTTTTCATGAGCTTGGGTGACTTTTCACTAGAGACTGATTTGCCTCTTTCCTTGCTGTAAATCATGAAAAAAACTGTGCTATGAAGCTCAATAGAAGACATTTTCCTGTAAAAAAGTGGTAGAGATAAAGAAGTGCTGCTGCTTTTTTGATTTGCGTGTCCTGATCCTCTTCCTCATGGGCATCTTCTGACTTCCTTTATTTATTTATTTATTTTCCCCTAAGCTTGGAATTAGGTCATGTATAAATAAAGCTGATTAAGTTGTTTTGTGAGGGAAATATTCCCACTAAACCCCTAAATTTAATAAAAATGCACATCTTTAGTGAGGAAATATTTATTTCTGAGAGAAATAATTAACATGTAAAGGTAGAGCAGAGCATGTTCAGTTTTGAATGACATTTCTGGGGAAACTGAAAAATTTCATTTTCATTTCTTGAAGTCAAATAAAACACACATCCTTAATGGACTTTAGGATCTGTATCCCTATATATATATATATATATATATATATATATATATATATATATATATATATATATAAAAATAATTTTTTTTTGTATTTTAAAAGGGAAGAAAGGCAGGAGAGACCAGGGCCTTTTTGAGAGTCACTACTGTGATCTAGACAATTTCCCAGGGGTCTGCAGAGAGACAGAAGCTGCATATGAATGATGGTCGGTAATATATTTGTTTATTTTATGAAGTCTTCTCTTCTTCCTTCAAGGAGACATCTAAGTTTTGTAGGTAGAAAAACAGGCAGGCAATTGGACTGTAATTCATATTTTGATCAAAATTATCAGTATAATGTTGAAAATACTCATACAGTATTTGCAGAGTTTCATAGTTTGAATTATTTAGAGTCATTAATAACATGTTTCTTGGGAGTCCTTTTCAGAGTCAGTTATGGATAATATTTTCATGAATATTGCCAGGTTATGTTCTTTGGAAATTAGCTTATTGATTCCCTTCAATTGGAGGGTGACTTTTTGAAAACACTGGTTTCTTACCGACTTCTGCCTCTGCACAGTGAGAGCTGGTGACTGAGATTAAAATTAGGCTGGGAATAAAATCAATAAAAAGCTTTGAAATTTCCACGAAACTCTCAAAGCAAATGTTTTTAAAATGAGGTTGTCTGAAGTAGCACAGGATTCCATTTGTTTGTGTCACTGGAAAGATGCAGCAGATGAAGCCCAAGCAAGGAAGCAATTAAAGGTATTAACTGCCAGGTGAAGGAAGGAATGCCTAAATCCAGAAAGTTTTCCTGCTTCAGGCTGAAGGGTTCATAGAATAGAACCTCTTCAAAAGGAGAAATCTGCCTGGGCAAGACCAGGTCCTGCTGTCCTGCTCAGCTTTGCTACTAATCCAGACCTGCAGAGCTCCTGCAGGGAGTCCTGGTGGGAATTCTTGTGTTTCCATCCTGCTCCAACCCAGCTGCAGTTACTGAAGGGTTTTTTGGAGATGTAGGACAGCAGTGGCAAGGCATTGTGCCAGAAGCGTGTGTGACCAAGGCTGGGCTGACACAGACCTTGTTTGTGTGTCTCTTCTGTGCTTTCTTACATAAAGGTGTCCCTGAGAAGGAAGTTTTGTCCATGTTTTAGTGATGTGGAAATTGCGTCAAAGGCTGCAACAAATACAAGACATATAAATGAAATGCTTCATTTGTCAGTAATTTGGCAAACCTGCATCGTTCCTGTGCTTCAAGGGTTACAAGTCAAGCAGTTTTTAGCAAGCTGCTAATCTGCTGTGCTTGCTCTATAGTTATAGTTGCTTGCTGTCCCAGGAGTTTCCAGCAAATGCTCATACAATCTGATTAACATGGTTCACATACAAAGGGCGCTGGCCTGGGGACTACCACGTCTCATTAATGGAAATGAATTTTTCATGCCATGGCTGCTATGTCTCTGTGTTAAGACTTTTCATTTCTTTTTCCAATTCTGTCTCTTTTCTGTATTATTTTTTTTTTAAGCAAAAATGTCTGTATGAATTTTAACAACCGGTTATATTACAGGTCTGAGAGTTTTTATATTTGCATACTGATGTTATTTTTACTACGAAACAGATGTATTGGCAGCAGAGGAAAGAAAAGGAGTGCAATGGCACACATTTGTGTTTATATTGAACCCCTTAGCTCTGATTGAATGCTGGATGAGTTCAGCTTAAGGATGAGGTGACTTGATCTGTTCTTGGCAGCAGTCCTGCTTTGTGTGGGAGGTTGGAGCAGGTGACCCTGTGAGGTCCCTGCCAGCCAACATTTTCATGATTCTGTGAAATGTCAACTTCTCAGTGTAACTTTCCATAATTAATTCCAGTATTGTAATAATTGATATATCATCCCATCTTTTTAACAGGCTGTAACGTGTTCTACTGTGACATGAATATGGACATGTTCTGGTTTATAGCTGAAAGCAGGGACAGAAGGTTTAGTCTTCTCTTAGCACTGTTCCTTGGGGTATTTAGGATTAATGGTACCTTTTAAAGACAATTGGAGAGGAAGCAGTATACAAAGTATGTTCTGTGACTGGTCATCCACAGCTGCTTTCCTGTGGCATTTGTTAACATTTTTTTGCTGTCAGCTTACTGTCATTTTCTGATTACCATTACGTTGTTGAAAGTTCCCAAACATCACTGGCTGTCTTGTCCAGGTGTGTACCTGGACACAGGTATCCAGCATCTTACAGGCTCATCAGCCCATGTTTAGCTGATGGTATAGACTGAATTAGCAGAAACCACCAGCCCTTCTGTTGATGCACTGTTCCCACTTTAGAAGGGAATTGCTGCAATACCTCTAAGCATCAGTTATATGCTTTATAGCCTCCTTTAGCTCAGGGTACTAAGCTATATGTTTCTTGAATATGTCCTCTTTGTTCTTGTCATGATGCACACTTTGCTTCTCTTCAACTGCTAATGTCTCTAAATCAAAAGGTTCTACAGCATAAACAATTCAAGCTGTAATAGCTATGCACAGCCCTGGCCAAATATAAAGAGGGTTTATGAGAAGTTTTTCCTCTACAGTCACTGATCTGTTTTTTGGTGGTTTTTTTTTTTTTTAAGATAATAAGGTGTGTATCACGCTCTTCTCTAAGTGGTCAAGAAGTGTTATGGTTGCTTTTTAAGAAATTATTCAGTGAGAAATGTGTATAGACTAGCAGTATAAATAAGCTCAGTCTACTGGCAGTCTGTGATAAGTTGTGCATAGATGGAAGTTTTACTTTCAGCATGAATGTGTCAAAAATGACCAGATCAGGCTGAGACTGAGAACTGAGGCAGTCTTTAGGTAAAAGACTTCTCCAGTTTATTTCTTGCAATAGCCTCATCTCCATACAGCACAGCAGGGCTGAGAGATTTCCTTAAATAATGTTTGGGAGACCATCAAGGAGAGGCTGAGGATTAAACCATAGGCTAAGCAGCTGTGCCTCTTCTCCCAAGGATGTGGTTACAGTTGGGTAGGACTTGGCTGAAAACAGCATCAGATCTGGCTGCTTTTGTGGCTTTGTTCCAGAAGGGCTTAAGCAAAAGTGTGACATTCTTCTGGAGAGCTACTGAAAGGACAAACATTATTGATATGTGAAGTTTTACATGTAGATTTACTTCATCACAGATGGTAAACCTGTGGCAGAACTGCCACAAGATAGGTTTGCAGAGCAAACAGCAGAAAGAAGGGGTGCTTCCTTTGATTTTTATCCTCAGGAATTCACTGAGGATTCCTTTGTTGACCTGAACTAACACATCTCGGATTTTCTTTTTAAGAGAGATCATACACTCACTTCAGCATGTAGACATTGGCGGATTCAGGATGCTGAATGTTACACCATGTTGACTATGTGTGAAAAAACATGTTCTGATAAATTCACAGGAATTCTACTCCATGCAAAATTACACCTCCAGGCAGACTCAAATGACCAAACTCTTGACATTTCTCAAACTTGACAGCTTATTTCAGTGGAGAGTTAGGGGGAAAAAAGGTCAAAGGACACCAAATGTATTACTGCTCTACTCTGCCAATAACTATAGCAACACTAAATTTTCTAATATTACATCTTGGGGCAAATGAAGGGTTTCTCTTTTAGGCCCTAGAAGCAGGAGTGAACAAGGCTTAGGAAGAACAGCTGAGGAAGGTGGTGTTGTTTGGAGAAAAGGAGTCTTAGGGGAGACCTTATCTTCTCTACAATTCCCTGGAAGGAGGTTCAGCCAGGTGGGGTCAGTCTCTTCTCTCAAGTGCCAAGTGGTGAGACAGAAGAAACTGCTTTAAGCTGCATGAGAGAAGGTTTAGATTGGATATAAGGAAACATTTCTTCATAAAAACCCTGGCACAGGTCCCCAGGGCAGTGTGGAGTCACCACCCCTGGAGGTATTTAAAAGCTGTGCTGTTGTGGCACTCGGGGACATGGTGTAGTGGTGGCCTTGGCAGTGCTGTGTTAATGGCTGGGCTCGCTGACCTTAAAGGTCTTTTCCAGTCTAACCAAGCACATGATTCTGGCATTGCCTGGATTGTGTGCAGGGTTGTTACAGCCTGATGGCTCCAGCAGATGTCCCCTGGCCTGGCCAGGAGCAGTCTGGGGGCTGACAATGCCTGAACAGCTCGATTGCCTCCTGACAGGAGTCTGGGTGTCCGTGTGCCTCGGCAGGTGTGCAGGGACACGAGTGTGCTTCCATAAACATGGGCTCATCTTGGGATGCAGCAGCAGTTGCCACGGCAACATCACTCAGTGTACTTGAGCTTTAACATTTGAGAGTTCACCCAGAAAATAAATTTGGCGTGATCATGAAGTACACTTGCTTGTTTTCTGAATTCTTTGGATACAGATCGTTGAAAAGAGGAGAAAATTATGTTACTGCCTTACTATTTTCTGCCATAAACCATGCACAGAATCATTAAAGCTGTCATCTATCAAAATATAGTAAAATTCCAATAAAGCTAAATTGTAAATGTTGCCATCTTCAGCTCCATAGTATATTATTTTTAAGGGCTCCTGTCATTTTTGAACTTGATAAAACTGAGTAAAAACCCCACTGAGCAAGAAATGAGAAAAAAAAAAAATCTAGAAAATGTAGTATTGAAGTAAGGGTTTAATTTTTTTATACAAATACTGACCTATTTTTCTTCAGCAAGTTAGAATAGCTCAGGATGGTGACAGCAGGAACATTTTTGTGTGTGTCTATCAATATTTTGAATATATCATTTAAAGTCTGGTTTCATCCAAAAAAATTCTCTTGACATGAGACATCAGAGCTTCATATTTCCTCTGTATATCTGATTTCCATGTGAGATATTGATAATAGGAAGATTTGTCTTCTGTAATAACCAGCTAAGTTTGAGAAATTGATCTGAAACTCTAAAAACTGGAGTACTTGGAACAGATTGCCCAGGAAGGGTGTGGAGTCTCCTTCACTGGAGATACCCCAGAACCATCTGGAGGCCAACCTTGTGTTGTGTCCCCTTGGATGACCCTGCTGGGACAGGACCTGTTTTAGATAAAAGGTTGGACCAGTTTTAGATAAAATTGTCCCCTGAATGCTCCAGAGTCATCAGCTTGTTCGTAGGTTGTGGTTTGCATTTTTGTTTGGATGTCTTTCTTTCCCCAAACAGAATGTGTTAATATTTTCACTGCAAGGTTTTGTCAATGATTGTTTAAAATCAGGAATGGAGTTGATGCCTATGATGAGGTCAGATTCCTGTTTTTCTTGTTTGTAGCTCATCCAGAAAAGTGACCTTTTGGTTTTGGTTTTCTTTTGTTTGTTTTTGTTGTTAGTTGGCTGGTTGGTTGTGGTTTTGGTTTTTTATGTTGGTTTGGGTTTTTTTTTCCTGGTTTGTAGATTTTTTGTTCTTTCCAAGATACGGGTTGAAATCACAGCATGTTTTGCAATGTTGGTTTGCATTTTTTGAAGTATAGCAGACTCCCACAAGCACACTTTATTACAGTGTAGTAGCTTGAAATTTTACAGTTTCCAAATTTTTGAAGTTAAAATTACTTCTTTTTCTTAATAATAATTTAAATAGGATTGACTGTAATTAAAGGAAAAAAAAGAGTTTGAAAAATATTCATGTGAAATGTGCCCAAGCCAAAGACTGGCAATGTAAAAATTTCTGAAGCAGAAATGAGTCATATAAAATTAACTTTCTTGAGAACTGCTATGGCCTGTTAGTACAGCTATTGCTGTCAGCATTTTCAAGTTAAACACCATTTACAATGATTTTGTTTCACATCAAATTCAACTATAAGCTTAAATGCAAATGCCTCAATAATAGTTTTTGTCCTGGTAAAGCTTTGTATTTTATTTCTTTCAGAGGCAATTACAGTGTCTGGGGGGGATGTAAAGCAAAATATATTATTGATGGAACCTTGAAGTTGTAAAAATACATCTGTGCAGGCAAACTCTATATTAGGTTAGTGTACAGACAGTCAATGTGAGGAAAAATGGGAAAAGGGAAAGACATGTTTTGGAAGAAGAGCTTTGGGTGGGATGGACAGGAGCTTGGGCAGAGTTTTGGGACAGTAAATGGTGGGGAGGTGATTTGGGCAGGAGGATTTAGGTGGCAGGGCTGGGGCCTGGTGCAGATGAGCAGAGATGTGGGACAGAATTTCTTCCCCTTACACCCAGTTTAAGAGCAGCGTGTAAATGCACATACACAGCACATCCCGACCAGCCCTGAAGTCCTGATTCTCAGTCTGCTTCTTTTCTTTTAGAAACACTGAAATCCCATCCAGTGCCCTTCTCAAGGAGAGCAGCAGGATCTGACTGTTGATTCCAGTGGAAAAATGAGTGATTAATTCATGAACTAAGAAACTGGAGTGTTTGCGTGGCTTCTCTCTCCTTGTTTGGTGTGGTCATCCTGATGTTTGCAAATGAGCAAAAAGAGTGAAGAGTGAGAAAACTGAGCTGTTCCCACCCTAATGGGAGGAGGGCAGGGCTGTCCTGGGAGCAAAGTAAAGGCAGCAGCACAGCACATCCCACAAGAAATGCACGGGCTCTGTATCAGAGCCATTTATACTGATCTGATTACACTGAGTTTTAATAAACCTCCTTGGCAGACCCTGCATATATCACAGATGCTTTTAGCTCCTCTAAGGTCAGTAAATAGATCTGAGGTTTGTTTCAGGCAGATAGGTATTTGCACACTAAACGTGTCTGAGAATGGGGAAGATCTGTGTTAGTAATGCATGCCCAGCATATTAGAGACCAGCTAAGGTGCCTTTTTGTTACCTGGTGCTTGTCTGCTGGGGAAGAAGGAGCTTCCTGCAATCTTTCTGCGAGCCCCAGGAATTCAGAGATTCTGAAAATGCAGCAGGCAAATCTATCCATGTTCCTATGCACATCTGGATGGCCCAGGATATTATAGCTCAGTTGGCTGATGCATTTGATAGTAGGCAAATTAACTCTTATTCCAGCTGGAGCTTGTTGTGCACAAGTTTTATCTGCACCACAGACCCTTATCTGCGCACAGACAAAGGTTTTGTCGTGTGGTTGTTGATATTGATGATGTCCTGGTCCACATGGCTGTTGAAGATATAATAAAATCATTGAGAGATTTTGGAGAGGTCAAATCTTCATATCATTCATCTGTGCCAAAAAGGACTTGCTAATCAAGAGACAACTTTAGATTCTACTTAGCTGTGTTTTACAGACCTTTCTCCAGCCTGACCTCTCTGTTGTTTCTGCTACAACACTGCTCAGTCTTTCAGGTTGCTTTCATCTTCCGTGAAATGTGAACAACTGGTGAGTTTTGCCATTTGTTTTTATCTGGTGGCTCTATGGAATGACAAAGCACTTAATTGTCCTGCTGTAACTGAACTGCTTGCCAAGCCCATATCCCAGAGGTGAGGGAAGGGAGAAATCATTACTGCACAAAATTAAGTCACTGTTGATGGAAATATCACATTCTTATTTTTGAATTACAGGGTAGTGTAATGTTGCTGTTGACAAGGGCATCATAATCTCTTCTGCAAACAAGGATTTATGACTCTGAAGAAATTTGTCTAGGCCTGAAACTTGGCATCATCTCATTTAACAAGATACTAATTTGTTGTCATGCATACTTTAAAGCCTTGCAAGTGCAGTGGTTGTTGAGTTCCATGATAAGCACAGATATTGCCCTTTGAACAGGTGATACTACATCTACTTTGGTCGTTTTCCTAGAGACAAAAAGATTACAAGGACTTAGAGGAAAATCACTCTGTATAGAAAAACCCCTTCAAAATGAGATGAGTCAGCTACCCTGGAATTTTGGATTTATGGCTGTACGAAGAGGCCACAGTACTTTAGGAGAATTCCTGGGTGAATTTTGTCTTTTCAGTGCTGAGCACTAAGTGGCCTGAGAAGGGCTTGCTGTGGGCGGCCTGTGAACACTTTGCCACACTTCCTGCTGTGCATGGGCCTGCTAATTGTCTCAGCTATTTATGAGCTGCATTTAACAACTGCAGCACCAGTCACAAACAATTTACAGTAGTATGGTCATATTCCTTTTTCCTTGTTGGTTTCATAAAATGTTCTTGTAAACTCACCTTTCTGTTATGGAGGTATTGGAGGGTGGCAGGATCTTTAAGGAAGATCATATTCTGTAGTTTTCAAAAGCTTTGCTGATAAGGGATTGAAGCAGGGAAAGTTGTAAAGAAAAGAAGTTTCTGGTATTTCCATAACAAGATGTTCCTATCAGGCAGGATGTAAATGTGTTATTTTTAAGGTCAAAGCAGAGGCAGAGAGTTTTGAAATGGGCTCATTAAGGCAATAACGATCTGATAAAGCTGACTCTCCTGATTTCTTGTGTACAGTTAATTGAAAGGATATTTAGCTTTGGTTTGATACCTCTTTATAAACATTCTCCCCACAAATCAGTGGAAGTATAGAAATGTACATCAGCTTTATTAGTCATCAGCTTGGCTCTGTCCAGTATTCCAGAGTTTATGATCCCCTTTGCTGTCTCTACAGACTGGCTTTAAAACTCACTTGATGCATATTCAGACTTCTGGCATTTTGCAGTTGTTCTTTTATCTTTATAATAAAACATGTATTTAACAACAATTAAATGTTGAAACAGCTTGCTGGCAGATGGGGTGAATTTTCTATCTCCTGAAGTTTTCAAAAATGTCTTTCAAAAATATGTTCATTTTATGGTCTGTATTATAGAGAAGACTGAACTAGAGTATTGTAGTGTTTTTTCTTCCATTTTTTTCCCGTATTTCTATTGTCTTTTTTTGGTCACTATTCACTATTACTGTGAATATGTAGTGTTTTCTTTCTCTTTCCAATTCCAAGCCAAAACTACATTTAATACATCATGTTTAAGTCATGCCTGCTTCCTTAACCAGCTAAATACCAAATACTAAATAGAGCAGGTGATACAGATTGCGTGGCACAAATCATCTGTGCCTTGAGAACCAGGAGACCCCTTTGAAAAATTACTTTTGAAATGGTTAAATGTAGTGCAGGCCCTGATCTCAGATACTTCAAGATAAGTTGTGCTGTGTCCTTAGACTGAAACAATGAGCTTATAAATATTAGTGGAAAAAGTGAAGTTAACAACTGCAGCTACTCTTGCACTCTTTGCATTCTTTAACTAAAGGACATGTGTTGCTAATAAGATCCCATACTCCAAAGACTGGTCTCAAATATAAAACTGAATTGAATATTGATTTTTTTATTTTCTGTCATTTAGCTGCTTGCGTGTTTAGTTTGTTTGTTGGTGTTTTTTTTTTTGTTTTTGTTTTTGGTGGGGTTTTTTTGTTTTGTTTTGTTTTTTGTTTTGTTTGTTTTTGTTTTTGTTTTTGTTTTTGTTTTTTTCCCTGAAGTGAGGAAACTGGTTTTGGTGCTTTGAATGAAAATTGAATTGCTGAGATGCTAAGATGTGGAATGGGGTTACTACTCATATGCATGATAGCCATTAATAACCATTTCAGGAAATTTTGTATGTATTTTTATTATGCATTTTTATGTACATATATATAACCTTTATTAATACACTCCATTGAACAATAATACACTTTTCTTTAATATCATAAATACGAGGAGAACTTAACCACAGATAACAACCACAGCTAGGCAATGGTCAAAATTTATAAGCTCAGCAAGATTAATATTTGCCATGAAAATGCATCTGAAAAACTGCCTTAATTCTGGTTTATGGCTACTACTGTAGTAATCTGCCAAGGGTTTACTTATTTGGCTAAAACAGTTTGTTAAATGACTCCAGGAATTCTAGAGCCAGAATTATGTGTTTATGAAATGCAGTGATGGTTTGCTTTGCATTAAAGGACAAAACAGGGGTGTTTAATTTCTAATAAAAAGCAATATGAAGTGGAATTGGAAAGATTAGGTTGTTGAGCAGTTGATATTACTTAGCAGTGATCTGTGTCACTGATGGTTTGCAAATTAATCCTTCCACTAACAAAAGAGGAGATGAAGTGAAAGGGCAGCTATATAGCTTGAAAATGATTTATCTCAATTTTCCAAAGAATATTAATACATGGTTTGATGTCCAGGCAGCAGGCATCATTTCTGGGGCTGGCATTATTAAATACCTTCCTGAACAACCTGGATGGAGAGGCAGAGTGCTCGCTTGGGAGATCTCGAGGTGATTCACAGCCCTTGGGGTTGTGGTGCTGAAGTTCAGAGGATGCTTCACACCTGAGGGCTGGGCTAACAAAGTCCACAGAGGGCAGCCACAGCAGCTCTGCAGCTGTTTGTCTTTGCAGCCATTTGTGTATTCCCCTGGAATTTAAAGACTAAATTTGAAATTGTCATTTAAATAAATAATGCTAGCTTTCACACTAATTTAAGAGGCTTTAGTGCAGCTCACTCTAAGCTCTGTTGCTCCCACTGCATGTGGAAGAGTTTGGACTGCAGAGGGAGAATTGATTGGCAAAGGGACAGGAATGGTGACTTGGAACGTGTGGGCTCTCTTGACTGTTCCCAGGCTGTCTGACAGCTATAGGTGAGGGATATTTATATGGCTGTAGGGGAAAAATAGGAACTGTAAATTGGTATTGTACAGAGGCAGATAGCCTTTCAGGGGACGATAGGCTGTTTCATTATATTGCAGCTTGCAAGCAGTTTGCTCTCTTCAGAGAGCTTCAAAAAGCTGAATTCCACTTTGCCATTACAGTGGGTTGCTCTATTATGTGGTAATGTTACTTGGAGATGAGTCTTGGAGAGTGAAAATGCCTTAAAACATAAAAATGGAGTGATAATGTAGTGTTGTAGGTGTCAGTCTAGTGTTCATCACTATGAGAGGTTTCATATCTTTATCTTCATTTTATTCTAATTGAGAAGTGAGTCTGATGTTTGAAAAGCCCTAAATTACAGATGCTTATGTGTTGGAATGGCTATTGTCAGAGTGTGGGGGAAAAGGCACCCTATTGTTGCAGTCTGTCAAAAATGATTTGTTGAAAATTGACTTTGAGTGTTTGTTCTGGAGGTCAGAGTTCCCTTTAGAGGGCTTCTACTTCCATAGAAATATCTAAAAGTGCCACAGTTGTGCCTGGCTATTAAAAGAATGATTTTGTTACAAATACTTACCTGGCAGTGCTTTTGATTCATTAAAATGGGAAAAATAACTGGAGCAAAACAGTTGGGACAATTTCTAAGTAGATTCATCAGTCATTCAGGAACTATGCATTTAAAATACCTATAAATAATAGAATGCACCATCTAAATGGAAGCCTTTTATTGATATGTAAGTACAGTGTCACCCTGAAGTTTCTTTTTTAATTTATCATTTCCTTGTGTTTAGAATAAGATGAGGCAATTCATATTATTTCCAGCTTTTCAACTATATTTTAACAGTATTATTTTGTGTGGTGTGTGAAATGAAATTGTTGCACACAGTTGTTAAGCTTTAAAATTACTTTCAGGTAACAAATAATTGTTTTGGAAACTCTGAGCCTTCACTCAATTTTTTAATATTATCTCGAGGACTGACAAAATAATTGGATAATTTCAGTGGTTTGCCATTGGCACTTTTAAATTCCTTTTATTCATATTCTTACAATATATTTCCCATGAGAATGTTCATGGGACTGCTGATTCTACAAAAGACAGGAGAATGGAAATGGAGAGAGTGAAATACTGAGAACCCAGTTTTTGGGCTTTATTTTCTGTTTCGTTCCCTCAGGTTTACAAAGAATAAATAAATTGCTTATGTGTGCATATAGAAACAAACATTTAGGTTTTAAATTTTGTCTTAATAGATAAAAAGATGGCCTATCACAAGGTGAATGCAGACCAGAGAGCACAGGGGCACTCTCCATACCTTGACAACGATGAGCTCCAAGCCACGGCGTTGGAACTGGAGTGGGACATGGAGAAAGAACTGGCGGAGCCAGGCTTTGACCATTTCCGACTGGACAGTGCAGCCCAGCACCACCTGGGGAACTCACAGAGCCCTGACCTCGACCTGGAGCCCATTCAGCCTTCCTCTTCTCCAAAGGGAAGATTCCAGAGGCTTCAGGAAGACCCCGATTACGTCTCCCACTACACGAGACAGGCACCAAAGAGCAACCGCTGCAGCGTTTTTCGAATACTGAAAGTATTTTGCACTGCTTTGATCTTATTTATTTTTGGAATTGTGATAGGATATTATGCACGCAAGAAATGCCCTTCTCCCCCAACATCTCAAGAACCAAATAATCCTCATATCTACCATGAAATTCTCAAGGAAATCAAAGCTGAAAATATTCAACGAATTTACAGGTATGTACCTTGGCAGCTTTCTTGTCCAAATGCTCTCAGGTCCCACGGTTAAGTCTTCATCTGATTTTTTTTTTTTTTTTTTTTTTTTTTTTTTAATGTGGAATCTTATTTACAAAGCCTGATTTTTTTTATGTTGGTTTTTATCATGATGCTTGGGAGATGTTCATAAGCGTGTACAAAATTCATTTTTTTGAGTAATGCAAATTTGTGCTAATCATCATAGGTTTTGCTTTAATAATGTTCTATTGCTAAATATATTATCTTTAATGTAAATGAATTGAAAAACATAGATAATTCAGATTGAATTGAAATATAGACAATAGGACAGCTGTCCTAGATCCAGGTGACTGCCAAATAACACTATTGAAAAGCAAGGTTGATATGATGTTATGTAATATTTGTTGCTTTGAGAAGTCCCCATCTAATTTTTGGCACAAAAGTGAACTCTAACTGGTGTTTTTTCTCTATATGGTAAATGAAACCTTTATTCGCTATGGGTTTAGGATGGAAAAGTTGACCTCTGCACTCTGAGAGATGGTGATTGATTTATTTTTTTATTCTTTATTACCTGTTTTAAGAATGTAAATTTTTTTAAAATATCTGTGTTTGGGTTTGATTTTATCCTTTTTTCAATGTGGAATCCTTTCAGTGCTTTGACAGTCTCTACAACATGTTTGTAACAGAATATATCACTTTTCTGTAGCAGTGAGTGTGGAAGAAAATATTTTTTTCTTGCCAACTTTTGAAAGTTACTTCTGTATGGGGAGGGGAGATGAGTTTATTTTTTGCTTCTGGAATGCAAAGTTCCTTTTTCATGTTAAAGGTAATAAATACATTGCAGATTTTTTGATCAGTATCAGTTCAGAAGCAGCAGAACTCTCATACCTGGAGTTAGGAAAGACTGTTGTCAGGGTCATCCAAAGAGGTGTTACTGAGTAGATCAGAAATACATCAGAAGTAACCACAGGGGTGTTCTAATAACATTTATCTTTTATTATATTTGCTAAGCCAAGTCTTAAATCCTGTAGTGGATTTTGAACCAACACTGTTACTAAATTCAAGAGAAAAAGTAAATGTGAAGGATTTCATGACAGTTTTCATGTACTGAACTGATTCTACTTCACACAAATCTAATTATTTTCATAATGGGAATGGGTACAGGTCATGAAAAATGTTGATTTTTAATGTGAAAAGATAACTTCTTTGTTTTTCAGAGAGTAAGCTGAACTGAATTCTGTCATTAGGCTTTGTCACAACCAAAGTATTGGAGTAAGCTAAGCCCTAAAATTGGGTATTACACAAATTACAGCAAATTGCTGACATGTCTGTCAGGATATACTTCAGTACTTTGTGTTTGGGGACTGGGAATCACTTGCCATTCTATTATTTCAAAGGGTGGTTTAAAACCATCCCTTTTCAAACCCTTTAATGATTTAATTTTTTTTCTTTTCCAAACCCTTGTCAAATGATTTCAGCTTGCCTTTAGGATACTAGTGAGAACCAGGATTTTAGGTAAAATGTATTATATAAATATTTTAAAACCTAAAAAACTTTGGTAGTTGCCATCCTGTAATATAATTCTTAATAGTTGGGTTTCTTTTCTATTTAATGGCATGCTTTCAATAGAAGCAGTTGAATATTAATTTATATACCTATGAATTCTTTAAATATACAATCAATGCTTTTAGTGTGCTGCCTTACTCAGCATTTTGGTCTGAGACAGCTTTTATTCCATGTTGTTCAGTTGCTTTCCCTCAACATCTGTTTGGCAGGAGTCAGAGTGACTGCAGTGAAACCTGTGTGTGTGTAGGCCTACGAGTACAGGACATGCAACATATGTTACTTGGGTAAAAAAAATGCCCAAACCTGACAAAATCAATATATGTTATTGAAAAACTTCCTTCAGTAAAATACTTTGAGTTACTAGGAGTAAGTGGCAGCTGCTTAGTTTGCAACTTCTAAATGTTACTGAGCATGACATTAATTTAATTTTCGTTGTTTACTCCTTAGATCAGGCTCAGATGGTATGAGAGTTTGCTAACAGTCCTGTAACGGAATTAGGAGAGAAAAAACCTGTTTAAGAGACACAGAGGTGCCAATCAAAGTGCTGGAACAGAAATCACCTTAATGTGCTTGAAGGTCTGGGGTGGGAGCTTTCTGAAATCTGCTGGTGGTTGGATGAAGCTTTGAGGAATTGGCACTTTGCACTTGTAAAGAGGTGGCAGAGGTGCCCCAGGGAACTTGTGTTGGTTTTGTTTTCTTTCCTTCTCTGTATGAGGTATGTGAAGTTACTTCAAAGTTATTGCTCCAAAACCAAATAAAAATGAAACAATCCTATTTTATTTGGAGAATGTGGGGCTATCATAATTTTTTAGGAGGTGATAATTTTGGGGCTGGCTTCTGTAAATTAAATGGATAAACAAAGATTCATGTTGAATAGTAAGAATGAAAGAAACAGTCATGTTGTCAGTGATAACTCTGGTTTTGCATTATTTATCAGATTAGCTAATTGCTCTCATGTTTTAAAAATTCTTGTAGCCTTATTGAGCCTTACTCAATAATTACTTTACAAAATTGTATATCTTGGCTATTATGAGGTCCACAGGTTTTTTTAGATACATCTTCCTATGATTAAAACTGGGCTGGGAATCTTTGCTTTGCTCTCCAGCCAGTCTGCAGAGCAGCTCCTACATTTCAACTCTGCTTTTCATCCTGTGTATTCTCACTCAGTTACTTCCTTCACTATCATTTTTCCCCCCTCAAGCAATAGGGAGGTTTAAATCCCTTCATAATACATCCAGTTGTAACTAACTGTCCTTTAGAGGCGTCTCTGTTCCTTATTCCAGCTGGTAATATCACCTGCAGAATCTCCCAAATCCATCTCTGGCAAGAATTGATTTGTCACTGGTGCCTGCTGCCATCCATAACTTAAGCTCAATTCTTCAAAGGGCTTTGGGGGAGCAGGCAGCAGCTGCTCTCCTGTGTGTCATGGCCAAGGAACAAAAGTGCAGTGCAGTGAGAAAAGGACTTTTCCTTGTTTCTTTCTCAAAGTCAAGGGAGAAGCTTCCATATCCAAGTGTTTCCTGTTCCCTGATCAGTTGTAATCAGCACTGTTAAAACCTTGGGGCTTCAAACCTTTTTCCTAGGTAAAGCCTGTGAAGTACATACCTGAGGAGCAAAGAGAGCCTGGAACTTCTTGGAAAATTGGAGTTTTTGGAGATTTGGACTGAGTGAAATTTACAGACTGGTGCTTGGTGGATTGCCTTTGTGTCAGGAGTGAGGAATCCCTGCAGGAGGAGAGCCTCCTCAGGAAGGGTGTGAGGAAAGGAGGGCCCTGGTGACTGCTGCCCTGGGTAGAGGTTGTGATTTAGTGTAAAAGTAACCCATTTAGTGCTTACTCATGTTAATAGCTGCTGTTAATTAACAGCTACACCTGACCTCTCCATGGCTGCTGGGAGCAGTGCCTAGGTCCCTCCTCACTTCACTCATCATCAGTTTTGTCCCCTGTACACAAATTTTGGGTATTTTTGTCACAGCAACAGCTGAAAAGAGCATTGCAAAAAGCAAATCTCAGTGGGAAGTCATCCTGGATATCAGTTTCAGGTATTTCTTGTGTTGCTATCAAAAAATGCAAGTATTAAAGGTAGTTAGGCTCAGTCTGAAGCCAGGCCTGCTTCATCTTTGGAAATGGATGTTGGCATATTCCCAGGTAACCAGGAGCTCCCTGGATCTGTTTCATTCCCACTGCGGAATCACTTGGGATTCTCTTCATTCACATGATAATTTTGAATGTGTATTTTTAAGTACAAAGCCTCTTTTGAAAGGAGATAAGAGTAATATCAAACAACGGAAAGTTGCCACTTATTCCCTTGCCACCTCCCCGTTGAAGAATGGCTCTGGGAACATGGGGAGGTGTCTTTTGTGGAAGAAAGATGCCCTGTGTGACCCAAGTGCTATCTGTGGAACAGAGACTGGATAAATTTAGGCTTCAGATACCCACTTATGTCAAATATGATTTCTTTTTAAACCAAAATATAGGTTATATCTGTATTTCAGAGGTGTTAATAAAAAGGCTTGTCAGTTTTATAGTTTTCCTTGGTTTCATTATTTTTTTTTTATTTTTTTTCTTTTTCTGTAGATGAAAAAAGGATGCATTATATCAATATAATACATGAGAAGGACATGTAAGTTTGATCCTGTTAGGGTCAGCTGCAGCATATGCTTATAATATTCCTTTTCTTTGTTGGAGAAATGTCTTAGGTTATGCTTTACTTACTATTGAAAGGACATCTTTCAACGGTGTGTTTCCACCGTGTGTTTCACTGAGAACAATTTTTCTTTTCAGCTGATTATTTTTTTTTAACAGTAACCATTAAAATATATTGATTTTTGTATGTTTGATTTGGGAAATGATTTACAGTGAAATCCGATTTTTTGCATTGTAACTGCATCCTTTGTAAATTAAATACATAGTGTTGTTCTTAAAATGATTTTCCTAAGCAATGTATGTTTGATTTCCTAATCAATAAGTGTGATATGTTAATGAATTAGTATCAATAAACTATATTATGCCACATCAGCATAATAAATAATAGGTCCCTTGATAAATTTACTATCTGTCACAGCCTAGATGAATGGCTTTAATCCTATTGCTGTTCAGTGCTTCGTGTTTTCCATGGAAAAGTGACACCAGTTTTTGATAGGCATAAAGTATAAATGAATTTTGCTCTGATCACTTATTTTTGAATTGCATAATCTTATTTATAATACTTATTTAAAGATCACCTTGCTGCAATTGCCTCACAGTCCTCATAAGAGGAGTGTGTTTAGGGTTTAGAGAGAGAACCAATTTCTATGGCCATTAGCTGTCTGCTTCTTTACCATCTTTGCTTAAAGTGTGGGGCAATTTAGTCCCAATTAGAACAGCAATTCTGAATGGTGACAAGTGCTACTTTCCCTAATAGATGATGAAATGAGCTGTGCCAGTGTGGCTGAGGGAGTAATTTGCTTTTTAAAGGTCTGGCATTCCACATTCCTGCCTGTTTGGGGTAACAGAGGGATTGAGGAGGGCTTGATGATGCCTTGAATCATTCTGTCAGCTGGGCTGCCCCAGGACATCTTGCCTGTGTCTGGTGCTGTTTGAAAAGCTCAGATTTTCAAGGGATCATTTCTGTTTCAGGGACAAACTGGAATGAATGGTGAAACATGTATGGATTTCAAAAATCCATCCATTTTCAGAAACTTTCGGTGAGTGATAGGCTCTGTACTTGACTTTGCCTGAAAAACAGAAATACTTGACTGGAGACTGCTGAGCAACTCTGACACTAATGCTGGCTAAGAGGCAGTATTTAGAAGCTAGAGAGTTATTTACTTTGCCATCTATCATTTTTATAGATTTAACCAAACCACGTTTTTCCTAACAGAAAGAACTTGAAGGAAAAAACCCACACAACCTGCTGAGATGACCACCAGTTTTCATTGTAGGCCACATGCTTCTATTTGGTAAATCCTGTAGGGTGAAGGAATTGGACAAAGTTGTCCTTTACTGTCCAGTACTTGGATCTCAATACAAGGAGGATCAGCAAATTTGGCTGGTGGTCCCAGGGATGTGCTTATGATTGTGAGGAACAAACCTTGCAGAACTAACCCCCTTAACAATTTAATAATTAGTGGGACGTGGACTGTCTCCTAATTGCCTGAACAACTGCAGGAATTGCTCCTAAAATCTAGGAGAAATCTAAAAATGGGTAATAATATATCCAAAGAACAAAAACAAATTTATGAGCATTTAAGATCCTGTCTCTGCTCTGAACTTCCCAGGGTTACAGTGTGCTCAGAGGAGATCGTGGCAGAGGGCATTGCAAAGAGTCCCTAAAATTTCTGAAGCACCAAACAGATTCTTGTTTAGGATGCATCTCTCATCAGCACGGTGTAAAACTGAAGTCCATGGATACTCCTGAGATCCAGCCCTTCAATGGAATCTGCAGTTCCATGGTAGGCACTGCAACAGTAAGCAATTAGTTTCCTGCCTGTACACATAAATCAAATTACCAAAGCCCTGAGGGGAAGGAGTTTTCTCAGCCCTTCTTGGTGGTGCTTTGATGTGCAGTTCCCTACCATCAGCACCTATGACAGCTATTTGCTGGGAGCCTGAAAAGTCAGACTGCTGAATTTAGCTAACTGCAATTTGTTGTACTTATTAAGTCACTGTTCATGAAGTATTTGTAACTGAAGGTTGCTGGGGAACATTACTTAGGATCGATCAGGGATAATGAAATTGATATTGTCTGAATAATAATCAATTTTAATGGTAGTGTTCTGCAGTAGTCTTCTGTTAAGGGGCTTCTATTCTCAGTTCAATTCTCTTTGAACACTGATGAGTTTCTGGAATGTAACAAATAGGGATTGCGTTGAAAAGTTGGGACTTTCCTTGGCAATATTGGAACTTGTAGAGTGTAAGACTTTTCAAAATTAAACAAGTTTGCTTTTTTTAATTTCTGGAGTACTGTTTGTGGACAAAAAATGAAAAAATGGCCCCTGCTCTGTGTGTATGTCTGATTTCTCTCAGTCTCAGTAATGGTTGATCTTTAAATATGCATTTTCAAGTCTCATCATCCTTCATATAAGATGGTGGTTCCTTTCTCATCCTTCATGTAAGCTGATGTTTCCTTTGGACACATCCAGTTGCCACAAATTTACATATGTTCCTGTTCATCTTAAAATACTGACTCATACTCTGCTTGGTTTATGAGTATTTCTTCAAGGCTGAAAAGGCTGTAATTTTCCGGTAAGATGGAATTTTCTCTTTCCATTCTTCTTTTTCTTTTTAGGGAAACATAAAACTTGAAAAGTGAATTGAAATGTCACTATCAAAACAGAGTGTTCAAATAGCTAAGAAGCAAAATTGTTTGGAAATCTTTTTCCTTGGAGACCTCATGATTTTTGTTCCCCTTTGGGGAGTTTGGGGTGTGTGTGCTGATGGTTCCCCAAAAAGAAATTCTAGACCTTGACCAACTTAATGTCTTTATTTCTCTGTTGCGAAAATTTGTTACTTAACAGAGTAGAGAAGATAGCAAAAATGAGCACTAAAAATAGCATTTTAAGATCTTATTTATTTTACTTTTTTAATGGGTGCTCAATTCTTCATTAGCCAGTGGATTGTGTAAGGCTTCAGAAGAAAGGTCACTATTGCTGAAAGGGTCATGACCCCACTGCAGATTGAATTCTCTCCAGAAAATTTGGGAAAGCTCTACAGACAGGAGTTTGCAATAATTGTAGTATTTTACTGAAATCTGAGTCTAGAGAAGGAAAGTGATTTGGAATGTCTTTCCTGTGGAAGTTGGGACATGGCTGCTGACCCCTGCAATAATCCTCTCTTGTAATACAGAATTGATGAAATGGCCAGAATTTTGAAGCACGTTACCTTGACTCAGCAGTCCAGTACTGGTGTGATGCTCCAGGCAATATCACATTTTGCTGCTGCTTCAGGTAACTAACTGAAGCCCAGACTGGAGAAACCCAGGACTTAATCAAAATTTGGAGAGGTGAGACAGTGAGAAGGAGGATCAATAGTTAAGAATGTGTAAGGAGTCCATGAAAATGTCGGTGTGCCTTTGATGGACATTGTTTTCTTTGTTCCAGCAGGGCAGCTGTGCTTCAGCAGAGAGCTCAGATTTTTAAAGTTACAGTGGTGGCCAGGCTGGAAGGCTTTCCCAGTGCTTCTGGAATCTGTTTCCTGTCCAAGGCTACATGAGCCAGGGCTGATGCAGTGCAGATTGAGAGCATTTAATTATTGAAATAGTTGGCTGAGTGCTATTTGCGAGTAAAAGGTGGTAGCTCTGGGAAGTCACTTGTTTCATGGTCATTTCTTAGTAATCGTTATTGAATGCTTTTATTTTTAATAAATGCCAGCCTGGGTGATGGGCCTTGTGATGTGCATTATTAAATAAATAGGCAGGCTTCAAAAAAGGCCATATAGGTCATGAACAAAGTTTCTGTTCCCTGTCAACTATTTAGGGAACGAAGCAAGGAGCTGAATTATTCATAACATGCTTAGTGCAAGGCAAATGGAACTTGCTGCTGTGTTGCTAGCAGTGCAAATAGTGACCTAAAATATACAAATGGTTTTCTTCTGTATTATAATGCCTGTTTTTCTTTACTAATATTTCTGGAAGCTATTTAAGAAAATTAAACCCTGTGACAAAAAAAAAAAAAGTTACATCTGCATGGTTCCTCAGGATCCTAGCACAGACCCTGCAGGGGATATTGTTTCTAAATTATTCAGTTTATGTGCTAAGAAGATAGATAAGGCATGGTGTTAATACAGGTATTCATTTTGTTCTTGTAGAAAACATGTGGGTTCTTTCAAAAACAAATTTAATAACTTTTGTAAAGGCTGTTTCCTGCAGACAGAAACATATTTATTGTTTAGCCGTCCATTTCTATATGGAATTTTGTGTTTATGTGGATACATAGGTGTAATTTTGCATATCAGCTGAATTTCTGTCCTTTACACAAGACTTCTCAAAGCTGTCATATATTCCAGTGCCTGGCACCACTTCTCCCTGTGGTCGTGGCTGGAGCCTGATTGCCTTCTAATCCCAGGGCCAGAAGTGTTCTTGTGTTCATAGTTCCTTTGAAGTGGTAAAAACTCAAAGTACCATGATGGCTGCCTTATAAATGCCCAGAGAATTATTAAGGACACAGTCCTTATATATAAATATAGCTTGGGGGGCTTATCTGGTTCATATCGACATAAGTATTATATCGAATGTAAGATGAAGTTAGTTGATTACAGTGCAGCAGTATTTCCACATAAAAATAGATACCTGGGGAGGAATCCAGTGTTAAATTGCAAGTAAAACTACACAGCACAGAAAAGTTGATGAATGGAACCAATTCCTTTATGGCTTTGTTCTGTTGTTGGATGTTCTTTAGCCAAACTGTCTTAGGCTTCAATTCAACACAAGGCAAAATATGTCTGTGGCATAGAAAAGGTGAGGTGAGATGATTTAGTGATTTCTTTCTGTTTTTTTTTTTTTTCCCCTTATCTCTGCATTTCATCTTTTCAGAGCTTGTATTGAGGCATACCACAACGAATAAAATTTGTGACTAACTTTTTGAATTAACATTTTTTTTCCCTTTCTTCTTGAGCTGTTTTTTTCTAGGATGCCTGAAAGGCCTTGATATTAATAGTCTGTCCTGATTAACAAACTGAATTAAACCAAAGTATTTGGGCTCTGATGGCTGCAGGAGCTGAGGTGGAGCTGGGTGCTATCACAGAGCTCCTGGAAGGCACAGGGAGCTGTTCATGGCACTGTCAACAGGCTGGGCATTATCTGGGATTTGCAGCTCTTTGCTAGCAAAACTTTTTTTTTTTTTTTTAAGAAGCAGACTCTGTTAAAACAAGAATCATTTGGTATTATTCTAGAAATACAAAGCTAAATAAATTAAATCCTCCTTTAGTCTTGTGGATTTGGAAATTGGTTTTACATGCTTTTGTCGCATCCTGCCTGGATTAGTCTAACTCCCTTTTCCCAGCTTTTGCCAGCACTGCCACCTCAGCAGCCGTGTACAGATCAGAGATTCCTGAGGAGGAATGAGGCTCATGGAGGGCTGGGTCTCTCTTCTGTCTCTCTCATTTCCTCCTGACTCAGTGTGTCTTGACATTAAAGAGGTTTCTCTGTGTGGGAAACAGTTAATCGGATCAGGATGAGTCATGCCAGTATTAAATGTTGGCGGTAGGATTGGATCCCTTCCCCTCAGTTAATGTAATTAAGACTGACATTAAAGATCAAATTATCCTATATCAAATTAGGTAAGTGAGAAACTCCTCAGTGACATTCCTGCACAGTGCTGGCCCTGCCTTGCTGAGAAGGCTGTGAGGTCCTGCCAGAGCGTCCCCCTGTGCTCCAGAGCTCTGGGTCTCCTTGGTGGAAGGTTCCTCTTTGCCCAGCTGGGCTCTCTGCCTCCCCAACGTTGGCAGAACTGATCACTTCCCAGATTGCTTTGGGGGAATGTTGGAATTTTTCCAGCAGGACTGTGGAATTGTGTGTACCAAATCTAAATGCTTTGCTGTTTGGCTGCCTTTCCTCAGGGACTTTTCCTGCGCTGCCTCAGGGAAACACCAGGGTTCTCCCAGGGCATCTCAGCTGAGCTGGGCACACCTGTCCCAGCACAGGGTGTGATGGCACCAGCATCTTCTGACTTCTGAGGGACTTCATGTGATCCTCCTTTGCTCCTGTCTTTGGTTTCTCCAAAACAGGTGACTCTCTTTGAAATCTGGTCCCCTTTGCATCCTCTTGGACAAGAGCAGCTGGCATTCCTGCAGCACCTGTTAGCATAGAAGGATATTCTTTAATGGTTTCCATTAAACACACTTGCTCCAAATTTATATTATCCTCCAAAGAATTCAGAATGTTTGCACTGAAATTTGGTTATTGAATAACCCAGGCTGCCCCAAAAGAATTAACTTCAGCATTAGTTACATACTGGATCTCCTGGTGCATAAAGACATTTTAACATCTTTTATTTATTGTGTGTTAGACAATGGTTGCTGGCTGCATTATATTCTCTGACTCAGTTCAGCAGAGGTAGAAAACAGATTTATCTAAGGATGGGTGTTAAGTACTTGTTATGTGCTGTTGTGCCACTCGTGAAGAGTGACTTTGGGACAAGAATGGTGATAGTCCATCAGTAACTGAAGATCTATTACCCCAAAGGAAAAAATAGTTTCTTTTTCCAGGAGGAGAAGAAAGCAATTTCATACGTAGAGGGATGGCAATAATTGCAATAAGGTTCCCTGTAGCCATACACAAGTAGTTTCAATTTTCAGTGCCAGATTGTGATACAGGATGTAAATAGTGCCTTATAAAACAACCTGAAAGATAACTTAAAAGAAGAAGTGTGATCTTAGCAAGAATTGCAGGGGCAGCTATTCCAGAAGCATCAAAAGTATATTCTAGGACTATTTGTAATCCTTTAAAGAGATGACTTGATAGTAATAGAGAATTAGTGTTCCTCGCCAGATGGCTAGGAGATGTCTTTATGCTTTTTTTTTTCTTTTTTTGTGTTACAAACAATGTATTTACCTCTCCTCAGCTGTGAACACTATTAAAGTTTGCCAGAAAAGCTCTTATTTTATTTTGCCCACACCAGTGTTTGAAACCTTGGAAGCATTTGTGTGTGCTCGAGATTGGTTTGTTGTTATTACAGAGAGGGAGCTGATGGATCTGTTAGCATGGGTTTGAGACAGTGCTTGAACCACCCTGGGAGCCTGTGAGAATACAGTCAAATCAGATGGGTTTTGCTCACAGCATTACTTGAACACTAGCTTGGAGAGACACCACATCCTACTAGATATGGGAAATTACAGTGAGTCCTTGCTAACAAGTAATGATGTGGCTCTGATTTTGTGAAATGGAGGAAAGCTCCGTGGAGAGGTCCTGGTTTGATCTTGAAGGCAATGTAACAAAGTTTTCAGTTGCTTTTCCCTATTAACCAGAATTTCATACCCACTGGAAATATTGTCTCTCACCAGCCTTGAATACATGCAAATGTTAAAGTACAGCGTCCCAAAATAGTTATTTCTTTAGCTGAAAGTCTGAATTTTCAGAGATGGCTTAATTGTTTAGGGAAAGTGAAGATGGAATGAAGACAAGAAAAGCTCCTTGATGGTATTCAATTTGCCTTTCAGAGTGTGTGTTCTATAATAATGTTTTGATTTAATCAAATTCATTATCTTATTTTTTTTCCTTTAAAAAGAACAAAAAATCTAAACAAAAGACAGGCATGAATTATTACATGAATATTATTATGCACTGGGAATCAAAAAGTCTGAGCTAATGCTGTTTAGACCCTTCTTTAAAGAAATAATCAAATACGTTAAATTAATTTTTCCATTAATATAATGTGAAATTTTTCTCATCTTCTTATATTTGCAGATCTGAGCAGAAGGGACTAGTTGACTAAATATAGATTCAGCACTTCAGTGATTTAGTAATTCAGCAAATTACTATGATTCCAGTCAGAAAGAACTAAAAAAAAAAAAAAAAACCCCTAATAAAAATAATTTGGAATTAAAATGAATTATAAGTATCGTTTTAAGGAGTATGTTGACAGTCATAAAAGTGGAGCTGTGTTTCTTAGAGGAGGATAAAGCCACTTGATGAACCAAGGCAAATTGTATCCTTTTGAAATGCTCCTGAACTGTCCTGCCTGGTTTTGCCACTGAAAGAGCCCCTCCAGTTTGAAACTCCCCTTGTAACACTCCAGAAATAGAACTAATTATTTAACTAATTAAGTCCTCTTTCAGAGCAAATTTAAAAATTTTTCATTATTCTTTTTTCAGGTTTCTTAGTATGCACTTATTTTCCTGAATTTTCCAGAATTGTTCTGAATTTGCAGTTGTATAACTTAGATGCTTTATTTAAATTTTCATTATTTCTAGTTAACAGTGGGAATATATTAATATTTTAATTTTGTTAGGTGAGATATTTAGCATGTCTTGGCACACCTGAGGAATATGGAATAACACACTTGGATTTATTTTTTTAACTCATAAATAAATAAAATTATCCTGATTATTACATAGTTTCTTAGAGACAAGCCCCAGCAAGATTGAGTTATCTACAGGAACTTGTTTCTTGATATCTTTTTTTAAAAGAAGTGCCTCTGTGCACAGAGGGACCAAAATAACTAAACACCATGAATGTATGGATTTTAAAAATCTGGTTTATCAGGTGTCTAGGCTGCAAGCTCTCTGGGGTGGTGAGTGATTTTATTTGCTCTCTGTACAGTGGCTGGTGTTCTGGAGCCTTGAACTCAGATTCCTCTGTTTTGAGCCACTAAAATGCCAATAACCAATAGTAACACTGCCTATGTTTTTCTAAAAATTAATGCCTGCATGTGTAGCTTATGGTCCTTAATTTTGAATGCAGCCTTTGCCATAATTGTAGAAAATGAGAAAATTGTGAGCACAGAGTTGGACAGAGGGTGAAGCTACCACTGCTAAGGAAACCTCAATTGCTGAAGTTCAAGTTAAAGGCTGATTATTCAGAATTGTATCAGACTGCAACCCCCCTAGAACTTACTGCATATGCCATTTAAAAATGATTGGGCACTTCAGTTTAATTTGCTTGAAGGTGAAGAGCTTATGAGACATATTTGAACCTAGAAATAATTCTGACAGCTAATTTTTACATGCATGAAGAAGAAGTTTTATAGTGGAAACCTTGACTTTTAGTGCTGTAGAGCTGTCATAAAGGCCCTAATGATTTCTGACTTAATTATGTATCTGAGCACTTAGGTGGATATGCATTCACTACCCTTTAGAGATTCATGTCCAAGTACCAAATACTGGATGCAGTCTTTGGCTGTGAAACCTGCTTTGCTTTACCTCTCAGCCTGCACAGCTCTGCTGAGATCTAGCAGACAGATTCTGTTCCTGTTAGTATTTTACATCTTGTTTAAGCCTCCACTCACACCTCCTTAATTTATAAATAAACTGCATAAGCATGTTCGACCTCGCTGCTTGTCTAAAATGCTTCGGGGAAACTGTGAGGAAAAGCCCATCTGTATATGTAGCAACACCCTCTGTGTGCCCATCAGTGTGTTGGGTGAGTGGTTCCCAAAATGTTTTTGTAGCCCTGGGGATCCACAGTGGGTTATTGAGGAGGAAAAGAGGAGCTGGACGTCCAGCAGTGCTAGACTGGAGAGATGCTGCAGCAGCAGAGTTGCCCTCCATGTGCCTCTTCTGGGGAAGAGGTGTCCTAGGCTGACTTGAAAAACAAAAGAGAGTCTGGCCACATAGGATAGGGCAGGCTCATCTCTCCCTGGTTCTGGAAACAAAATGTTGAAGCAGTCATTAGTAGAAAGCAACTTGTTCTTCTTACTCGGTATGAACCTGTTGGTTTAATAGTTAAGGTGTGAAATAAAAAAGGGCCAGCATTCAAGGGCTTTAGGCGCATTTATAGAAGATTGTTACCCTTTGGCTACAGTTAATTCCATTTTAAATATGTTTATTTTCACTTAGGAAGTTCAGCTGGAGTTTGGATTGCTTCCTTGCCAAAGATAATTTGATTTCAGATTGCAGCAGTTTAGACAGACATAGATAGAAGAAAAATTCTTCCATAAAAGCTGCACTGTATGTAAATCATCCTGTTCAGGCAAAGAGCTTGGTGCTAAAATGCCACTTATGTCTTAAGAGTGAATGATTTATGGGTTTGAGATGATATTTTAGGATTCTGCTGCCCATGCCTGTTTTTTAATAGCTCGTGTGTCATACAGCTGGCACATACTCTGTCTGTGTGTGAAAGTCGATGTTAAAGTTAAAAGGACTTAATGAAACTGAGTTTTCAGACAGAAGCATGTGGTAACATTACTATTTTTTGTGTCAGACATGCTAAATCTCATCTCAGTTCTCCTTGGGTTGGCAAAAATGTCAGTCCCAGACTGCACCAAGCCTGTTTGGGTATGATGCATTATTTGCTGATGCCGTTTTCTTGTTTACACAAGTGGATTTGCATGGCTTGGTGCTTCAAATATTGGACTGCTGAAAACCACCTGCATCTGCTGAGGTATTGAGACCAAAGCTCTGGAGGCTGGCCAGGTTTCTGCAGTGCTTTTGCTTACGTGGTTGACAGTAACATCTGGTAACGCAGATGTTGCGTTCTGGAGAGCCATAATTATTCTGAGAGCAGGGAGAAGTTGTCACACATAGTTATTATCATGCTACTATCACAGGTATTAGTATCAAAGAGATCATTTTGTTCTTTGCTGACAGCATATGTTTTCTCAGCTTTGGAGATGGGCTAGTTTGATGCCATGGAATACACAAAGTAAAAATTATCTTTGGGTTTTTAAGCAGTTTGAAGGTTAAAGAAGACCAAAGAGAATGTAAATGCAAAATGTTTTGTTTCTTCAGAGTACCAGTTTCCCTGAAACTGTAATTGCTTCCAGAATATGTTTCACACTGTGCCCTGGAGCTCCTCTTAAATAAGTGGGGTGAGGGAATAAAGTAAGTGGCTTAGCTCTGAGCATCTCAGGTGTGTTAGGGTTTTGGTTTTATTTTGGTTTGGTTTTGGGTTCTTTTGGGTTATTTGTAAGTTTGTGTTTTAAAACCCCAGACACATTTTCAGGCACAGGATTATTGGAAGGAATAAGACAGCTGAGATACTGGGAATTTTTGTATTTACAGAGGTATTATGGAACTAATGTTTGACTCACTCTTAGGAGAGAGATTTAAACTTTAGTAACAGAATAATTATTGAAAATTTAATTCAGTTGGTCAGCTTGATATCAGGAATTAATCTCCTTTTTTTAAGATGCACTTTTCATTAAAACAGGAAACAACTGTTACTTCTTGATGTGTTATTTTTACAGTAAATACTGAGGTTTTGGTTAAAAGCTTTGTATCTGAACATCTGCACACGTGGAACTGTGCATCCTGTTAAAACCTTCCAGTTTGATGCACCGTACAAAGTTTATGTTTGCAGTAGTGACATTTAAAAATTACTTAGCCAACACAAGCTTCTAATGTGGTTTGAAACGAAAGTCTACATGAGCCCAATGAAACATGCTCAAAAATCTCTGCCCTATCTAGGACAAGGCTTTTTTTATCTTACACTTACATATGACAGGTGTGAAAAGAATTTGAATAAGAGGGACCAAAGGAGTAGGAGTCCCAGGCTAAGAATGTGAAGAACCATGAAGTTCTCTTTACATATTATTCTGCACAGTCTAAATCTGAAATTAGTAGTAGGAATTTTATAATAATCTGTATTTATTCAGCATTAGAAATTGGTGGGGTTTTTTCTTTAAAACAGAACTTTATTCATATTTAACTAAAAATGAGGATTCTTTTTTTGAACATCTGAAGCTCCTTAAAATTGTTCTGGTATTTTCCAAATTTATTAGCTTTCCTATCTGTGTCGCTCTGCAAGTGCTCAGGCAGCCCAGAGGAAAGTGAGATCACAAACAGGTCATCACGGAGTTGTTTCTCACACTGCCTTATCCTGTCCAGACGTTTGCTCTTTTAACTTTTGTCCTCAGCTCACATTTACATTTGAGGCTGTGCTTAGCCCTGGAAGAGCACTGGGAGCTGCTGACTGTGCTTGACAACCACCAAAATAATGCTGGTTGTCACCTGGGGTCACACTTACATTTAGGTGGTTTAACCAAGGCCCCTCTGGTTCCTTGCTTTTTGCACAGTAGTGCCTGAACACCGCTTTGCTTTCTGCTGGCTTTGTGCTCCTCACAGAGCCATTTTCTCCTTCACATACCACCATTTCCCAGGGTAAGTAATTTTTGTGGGTTCAAATTGACTTTGGAGGCAGCACTTATTTATTTTGCCTGGTGTTGCACAGGAGTGGTTACCCCAAGACACAGATTTTGTAACTCTCAGGCAGGGTTTGTTGGTGCAACAAGCGTAAGCGATTTAGCGTCGTTTTCTGCCCTCTGGTTTTAGTGCTGCTGGATGAAAAGGGCTGTTTGCTTTTATTCTCCTGTTTTATTTGTTGAGCACCATGTCTTTGAACTGTACTCACACAGTGCACTAGGTCAGTGTTTCGTTTCAGATACTTCTCAGTTTCCCTTATGCTGCATCAGTCAACCCTGGACAAAAACTCAGGTAACTTTTGCATCTTCCATAGTATGTTTTTCCCAGGATTGTGGAACTCTGTAACCAACCAAGGGAATTCCCATGCCACCTTGCTAGCTGACATGTTAACACCCTTCTGCCTTGGTCCTGCCAGGTGTTTTCTACCAGCTTTTTCTCCTGGAAGGTGTGGTGGCCATTTCTTACTCCCTTCCATAAGAGAACAATTCCTTGTGATCCTGACCTTCCTGCCAGACATCTCCATGAGGAGCTGTGCTGCTGGGAAAATCTGATTTAGAAAAGAGCCAGAGCTCATCAGAGCTTTGTTCTGGCATGGAGCTTAGTGCCTTACTAACATTTTTCAAAGTAAAGTAGGAGCTCCTTCTTTGTTAACTTTTCTCTGTGTGCCAGAGACCATTTGAGAGCTGTTTTTAACGAGTGGATTTTGCCGGCCTTGCTGCAGCAGGTCTGCAAATTTATCAGTTAGCTTTCCTCAGGGGTATAATTGCCAGATGCTCTCTGATGCTCATTAAACTGGAATCAACTTCCCTGTAAAATCTATAAAGATGGACTGCAATGTTGCTACTTCAAACAGGTAAACAAACCCTATTGTCAGCACTAAGAACTGCAGTGGCTGTAGCAGCACGGGAAGCATCTCCATTGCAGTGGGCTTCTATGGGGGAAAAGAACCCCAAATTAGTGAGGAAGAATTAGGATTTCTAAGCTAACAATATTTTTTTCCTACTTATATACTTGTAACACTTCGTACTTTCATTACATTGATGCTGCAGAATATTAAATTCCAGAAAATGTGAATTTAGATTTTCAACAGCAGCAATATTGGATACCATGGTAAATTCTGCCCAGTGAGCATTAGTCTTGATATTATGTGTAAGATAAACCATATATTATACCTGTAATTTATATTTCAGTTAAGGAAGGTGGGTTCTGAGAGTGTGATAGCAGAGCAAGCTCTCTTCAAGCCAATATTTCACTTTCCTCATTGAAAAAAAAAAGTTCTGATTTCAGATAAAAATTGGCTAAGAATCCTAAATCTTAAAATATAATACAAAGTTAAATTGTGTCAACAGGAAACACCTTTGAAATACTGTACTTTTCACATGAGAAATTAAGAAAATATGGAAATGTGTATTTCATAATTTAACTATGCCAAATTTTATAAAAGGCATGGACAGCAACCCATAACCCTGTTAATTAATTAAAAACAGCAGCAACAAAAAGGCAAGAAGGTAAATGGGAGACCTTTTCAGCATTGTCTGAGCTTTCCCAGCTAAGACTTAGCCCCACTTTCAAGATCAATAAACTTCACAGATTAGGCATGTAATTGAAACTGCCTCCTGTTCTGTGCCAGTGCCAAATGCAGCAGAGCATTCTCTGGGAACTCACAGTCAATAATTGCAGCTCACTTAATGGTTGTATTATGCCTTGAGGTGTTTCTGACTCTCCTGCACAAAAAAAAAAAAAAAAAAAAAAAAAAAAAAATCTGGGTTTTTTTTTTTTGTGAAAAAAAAAAAAAAAAATCTGGGTTTTTTTTTTGGTGAGGCAAATGCATATTTTTGTTAAGCATCATTCCACCTGAAATGTTGCCTAGCTGCTCTTCACAATATTTTTATCAAAGGAGGGTTAAAAAAAAAAGCTTTCATGCATCATTTTTGTGATGCTTTTGCATAAATGGGTTGTTTAATTGGGTGGAGAGGGCAAAGAGCACAAGTTTCTTGTGGTGGCAGATGTGACATCTCCTGGGCACGTGGCACTCTACAGTGGCCTTTGCACCACTTGCAGCAGCACTGACCAGGTCACTGGAAGCCTTGGAGATGCTTCCTTCACACAAAACCTTTGGCATTGTGTCACAAGAAAGTTTTGCCCCTTGTAGACTCCAGTATTGCTTTTCAGTCACACAAAACCTTTTCATGTTTTTTGAATCTTTCAGAGCCAAAGCCAGACTTACCCTGGGTGCTGTGGGAAGCTCCATGGAGCTCTTACAGTTATTTCTTTCCAGAACTTAGTTATTGCAGGCTTTATTAATGATACTGATGTAGCTGTTTCCCTCTACTTTCGCTTGAATTGCAGATCATGTAGAGCCATAATTTAATACAGAACATTATTTAATGAAACAAACTTTTTTTTACTGCTGACCTGTACTGTGCTATTCCTTTAATAAGCAGCTGTTCCCTTTTGAATTTGTAGTGATTGGTTTATTACTGCTGATTTTAAAAAGACAGCAAATATGTCTTCATATTCCATTTAAATTCAGCTTAAATTCAAACAGATTACTTAAAAAGCAGATGAGAAGTTCGTGCATATTCAGCTCATGCACTGAGTGCACGAGTCCAAGAGACTGCTTGTTTTGACAGAAATAACCTTTATACACTCATTTGAAATTTTCTTTAAACTATTTCCTTTTATCAGTACACATCAAATTTTTGTGGATTTCAGAAGGACTTGGTTTTACTTTTTAGTTGATAACATAATTGCTAACCTACCTTTGGTGATCAATAAATCTGAAAATGAGAAATCTTCTCTCTCCTTTTCATGCCTTTAGCCACATTGACATTACTAATTTAAAAAAACCTAACCAAAAAATAAGCACTTGGTTTAATGAATCAGCTGTATTCAGGTGAATAACTTGGAAAATTACCAGCAGAACACCTGTATAATAATCAGCTGATGTGCTGTCATTGTAATACGGAAATTTAAAGTTAACATGGTGTGGATAAAACCTGGCTACGTTTTGCATATCCTCTTCCAGTTTTAATCCTTTCCTCTTTATCTGTGTGTATATGAGTGTTATTTTCTTCTGTTTAGTGTTTATTATTTTCTTCTGTTTTAGTGTTCGTACCACTTTAAATGAGTACACTTATTTAAAACTTTCTTTAAATTTTCTTTTTCCAATTTCTAATAAGTGGTGTTGAATGTGTCATATTGTCAGCTTTAGAAATTTACAGCCTCTGTGAAAGTTCTCTGGAAATGTTTATGCCAGGTAAAATTCTTGCTTTTCTCTTAGTCACCAGGAGGGTTTTGATAATTTTTTTTCCCCTGCTTCTTGACTGACTTCTGATGATGTATTTGTGAACTTCATGGGCAGCAAAAGTAATTTCGTGCTGAATTGAGAGAGCCAATGCTTTTACTGCACTCTCTGTTTACTCTGGAAAAATTATTAACATTTTTGGCAGACTTTGTGAATTCATTGTGAGGCTTTGGGTGCTGTTTTATTTTTTTTTTTTTTCAGGTGTGTTTTTTAGTTTGTGTTTGGGTGATACTGAATTGAACTGAGGAGCACTGGAGCTCACAGCTGCTAAAATGGTAACAGACCTTGATTGTTCAGCTCCTTTTCGATCTCCTGGGTTTGGAGGTTGGAGTCTGGATTTAGCTGGAGTGTCAGACAGGAAGACTCTAATTTCACCAGGTCCAAGAATAAGGGCTGTGTGTGTCAGAGCTTTGATGTGATTGATCTTGATTTCCACGTGATTCTGAGAGGGGAAACAAAGGTTTTCCCTTATTTTCTGCTCAGGGAAAAGCTGATTGAAATATTAAAAAATTGCATTTTGGAGAGTAAAAGGTTGGGCAACATCTTTCTCATAATACTCAGTTGTTATTTCTATTTCAGTTTTTGTCTGAAATTGAGACTTTTGCCCACCTTTTGGATCTGTACTGACTGACTCACTAACACATTCTGACTGTATAAAATTCTCTGGGCTTGTAATTTGTATTTAGCGGAAAGGCCGCAAGGGAAATCTTCATATAAAAGGAAGAAAAGTTTTGTTTCCTCTGGTTGCAGAGTCCTTGGGCTTGCCCAGCTGCAGTTGTGTGCATCTGGTGGTGATGTGCTGTCAGCACAGGTGTCATAAAAAGTGAGGCCAAACCTGTCAGACACACGTGTCGAGGATATATCTTCTGATATTGAAACTATCAGTCTGGAGGAGGCTGATAAGACAACCAAAAGTAATCTTGAGTTGAGAAGAGAGAGAGAGAATAGAAGGATTTAAGCTGATAGGGGAGAGGTGAGGTAAACAAGAAAGGAAAGCTTGGGGATGACAGGTTTGTACTTTTGATGTTAATAAATAACATTCCACCTCACACAGCAACGTCTCTCCTTGGTAATCCCATAGTGCATCCCAGGAGCCCAGTCTGCTCCTGTGTGGCCTTGTCCCTATTGGTGGCTTTTTAATCTGCTGGCAGCCTGCTCTCTGGGAAAGGGAAGCAAGGAGTGGGAATTTGGGTCACCCCTCTTGCTGCCTCAACTTGAGTGTAGGGTCCCTGCCTTTCCAAAGGGGAGAGATGCCAGAGGACAGGCTGGTCACATCCTTAGCAGGCACCAGCAAATGATGATGGTCAGGGAAGCCAAACTGTTGTTGGTGTGATGTCTGTGACTTGCTTCAGGCTGTCCAGCCCTGGAGCTGGGTGGATAGTTTGAGTCACAGCTGTTGGGACAGTGATGTGTGTGACACCTGCACGCCAGGCACCAGCATCTCCAAATAACAGGATTTCCTTGGCTGCTTCCTTGCAGATCCTCAACCTCCACAGTGGCTTGGATGTGTGATCCTCATCTGAGGCGTGTTTGGGGTTTTGGACAGGGTGTCAGATTGTTTTGTTTTACTAATTGATTTCTATTTTTTCCTCCCCACACTTAGTGCTCAAAGTATTTTTCCTACATTTCCATTTACTGGGTAGTGATGAGTCACTGTCTAGTGCTGTCCTATCACACCTGTTAAAAAATTACACCTGTTTCTTATAGATAAGGCAAGAAACAAATTACTCTGGGGTGCCTTTCTCTGACACTTCATTTGTCTTCCAGACTGTGCAAGGGTAGTTACCTTCATGCCAAAATTAATTATGGGCAGGTCTGGAATGCTTAATCTGTCAGAAGCAACAGGAGAAGAAAACATTTAATTCAGTTCCAAAGACTGGGTGAATAAGGAATAGATGGGACTTTTCCAGACATAAATAGAAGTTATCTCACTCCTATTTTCAGCTGATTCTGAGTTCTCACTGAAGTTGTAATAATTTTTGCTTTCATCGAAATTGCTTTACTGTGCCTTAAATTAGCAGGGTCATGCTATAGCAGATGGCTGAAGAGTTAAACTGTTTTTCTTTTTTCTGCAGTAACATAATTCACAATGTATGCAATACTTACAAGAGAACTGTACACTCCTTTGCTTGCCCTCTGTTTCAAGAATGAAATGCCTTTTGAAAAAATAAATCTTGCATTGGCTGGCTATCATCTCCTAATCTAAAGACTGTAAGTGGTAACTCCATAAATTACTGTTATATTCTCAGCACAGTTTCAAATGAATGACTTTATTCCTCATAAAACCACTGCTGTATGCCTTTTCCACCAGGAACGGCGTGCCAGGGGCTGCTTGCTGCGTCCTCGTGCTGCTGGCCCAAATACTCCCTCCAGTCTCAGAGCAGACAGGCACTTTAAACTGTATTTATTTGTTTGGAACGAGTCAAGAGCCACGGGAAGGGTTGTGGCTCTCCCTGCTCCTTCCCCTGCGAGTGCCACATGATCTGCCCTCCATCTGGTGGCAGGAGGGAAAGGGAAGGACTGAGAATGCGTTTACAGGGTGAAGTAAAAGCCTTTCACTGACTGTTGATTTAACAAGGTAATATCCCTGCAGTCAGAAATTAAATTGTTAGCCTAGGGGTTTTCCAGAATAGGCTTCTTGTTTAGAATAGTTTTCTTTATATTACAGCAAGCGAGAGGGGTTTATCCATCTCTTATTATATCCTTTTCCTTTCCTCCGTGTAAATCAAAGTTTGGCTCAGGGATTGCAGTGCTCCAGACCCCTTTGGTTTTCTTCTCTCTTTACAGAAACACAGCTCCTGTGGTGTGGCATGCAGCAGCTGCCCAGTAGGAAAATAAAATATTATTCCAAATACTGCTTTTATTTTCACTGAGCTCATGTGCCTAGACCAGGGGAGTGCAGCCATTCCGGGCAGCATCCAAAGCCCTGTGTGTATTGAATGTGTTCTTGTGGCTCCATGCCTGCAGAATCCTCTGAGCTGACCCCAAAGGCAGCAGAGCTGGCTGGCAGTGGGTGACATTGCTCTTGGGACCATGCAGTGGTGGCCCCAAAGCTCTCATCACTGGCAGTGCAGGGAAAGCATCTGACCAAAGACACACAAGACCATGTCCCTCTGTCTGACTGTCTCACCACCTTAATTTTTGTTTTTAATATTGCACAAAGCAGTATTGTCAACACTACAAGGTAAAATGATTCATCTGCTGTCTATTGTTACTTGCTCAAGCAATGAAAGTAATTATGTCTAAATAGGAATACTTTTTAATTTGTTATCTGACTCCTGAGTGGTCTCGGTTCATTTCTGTTACATTCTCCTTTGTAATCCTAACAGCTAAAATATTTTCTAATAAAAGCTGAAAATCTGACACTGTCACAGTATTCCAGGAGCTAAGACTTGAGATTAAATGCAAAACAGATTTGCATGGCTGGAAACTTATTTGTTGCTGTAGGCACTTCTTTAGGATTTTGGGGATAAAGCTGAGGGAAGAGGCTCCACTGTGAACCACGCATGGCATTTCAAATACTATTTGCTTGTCTGAGTAATATCCTATAAAAATCTTGCTGATAGTTGGTCACATTACATGGATATGCCTAAAATGAGAGTTGGTAATACACAATGGGATCTTGGCAGCATCTTGTGCCTTTTGCTCCTCTTATCCAGCTTCTGGCTGAAATTGCTTTAAGCTGTATTTTAGGTGTTTAAAGCACTGACTGGACCTTTTTTGGGGGATATGCTAAACTTGTGCTGGGTATTGTAAAGAGTATAAGCATTGAGACAATCAAGGATTCCAAAACCCTTGTGAATGTTTCAGTTACCGCTTCTTCCTGTGTGTGGCTGGATTAGGAAATGGAAAAAAATATGGTATTAAAATGCTTGTGTTATCAATAGTCTCCCACTCTCAAAAATAAGAAATTACGTATTGACTCCTTGTGATTTTATGTCTGATGCCACATTAACAATGCACTCATTGGCTGACAACTGCAACCTTTCATTTTATTAGTGTTTCTAATGATACAGTTGGCAGGAATTATCTGATAATCCAACCTGCTATAATATGAAATCTTTGATTGGATGTGTGTAATCAGATTAAGTTCACCTATCGGTCTATTTCAGGCTCTTTAAAGCTTTTTATGTAAGTGGCTTCTATGGTTTTAGGTGTATTATTTTTCTGTTTATAGTTATGTAAGGAAGATGTATAAAAATTTAGAAGATGTCTACTGGGGGAGGTTACTTAGAAGAAGATATTTTGTACATCAATGATCTATCTAGTTTTGGAGTGTGGGCAAAATAACTGATTATGTTTCATAATAGGATTTTGTACATTTATGGTTCATACATTTTTTTTTGGTAGAAACTAGTATTTCTGAATTGATCACTTCCTGTGAGTACTGCAAAAGAATCACAGTTTTGCATTAGAAGATTTTTGCAGCATATGGCAATACTGATGTAATTTCTGAAAGCATTTGATGGGGTTTTGTACTGTGAATGTCTCTGTCACATTACAGAACTGATGAGTGTGAAGATAGCACGTAAAGTGGCTTTGATTAATTTAAACTTTACCCTTTGTGTGGTACCATAACTTTGGGGGCTTTGGTACGGGGGCACAGCTTTGCTCTGTAATTAACCCAGAGGGACAGAGTTCAGTGTATGGGAGGTGATCCCTGTAATTTTGTCATGTTAAGAATTTACATTAAGTTTTTGACCTTGTTAGATACTGGATTTTTTTTAGATTTTTTTTTTTTTTTTTTTTTAACTGAAAATTCCTCTGTAATCACCTAACAACAGCTGAAAAGCTGTTGTGGGTCTCTCTGCCAGGCTGTGGTAAATGAGGCTGGAGCAGCCTGGGGTGGCAGAGTCTCCTGGGGTTTGTGCTGCAGCTGGCAGGAGACAAGTGGAGCTGCAGCTACAAGTGTTCAGGGGCAGAGAAAGCAGGTTGTGTTCCAAACATCTTGCTGTCATCAAGGGTTGCATTGAAATCTTCTGGTGTTCTGCAATCTGCCTTAAACAGGAAAACAGCAGCAGCAGATGAAGCAGGTGTCAGGCTCCCTCCAGTCCCAGCAGCTGATGCTGTGTGCACACACAAGCACACACATGTGCATGGGTTACCAGTTATTCCTGGGGTTTATATATATTTATATTCTACATCTGAACTAAGAAAATGCAGTTGTGAAAATTTGTTTTTACAATTATATGCTCATGTAAGAGGCCTGCACATTTATAGGAGGAAAAGTAGGTATTTCCTCTTGCAGTCAGTCTGGTTTGGGGTTTATCCTTAATCTGGCAGCATGTGCAAACCTGTATATTAACAGCCATTATTTCATGCATCGTTGTTCTGGAATAGGAATGGATAGAAACAGTGTGCCTTTGACTGCCTTTAAATGCACTCTTTGCCTTTCATTTGCCAATGCAGATGTATCTCTGTATTTTAAAAGCAGATCTTGGCTATTGGAAGCTGATTCAATTTTAGGATATCGTCTACTTCATTACGCACAGACCACTTAGTCTCATTTCATGTCGTCTCCTGGCTCTTTACTGAGTTTTTAACCTGGTTGCTGGAGTCCTGCAGTTTATTTTATCTTATTAATAGCACTGCTTTACAAAGGTCAGGCTCGTTCAGCTAGAAGGTTTTGATGTGCTGGTTTCATTTCAGGAAACAGAACAGCCACTGCCTACTGTGGGTGCCCGAAAAATGCTGGAAGAGGACTTGTGTTGGATGGTGGCTTGTTAAAAAAATTACAATTAATCTTAGGGAGCAGGCTGGCTGCACAAAAACATGTTTTGATCTGGTGGATTAGCTGAATTAACAAATATATAGTGTTTAAATTGTGTAAATAATCCCTCAGGAGTGTTCTGGATGAGATGGGTTTATTGTTCCATCAGCAGAGCTGAATAAACAGGAATTTTCAGGTGGAGGCAGAGGGGTAGGGAAGGGCTTGGGACAAGGATCCCTTTTGGGGAAGCTGGAGGTGGGTGAGTTCATTGGCTGGGTTTGCAGTACTGATAAGGCAGCAGATACTTGATAAGGCAGAGCACTTGGGTTCTTGAGACTTAGGGCTGAGACCAGAGAGGGTAGAAGAGGATGAACCATTTGGGGGCTGTCTTGTCCTTAGAAATGCCTGATCCTATGGACTTGCCAGTCTCCCATGGGAAAATGTTCTCACTGAGGAGGAAATAATCTCAACTGTACCTAAGTCTTCAATAAAACTCCTACACAAGTGACCTAATTTTCAGTGCTCATCATTTTTAATTCAAGATTTTATTTATTTATATGTCTAAATATGGATCTGAGATTCTAATGTTAATCATCCATTAAAAAAAAGTAAAAAGAAGTCTTGGCTGTGGCTAATGTGATTAATTCAATCTTTCCAGTTGCTGAGAGGTAGACTAAACGCATAGCTAGAGAGGGTAATTTTGTTGATGATTTAAGAAATGCATCCTAGCAATGTAGTGTATAGTAAGCTATAAAGCTGTTGTCTTCATATAAATGTGTCATTAAATCACATTTCTTACTGTTAGTGGCCAAGGTGAACAGAAGATGATGCAGACCAAGATTATTCTCATTTTCCATCTCTCAGCTCTCAAAATGTTCACATCTGCCTTGCGTAACAGAATTATACAAAATCTTACAATAACTTCCCTTCCGCCCCAAAAAAAAACAACACCCCAACAATCCAAACCTTAAATAAGCTGGTATTTGACCCTCCAAAAGAAAGGTGCTGTATTACACATGAAGATTATGGCTAATATTGTTAAATAAAATTTAAGACCTGATTATTGAGGTAGAAAAAGATTTTACCCAAATTACACAAATGTGTACCTCGTGCTAGCCTAGAGAGCAAACTGTGGGCACAAGACTGCCAAGTCACCTCAAGTGACATCACTTTTATCTAAAACTTTAAAAACTGAATACAAGGTGGGAAAACACTTCCAGCAGCTAGGTTATTCCTCTCCCCACTCACCATCTGGATATTGTGAGTAAATTATTTTTATAAGCCAATGTTTCTGGAGTGTTTCTCTTGTGATATGCAGGATGAAAGGCTGGGGGAGGCATACGTGGTCCAGCTCCCCTGTCAAGTTGAATTCTTTCTTTCTTTCTCCACTCAAGGTGTATTTGGCTCATCAGTCATTTTTTCAGTCCCAAGGCTCAAATGCATTATATTATTTGTTTGCTGATCCTGTCAGCTTAGCACACAGAGGATATGTTATAGGGGAATAATGGGCTGGAGCTGACAAGGGACATTTCAGGAATGAAATGGCAATGCAGAAGAGCAGATGTGAAGCCATCAAAGGCTGAGGTAACCAAAGGACAGTTTGCAGTGGGAAGGGGAGGATGGTGAGGAGAAGTGGTAGAAAATCTCCCAAGAATGGTAAAAAATGTGTGTGACATGAGGTGACCCTCATCCACGCCCACATCCCAAAACAAATCACAAAATCTCAGAAAGAAGAGAAGGTACAGGCAGGGTTTGACAGTCTTGACAGAGTAGAGTTCACTGAGAAAGATACAGAAGCAAACTTTATCCTAATTCACAGTGACTGGCATTTGTTTGGGTGTCTGGAGCTTTTTTGTGCTCCCTCTGTGGATACCCAGACTCTGCATTGATACAGAATTTCCACTGATTGCTAAGGAAATTTGCTGTTCCAAACACTCTGTAGAAAAGATGATCCCACGTTCAATTCCAAAGAGAATCTTAAGTCTTTTTGCTTTCCTAAATCCTGTTGGTGCTCTGGAAGATATTGCTTACATAAATATCACAGCTAATATTGTATTTTGTTGACAAAACTATTAACTTCACCGAAAATATGCTTAGCATCTTCCCTTGTGTTCTCTGTTACAATGAGTTGGGTTTTTTTTAAAAGAAGTTTCTATGACTTAACCACATGTGATCCTTGTTTTAATTGGAGATCAGATTTAATAAAATCCACCATTTGTTTCACTCAGTATTGCATTCACTTCCAGATTGCATTTTCTTCAGTATCAAGACTTCACAATAATGTACTTCTCTTCCTTTTTGCCTTCTAACACATCTCAAGTTGTTTAGGTCTCATAGTGGTTGCTGCTTGCAGAGTGAAGCTTTAATGCAAAGTAATTTGCTGAAGCATCTAACCAAAATTTAGAAGTGAATGCCATCCTAGTTGTCCTTGTGTCTGCTCTGGAAGAAACAGAAGGAGTTGATCTAAATTTAGGCATACATATTTTAGTTTAAAAGAAGCTTCCTTGTATATGGTTTTAATTGTGCTTGGGGGAGAGCTTTCAGTTGTTGCAGGGGTGAGGTGTGTCTGTTCTGTGGCAGTGGAGTTATGGACACACCTTGTGGGAATGTCTGCAGCCAGCAGAAAATGTGCAGAAAGAAAAACCTGCAATGATTCCTCATTAAACAGAACTATTGCTTCAAATAACATCCACGTATGGATTTGCATTTGTACAATTTCAATCAGTTCATTCAAGTAAATGTGTGCAAAATCCATAACTGGCCATTTCAGTGTGCTGCTCTGAGGAATAAATGCACAGGAATTGTTGAGTCTTTCCCTGTCATGTTTTTCTCTTTCTGGCAGAATTCTGCCTGCAGCAGAAGTGCCAGTGAACAGGCACAATGTGGGCTGTAAATCTCAACCACTTTGGGCTTGAGTGGAGGAGGAACTTGAAGAAGGGACATGATATCCATTAGGCTGCAGTGAAACACTCACTGGGTTCCTGCATTTGCTAAATAAGGTAGATTTGTTTTCTGAAGGTTTCCAATAAAACACAGAAATTCAATTTATCTTCAGTTTTCCCAAAACACAGACTTTACAGATACCTCTTGTAGTTCCTATTGCTTCAAGTATAGCTGCAATGTTTCATTTTTTTCTTTTCATACAATTTTGATTGTGACTGCACTGCAAAAGTTGTGGTTTGATGTTTTCTTTGTCCATGGCTTAAAAATCTGAAGCTGTTCTGATTCAGCTGGATTGAATATATTTAGACTTTAAACCCCTTTTTGGTTTTATCATTATGATATTTATCCTTTTTATATGTCAGTGAGTGTGTCATACATGAGAATGTCACCAATTTTAAAAAACTTGGGGGTGAAATGTTGTGTCTGCATAGTCCACATGGGTAGTTTGTTACCAATAATACCAGTAGTCATGTCATGCTAATAACAAGTAGACCATCTGCCTCCCACAATTCCTCCAGCTACTTTATAGTTTAATAGATGACTTTGTCTTCATAGTAGATGTGAGAAGCAATGCAGCATGGCCACGACAATATCTTTTTTCTGCAGCGGAGATAACTTGACTGTTCTGTATGTGAGGACCCAGTAAAAACCTGCTCAGCTGATGAATCTCTGAATCCTGTTTTTTGTCCTCATGTCTGTCTGTGGCTTCCTTAACACACCACATTAAGAGCAAACTCAGATTCATATTTGCAGAAAGCAAGAAAAAAAAAAGTACAGAATTTTTCAGTTGTTATATAACAGTTCTACTTTTAATATTTTTTTTTCCCAAAGATTCAATTGACATTGTAGCTTTGGACTAGAGCAGTTTTACTGTCTAGCAACAGCTACCCCACTCTGGCCTTTGTGTTGAGCCATCATCCATTTGTCCTGGCAGTGAGCAGTTCAGGTGATTCCACATCAGATTGTGTTGAGGGAGCATTTTTCAGCCTGGATTCCAATTCGTGAACATTTGCATGTTGCTGTTGTCTTGGTCTTTCATTTATGCTCTATTTTATTTTAAAACCAGGCTTTGAAATTTTTGTTAGATCATAAGAGAGGCTGAAAGTGAGTTAGTGTAAATATTACACCCTGAAACCAGCACCCGCTCTTCTGGCGACACATTTTGGGGTTTATTTTATTTTCAGCTAGAGAAGGGCCAGAAGCCTGAGGGAAGTGGGCAATGGGCAAGGAAATGTGGATAAATAGATGGCTTTGGGGGAAGTGAGGTACTCTTGGACATGTCAGTGTCAACAGGGAATGTTGCATACAAAATGTGCCAGAGGAAGAGGTGGAAAGGGAGCAGGTCAGGTCCCCTTCCAGTCACTTTTCTAGAAATATGTGCACTGTGGCACCAACATTTTGCCATGTACACCCAAGTGTTATAAATGTGCCCCTCAGGGATGTGGGGACTTTACTGGTACTGCTGGGCAGAGATAAGGTGGGTAGATCAGCCTTAGAATGGACAGAAAGGACCTTTTTGTGTGGATCTGAAGTGGACTGTGCAGATGGTTTCAAGAGATTTGCTGTACTGAGAGCAAACTTATTGGATTCTTATTGGAAATGGAGTGATGATTTTTGGAAGTGAAATCTCTGATCAGCCCCAGACTTGACATCAGTAGAGGCTTAGAACTGAGCAAGCAAATAGTTTGAATTTTGCCTACTTTAAGAAGTTTATCCTTCTGGCGTCCACACTGGTGTGCAGTGAAATCTGGTGTGGGCAGATAGAACAATTCTGGAAGTCTAGCACTTAGGCTTAGTTGTCTTTTTGGGAACTTTTTGGTTTGGGGGGGGCAGGTAAATGCATTTTTTAACAGTGGATTCTCAGCACTTTGAAAATCTGACCTGTTTTATACTGTTCATGGAGATGTATTCAGGACCATTCCTTCTTGAAGCAAATGAGTGATGAAATGATGAGTCCCCTTTGAGGTCAGCAGAGCTGAGGAGTCGATGAACTTATGGGAAAGGTACAGAGTTGAAATCAAAATAAAGGACAGCAGAAGGATAATAATTGAATTTTATGGAGGCAGAGGATAATTGGATACTAATCCTTCATTTTCAGTGCAAATGGCATATTCACAATGGCCTTTCCTTGGACTTCTCCTTCAAGAGGAGTGGGGACAGGCTGGCAAGGGGCCAGAAGAGGTGAGCGAGGGCAGTTGGAGATTTCAGGAGCAGTGGCTCTTAGCAAATGGATGATAAAACTGAGGAAATTTGTTTTAAAACAAGACTAGTTGAGGGAAGGCCATGAGAGCAATCCTTAATTATGTAAAAAAAAACCAAACTTGCAGAGAGAAAAAGATTAGTCTGTTCTCAACATGAGTGGGAGAAAGGAAAAAATGCAGTGTGTCTAAATACAGGAGGGTGATTATTTAGTATGGACAAGAGGTTTATATCTTTGGGAAAGAGCAGGAAAACAAATGCCTGGGGTGGCAGTGGGGTGAGCTGAGCCTGCCTCAAACCAAATGATCTCCTGTGGCCTCTTCCCAAGCCTGTATTTATAAGATTTTATGCTTGCTCCTTTGGAGAGAGCTTTTAGTTTATCCAGAAGCAGTTGGATTTGTGGTACAGTGTAAATAACTTCAGGACAGTGTTTTGGTTATCAGTGCCGATTTCCTCAGCTGTATATTAGAACTGAAGGGTCACTTGGAAGCTGTCAGTGTTTTCAGATAAAAACAAATGCATCTGAAACACAGTTCAGCTGGTGAGATGGAGATTATCAGAACCAAGCCATGTGATATGGCATTTGTGATAACACTTTTCTTACATAAGCGTGTGGAGATGGTATTTTATCCTTTCTCCTTTATTTTTCTTTTAATCTGCTGTTTTCAGTTTAACCAATAGATTCTACTGAACTTCTAAATATTTTTGAAAGAAAATATCCAAGCTGACATCAGCTAGGAATTTTTGCAGTTCTATTAGAATTGCACTAATAAATACATATATAAATATATAAATAGTAAATTAATATATACTGATAAGAAAATGAGGCTGGTAACAGAAAGGTTACATGGCATCATCTTGTGGCTGTCTTAGATTTTCCTGTATATAAGGTAAACGTCTTGAAATTCATGAAAAGAAAATAAAGAGTTTTTTTTATGTTCTTTTCGAATTCTAAAAATTAAACATATAGTTGAGGATTTATCTAATTCAAAGTGATCCTCAACCTTTAAATAATAGGTAGCTTTTCTAAGCATTACTAAGTTATTGTGGGGGGTTTTGTTTGCTTGTTTGTTTTGTTTTAAATTATTGTTTTATTTTGGGTTAGCATGCCCTCTTTAATTCCTCATTGTCCTTTGAGAACTGGGGTATTATTTAAAAGTTAAATCTTATAGTTCCAATCAAGATGTCCAGTGCCATCAGAATGACACATTCAATGTAATTACTTTAGAGTTCACAGTGTAAGCTAATGATTGGCAATTGAAAGGAATAAAATACTGCCAGTTGAGCAGTATTGAGAGGAGTTTTTTTAAAAAAAAATCAGCAGATTTCCTGTATAAAAAGCAAGGTTTCAAGGGGTATTTTTTTGATCAATAGGTTTTCTGTATAGAAAAAGAACCATCCACTGCTATTCACATCCACACAGAAATGGTCTCTTGCTGGAAGTAAACCTAATTGTCTCCGACAGTAAAAGGAACCACTTGGACTTGATTATGCAGCTGGTCACATTTTATTGAGACACTGACATATTCCCTGTGGTCTGGGAAGAAAAGATTATATCATTGTGAAGTTTTGCTGGGTCAGTGCTCTGCCAGTGAATGCAGGGCTATATGCAAACATTTCAAGGTGAGGGATTGTCTTTTCCCCGTCCTCCTTCCGCTGTGGCTCGACATCGCCCTCGGCGTTGTAACCTGCTGGAAAATGCAGGGCACAGCTGCTTGGAGCTGCTGCTTCTCTTGCATTAGGAGAAAATAGAGTAAAACCCTTCATTAAATAATTAGATCCATAAGCCATGAACAAAATTGTATATTCCCTTTGCTGTGCTTAAAACAGAGGCTAAGATATCTTTATATATCCAAAATAAAGGTTTAGGTTAAAGCACGCGGCTAATCTAAAATGTATTAGATGGAATTGTACAAAGATACAGTTTGTGATTTTATACATGCACACAATCATCTCTACCATAGAGGAAAACCTGTATCTTGGCTGAAATTTAGAAAATATGAAAGTTAATATGAAAACTGTAGTTTTGTGGGCATGTTATTAATTGTGGAAAAAAATGGCATCATTTTGAGAGATCATCTTTCAAGCAGGAGTTCCTTTAATAATAATAAAAGAGGTTTCCTGTATAGATATCTTCATTGTGTACATATTTTGAAAGAACTATTTTTTTACCAGCAGCTCATCTGTTGAAAGCCATTTATTGTAATAAATAAAATAAATGTGTGAGGAGTAGATCAGTCCGGTTTGTGGTGAGTACTTGAAGTTTTTGTTTTAGGGAAAAGCAAGGTCTCCTTGCTTTACTAGAAGGAATGGGAACAGTGGAACATGGCAGTGAGTTCTTTAGAGCTGAAGTACACAGTATAAAAGTTATTTTGTCTCTCCTCTTTCTGTGAAGTTAAGTCTTAGGATCTTTGAAGTAGTCCATTTGAGGGACTGGAGCTGTCACTCTCCATGTTAAGCGTTCTGTGGTTTATTTACTATTCTTAAAGTGGATAGTGATAACCATCTGTGGGTGGGGTTTTTTTGTTTTTTTTTTTTAGTTTTTTCCCCTTAGTTTTGTTTTTGTTCTTGTGAGGGGTTTTGGTTTTGTTTTGTTTTCTTTTTTTTTTTTTTTTTTTTTCTTAACTTGCTTCCTGAATGAGGGGAGAGAAATGCTTAATGCCATTCTCATCCATCTCTACACTGGGTAGTGAGCAAGGTGTGTGTCACAGAACAGCGAGTGCTTGAAAAAAAATATGATCAAGATTAAAAAAAAAAAAAAAAAGACTTTGATAACTGAAGCCACAAGTCCACAAGTGTAAATAGCCAATCTAGTTTCTGTTCCTAGCTCTGTCTCTCCCTGCCTGTTCCCCCTTGAGTGATTTGATTATCTCATTGGCCCTGTGATGTTCTGAAGTATTTGGAAATTGGATGCTGGCTAAATGTCACGTAACTGACATCTCTTAAAAAGCTTTGGAAAGCTCACCTATGGCAAATTCATGACTTTGCAATGTTTAGTGTAGAGGAACAAAGAATTGCTTGTTTTCCAATAAACTGTGGAACTGACAGTGAGAGAATCAGTCATTTCTCAAAGCCTTCCACCATCTGCCTTGAATGCCAGTTTGGCTTGCATCATAGTGTTGGAAAGTGAGATTTGAACTATCCCCATGAGTTTTATGTAAGAAATATAAAAGGCATTTGACTGATGTGATGGGTAGGAGCAGTAAACTTGGTACTCCTGTAGTGAAAAAACATAAATGTACAAAATAGCTAAACTTGGGAGCCAGCAGGGGCTGAGATCTGAGTGTTCTTCAACCCCATGGCAAAGAACTTCTCATGAAAATGAGAGGTTTGCCCTGGAGCAGTTCTGCATGAATTCATACTGCAACAGTAGAAGATACACATGGTCAAGTAAAAGACCATTAGACTGTAAAAGTCTAATACCCAGGTGCACTTAAACACTGTGCAAAAATGCTATAAAGTTTTGTTTAAAAGTATTTCTCTATTTTCTCATAGTATAACTTTCTAAAGAGAGAGCTTATGACACTTTTATTGGAAATACCTGAAAGCCACTGAACACATAATGTTTTTTTAAAAAAACAAAATTCCAAAGGTTTTTTTTTGCTAGAGAACTGCACAACCAAATCTAGAGCTGGCATTCTGTTTTCTGACATTCAGGGTTTTTTTATGATTTCATGAATTGAATTAATCTATGTCTGTGAGAAGTAAAAGATGCCATAAATCTATGTATGCATAGTTCTTTTTGTTAAAAGCATGAGTTGTACTTCTGTACGTTAAAGCATATTAAAATGTAGATTGTAGGCCCTATGTTAAATCCATGGTGCAGATGCAGCATTGTAAATATTCCCTTAGATAGCAAAAGCAGTAAGTTGTTACCCAAGAATGAGCAGGGTTTAATTGTTATTATTATTATTGCTAGAAATATGCCCAGAATATCCAGAATGTGTGAAGGCTGATGGTAGATGTGGCAGAGGACATTTGACAGATCAGCTCTTTGCAGCAGATGCTGGTGACCTTGCAATGTAACCTGAAGAGCCTGAGGTACTTCAGGATCCTGTGTGCAACTCTTTGCACCATGAGCATGTTTTTCTCACCTCCTGATAAATATTTATCCTCTCTTGGACCTGAATGTATTTATTTCTGTCTTTTGGGAGCAGTAAATTTGTGGCCATCAGTTCAAACCATGGGAAATCCAAGCAGGCAGGTTGGAGACCAGCCTGGTGGAGTGCCCTAATTAAAAGGAACTTGTAATTAAAATTGAAGCAGATGTGGCTTGGGCAGGTGGTATTTCCTGAGTGTTTCCTGTGTGTGCACACTGTGTGTGATGGACACAAATAACTCCACTTTCTGCAAGTGTGGGAAATGCTGGTGCATCTGCTGAGCAGTTGGTGTGTGCGGATGCCACAGCTTGGCTCTTTATGGACTGAAACGAGCTCTAAAATGCTCAACGTATGAAAACATCTTCAAAACTCAGCCTGCACAAAGTTTGAGGTTTAAAAAAAAAAAAGATATTTGCATGAGAGGCTATAAACGTAATAACCCCACGTGATGCATTTCCTGCATTCTTTTGTGATTATCTGCTACCAGCTACTGTTGGGAGCATCTTGTTAGACAAGAGAACGCTTTGATCTGATGCAGCTTTGCAAAATATGAGCAGTCATTGCAACTCACAGGATTTGAGAGCAGCTACTCAGCTGATCTGTAAAAATTCCAAAATTGCATTTGTTGTTAGCTCTTACCTAAAATTACAGTAGTTGTTTTATGAACAATTTTGGTGAACTGGAACTTTACAGTTGAAATATGGGAATAAGGCACTTAAACATCTAACTCAGCAAAACTGGAATTCAGATTATTTTTTCTTAGTAGGCCAGAAAATATTGGCCAGTTCCCCATGCTCATGGCAGTACAGGTGGTAAATCTGAAAAGAAAAAAACTAACCAAACCAACCACACTTGAAGTTTTACGTGTTTGCAGGGAATTCTTGTCCCCGTAGATTTTTCAGATTGATTCTGTAGAATCCTTCTTCAATTCCAAATTTTTCTCACAGGTTTTTTTGGCAATTTAATAGGAATATCTGAGAAGTAGTTGTGTCATACAGCTAAATTATTCCATCTCTTGGTTGTTGGAGTGACCTGTTGTAATTTTTCAGTGTCTGTTGAGTGGTGTTGCAGGGTCCCAGCTGGCTTATTTGCAATACCTTGTTTTCTCCTTTGGCAAACTGTGTCAAAAAGTGCTGTTGTAGCAAATGACTTTCCATTAAGGCACGGCAGGTCTGTGTTCCCCATGGTTACCAAATTGAAAATGAAATTTGTATATTTTGTGTGTATGTTCATTTATCTTTTATAATCGGCTGGTAAAGAATAGCCTTTTGAAGCTGCAGAGGCTGCAGAACCCCTGGCTTTATTACAGGTATATCTTCAACATATTTAAAATTATTTTTCTAGGTTTAGGGCTTTGAATCTTCAACAGTTGTGGCCTTTTCATCACATCAAAGTGGGAAATCTCTACCCTGTTCAAGTGAAGCAGGGTGAACTTTCTGGGTTTTAAGTGCAATTTTACCTGGTGGGTTTTTTTGAGTTCAGGAACTGGGTATTTTGAGATGGAGGAGAATGCTCAAGAAATGAGTTTATGTCCTGTTCTGATGTGCATTAGTTCAGTACTGATCTGTATTAGAAAGTAAAGGTCAGGAACGTATGGAAATCTCTGCGAGCATCCTATCAAGGCACAGGAGTGTTCAGACTGGCTTTGTTACATTTGTTAGTGTTGATTCTGACTTGAGACCAAATCCTCAATCTGTGGTGGCTCCACTTCACTGGATTATGTAGATTTACAGCAACATAGATGTGCCCATAAACTTTGTGGTTATTCCCATTGAGTGAACCTGAGAATGTACCTGAATAAGGTATCTTTTTAATGTGACCAAAGGGAGTCAAACAATTGGCTGAAGTTACCAGGGGCAGTGCTGTAAGAGGAAATTGGCAATTGCCTTGGTGTTGGTTCCTTCTGATCATGCAGCTGCTTGGGAAACATCCCCATCCCAAGGGGCTGCTCCTCTCCACTGCTAATATCCCACTGCTGGGAGTCTCTGAGCCCTGCAAGGTCTGTGAAGTAAATAATTTGAGCATTTGTAAATGACTGTGAAGTGCATGTGAAGTGTTGATATTCTTCCAGGCTGAAGTGCCAAACTTGACAATTTTCTGAATTTGGCTGGGTTTAGGAAATACTGGTGTTGCATATTTTACTTGTTGTACAATTAGTATGTGAAAAAATAATGAGTTAAATTACCTCTGACTTCAGGTTCATGCAGCCAGCATCAAAGGCAAATGCAAGTAAGCTACTGTAATAAGTCTGGAAAAAAAATCTTTCTAGTGGTGTTTATAAGATTCATCAAAGTAGTCTAATATGTGCTGATTTATTGTAAAATAATGTGTGCTTATAATTTGTAATTAGGTTTTAACATGCTATAAAGACATTATGGAGTAAATAGTGAGTGGGATCATTTCTGTAACTTAATCAGATATGTTGTCTCAAAAGTTTCAAAGATATGTTGATTTAATTATGAAGTAGAAAGTAACTTCAATTAGTAAGGGAGCAAATTGCTTATTGTATCTTCCTCTTTTAATGCTTAATTCCTTTTTTTGTGACTGAATACTTCTAGTTGTAATGTGCCATAACCCTATTGGCCTGGGATAACTTTCTTTAATTATTTATTCTATCAATGTTTCTATCACATGAGGGAAATGCAGATATTCTGTTAATGATTGCATTAATCAAACAACTTTCTGTATTTCTGCACTGCCCAAGTTCATGTCATTACATTAGCAGGCACAGGAGATGAAATTGGAAACTTGTAATATACTGCAGATTGGATTAAGTCATCTGTGAGGTGTAGACTGCTTGAAGACTTATTTTAGATAATTTAAAAACATTAAATCTGCAAGACAGTTATTGTTCCTGACAGGATCCCTGAACTCCCAGCATAAGGCCAGTGTTGTTGTAAAGATTTTGAACTTTGTGTGTGAACAGCCTTGCTGGGGCAATGCAGCCTGGGATACAACACATTGCTTTAAACAAATATATTTTATAAAAAGCACATTTATACAAAGATATGTCTATTTTTTAAAAAGCCTTTTGCATGTTGAAATAATCATTCCACCCATGTAATGTGATGATGGGCATCAGGCATTTGAATGGAATATATATTTTTGAGCCATTTCTAGGCGTAATGGGTGTTATAACTTCACTTTCTGCCCTTTTAAGGCCTTGATGTTGTCTAGGCAGTAAATACTCGTTTTTCAAATGTTCAACCACGAGATGGTGGAGAAGGGGGCCCTTGTGCTTGGCTTCCACCATAAGCTTTTCTTGCTGGGGCTCTCCCTGGGGGCAGTGCAGACCCTTCTGGAAGTAGTGCCAGTACGTTTAGCCAGGAGCTTCCCACCTGCAACACTGGTTGTGGATATTGCAGGGGTACCTGGAAAGCATCTGATGAGATTCTGAGATACCTATTGCTTCCTTAAAAACACTATACATTATTCAACTATTTATTTTTGATTTGTGCAAGGCAGGCAGGGTATTGTTTCAAGTTCTGCTGAGGACCTTAAAGCAGTTTAGTAGCCTTTTTGTGAGGAGGAGGTTGTGGAAAAGACTTTCAGGCAGTGTCAGTATCTCTGTGCTTGGAAATCAATACATCTGTGATCCTTAATCTTCTTTTCAGTCCTGAGAGTTTCACAAAAGCTTTTTGTAGACACACAAAAAAAAACCCCAAAAAACCCCAACTTCACAAAATTCAGACAAATACTCCATAAGCTTTTTTGTGCTGCACATGGGTAGTGTTTTTTATTTGAGTAACAAATTTTATTTCTGTCCTTTGCTTACATGACTGCTTGCCTACATAAGTAGGGAAAGTAGCATCAGTTGCTCCTTCAGCAAGCACATCCTCTGACGTTATCATGGCAATAGTTTGAGCATGTGGAATCCTTTGGCATGTGCTGGGGAGGAGGGTGTCCTTTGGTGCCTTCATCCTGTGGCCCCTGTGCCAGCCAGTGTTGACAGTGATGCAAACCCGGTGATTAAGGACCAGACCAACCTGCCTGAGTTCTCAGTGACCCATCAGTGGATACTGCCAAAATAATTCCCATGTTTACCTTTTCTGCTGGCCAAGCTGGTGGCTCAGGTGGTCCTTCAGTGCAGGTAGGGAATGTGAAGAACTCACTGACAGGGAGCACATCATCTGGGGGAACAGTTCCATTCTGCTTAGTAAATTTGCTTTCCTTGATGAATTCAAGCCAAACATGTAATTATAACTAATTTTCAGCACCACGCTCTCCCTGACGTCCCTGAGATGTTACTTCAGATTGGCTTCTTCATGTTTAAAGATTGGTTAAATTTATGCTCTTTTAGAAATTTGATTGGCAAACGGCATATGAATTTTGAAACAGTTACTGTGATAATATTTGTAGGATTCTTTATTTCATTTGGATATGTTTCCTATACATGCATCTTTTCTTACTTTATTTTCCCAAAAAAACAGTTGCCTTTTTCTTGTATTTGGTGAGAAAATATTTGCAAAAAAATGCAAGTTGTGTGGGGTTTTTGCATGTTTGACAATAGGTTTTTAATAAAGTCATGCACTGATGCATACTAGGTACAAGAGTCCTGGTGGGAAATAAACTAAACCCATGTTTATTTGTGTGTGTGTGGTTTTTGTTTTTTTTTTTTGTTTTTTTTTTTTTTCCAGAGATTTGTTAGAGTTCCCCAGAGAAGATGATACAGACATTGCAATGAAAATCCTGGGTCAGTGGCGTTCCCAAGGCCTGGAAGATGTCCGGCTGGTGAATTACTCCGTTCTACTTGACCTGCCAGGCCCTTCTTCAAACACAGTAACTCTGCAGAACAGCGGGGAATGCTTTTATCCAAGTGGACAACAGTGCAGCAGAGACCCCAAAACACTTCACAGCCAAGACCTCCTGCACTCGTACGCAGCTTATTCTGCCAAAGGAACTCTTGAGGTAACGTGGCCGTTTGTCTCTGTCACTTGTGGTGAAATAGAGTTAGAAAGCATCAGCTTTTGCTGAACCTGACTGGAAAATTGCACATAGAATCACAGAATTATTTAGGTAGGAAAAGACCTCTAAGATCATCAAATCCAATTGATCATATGCTGAAATGCCCAGCCTTAAAATAAGCATATTTATGTGAATTATGATGTAGCCAAAATTACTTACCTTAATTAACCTTACAACCTTATTTGTATGAATAGTTCATAGGAGATATATATAAATACAGATATACACTCACATATGAGAATTTTTTTTTAAGTATCTGTGTTTATGAATTGGCACATTTTGCTTGTGTGTAAAAATCTGGAAGCTGTGTTTAGAATTTCACTTTGTCCTGCTGATGTATGAGAGCTACTGGTTTGAGGGATGCTTGTAGGAAGGATAAGATGAGGCTGGTGGGAGTGCTGGGCTAATACCTGGAGCCTCTGAATTATGGTTGTGGATCTCACATAATTTCTTCTGTGACAACTCTGTTGACACATCAGCTCTGTTTCCTCTTGAAAACAGATTTGTAGTTCTATCTTACTGTAGTTACTCTAGGAAGTTTTGTCAGCAAAAAGATTCTACCTATTTGGACTTGTTACTTGCCAAGTGAAATAAGATCTTGGATTATCTTGTTTTTTCCTGTGTACAGTCTTCACTGTCTGTTTTCCTTTACCTTCTTGCTAAATATTTTGAGAGTGCAGAAAGGGGCCATCATTTCTTGTTTACCTTCCTAGCTGAGATAGTGTAAATCTTAAGAAATATTTCTGAAATACAAAAATTGCAGTTTCACTGTTAATTGCATTATTGTTGTTGTTTTCCTCCTTTTGAAAATATTGTATTATTATTCCATTGATGCTGGGGAGTTTCCATAATGGATTCTCTCTTATTTAAAAGACGTTTGTTCATGGCTTATAACACTTACAAACTTATAAAGGAAGAGATTGTGAACATCTCAATATTTAAACATGCCTGCTCTCCATGCTGAGTCTCATCAGCCTCAGTTCTGGGGCTCTGTCCACTTGGAATTTGTTGCTGAGAACCAAATTAAGTAGGCAAGAAGAGGTCCTAACTTGCATGATACACACTTTAACTTTTCCGTGTACTAAGGAAAGGGGTTGCCTTCTCACATCACTTAAAACCTCTATATATAATATTATTTTCTTCTTGTAACTTAGTAAGAGTAACTTTAATCAGAGAGAAGAATGGTTGTGACCTTTGAGGTTTCATTTCATGAATGTCAATGTGTTGCTAACAAATTCATCAGATTGAAGGAAATCCAATGTTCCGGGAAAAACCGCTGCTGTTATTCCCAGCAGCACGTGTTCCACTTTCCATTATGTTCCAGGGCAGTTTTCTCTTGTGAGTTCAGCAGAAATTATGCCCACACGCACCATCCTCATCACAAGGGCTGGACCTTGGCTTTGGCAAAACTCCAAATTTGCGCTGGAGCCAAAGAATGATACTCTGCATAGTTTTATAGTCAGTTCTTCAAGATACCTCAACAACCTTACAAAACTTGAGATGTATTCTTCTGTTCTTCAAAAAGTCTACCTGAAATGTCCTTAGATCTAGAGTTTTTGCCTAAAAGGGAAATTTTCCTATTTGTTTAGGCTACAGGTAAGTTAGTAGTGATCTAACCTTCCTGACTTTCAAGCCTACACACTAATCTCTCCTATTTAAACTAATGGAAGTAGGAAAACTTTAAATGAGAAGTAGCGGGTGGTGGCTGTTGCTAGGTTCAGCCATCAGAAAGTGACTTGATTGCTTGCAGTGGAACTACAAGTCGTGTGTTTTGAATATCCTACAGTGGTTTGTGATTGCAAAATCATGAAGGTTTTCTGTGAACAGGTATTTTTATAACAGCTACTCATAACCTGAATAATTTTCTTTCAAATGTGGCACATCCTTAGCAGAAAATTCCTATTATGTGTCACTTAATCAGGCTGAATTGCTAATACTGCCTGGATGCTGCTGCTTCATTATATCTCATTTGTCTGTTTGGTTTGCTAGAAGTTGAAGCAAATAAAACCATTAAGCTATTGCAGTCTGGCTACCAGCAGAGCTACAGCTCCACTTTGATGTTGACAAGGTTATTTGTAGAACAGCAAGAGTCATTTTCTTTGACCACCTGTCATGTCCATTCATCATACGGCCATTGTATATGAGCCATCCAATTTGTGCTTTCTGGTAACAGTCTAAACAGGATTTGTGAGTAAAAATGTGAGCATTTGTGATCTGAAATCTACTTCAAAAACCTACTTAATGCCATTGTGATGGATGGTGCACTTTACTACTCCTCTATATTTCATCGGGCTGTGAAAAGGTGACAGTGTTTACCCATCATGGTGACAGGCAGGGCAGCTTACAGTTCTGGAGAGGGCTGTCGAGTCAGTTTTGGAATAGATATTGCAGCAGTTATGTAAATAATATATTGTAGGCTAGGTCAGCCTCAGGAAAGAATGACATACCTGAAATATATTTTTATTAAAACTTAAATATCAGCCACCTTTTATAGAGCTTAAACCTTTTGTCTGCTTGATAAAAACAGGAAAGCTGCTCTGGCCAACAGAGTGCACATATAAATGGAAATTACATTGCTTCAAATTTATGCATTAAAGCAAAATGCATTGTCAGACTGTATCCAGCCAGTCTCCAAGTGAGGGTGGTGTGGTGAATCCGAATGTGCTGCTCCTGCCTCCTGGAGCCTTGGGATCCAGGAGCTCTGGGATTCTTCTGTCCCTGGGGAGTGGAGGGGACAGAGCTGGGGATCACCATAGGAACTGCTGAGAGGGGGCTGTGACCCCCCAAAATCTGGTGTCCCCCTTCCGTTCCACACTGGTAAATGCTGTCAGTGTGACAGGTGATTTCAGGTGATTCCTGAATTCACCAGAGGAGAAGCAGGGCTCCATTTGGGCTGGCAGGAGCCTGTGTGGCACCCAGGGCACTGGGAAGTTGGTTTCAGTCAGTTCTGCCGAGTGCAGCAGCTTCTGGAACAAGCACATGTCCACAATGTTTGTCTGCTCCCTCCACTGTTTCTTTAGCAACTGAAAATAGTCCTAGCAGGTATAATGGTTGGTGTGTTGGAATAAGGTTTAAGGACAGACTAATTAAAGCAAAATGTAAATGGTATTTGCTTTGTATTCACGCATTTTCTGAAATTATTTTTGTGTGACCTGAAGTTTTCCTCACTTTCCTTTCACCTTCAATTTATTTGCGCTTTACTTTATGGAAGTGTTAAGGAACTTTTGGCACTCCTAAGTCTGCTTTCATACTTTGAACTGAGGTATTTGGTGTCCTCTGTTACACGGCATTGTCTCATGATTCACTGCTCTGCTTCTTTTGGAATAATGCACCAAATCCCTGTTGGTTCCTCTGCTGGTCCTCTCTTGGCTTTGGGGTTTGTTTCCACCCTCATGGATGCTGTCAGCAAGCCCAGCAAACCATCATCTTTCTTTCCTGGGCCTTTCATGTACTGAGAGGACTGTGTTAGTTCAGGGGCCAGGAGAGAATGCAAGAGTGGAAGTGCTGGCATGTTCTCGAAATGGAGATGCACATGCAGGCAGGGATTATTTGAGGGTTTATGGACAGAAATGAACTGTGCTCCTCTCCGAGACAGTGGTCCCAACACCAGACGGTGTCTGTTTTATAGTTTGGCCACTACTCTGTCCCTGTTCCCTGTCTGCTTTGACTCCTCTGCTGTGTCACCTCACTTCCCTGCAACCTGCATCCACGTTCCCACTTTCTGCTGATTTCTCTGTTGCCGTGTCTGCTGATCTGAGGCATTTCTACTGCCAATCAGGGGTGTCTTTCATGAGTTTTGGAGGGGCTGCAGGGAGCAGACAAGTGGGAATTCTGCCTGCCTGCCTCTACCCACACCATGCAGAAGAGATTCTCTGCATCTGCTGGTCACGTCCCAGTCTGCTCCGGTTCGTTTGTTTTGGTGACATTTCCTCACTAAATGAGAACCCACCGCTGAGATTAATGCAACCTGAAGCAATCTGGGAGGTACAAGCCCATCTGTTAAGCTCACTCAGTCATCTTCCCACCATTCCTCAATCTTGGCAAGAGGGGAATAAGGGAAGCAGGACTCGGATTTTACTGTCAGATCCTGTTTCACAAGGAGGGGCGTTTGCTCCTTATCCAATATCCCATTTTCTTATGGCTGTCTTTAGATGTCTCCTCTCCCCACCCATCCTCTTCTTTCCCAGGTCTTTTGTAGGAAGATGGGAGTCTTCCTCTCCTCCACTGCCTGTTCCTCTAACCTTTCCCACTCCTGCCAGGAGTGTGTCCTGCACTCCCCTCCCCTCTCTGCTCAGGTTTGCTGCCAGCACTGGCAGCTCTCTTTATTTCCAGCTCTTCATCAAAAGGTCTGGAGTTCCTCTGGAGGGGACAGTGCATCAGGAAGTCCTTGACCCCAAAGCTTGCTTTCATTTGATTCGGTTTCATCGTGCTGGAAATGTGATTAGTGCACCCTTATTATCTTTTCTCTTTCCTCCAGCTAATCAGTGGTAATTTCCTTCACAATATTTCAGAATTAAGATCAGTGTCAGCAGGTTGGTTTTAGAAAATTTTAAAATCTTCCCAGGTTATTTTTATCCCCAGGCAAAATTTCTAAATGAGCCTTCTGCAGCGTGCTCGCTCGCACATCTTGAATTCCAAAGGCAGAGAGTGCGTTTAATTTAGATTAAATAATCACAGCTTCTCTTCCTAAGTCTTTCAGTCATTTTTGATGGCACATGGGTGCAAAATACCAAGCTAGAGGGAATCTTGATGCATGTGTGCATTTAATTCTTTTAGGCATGCCAAATTTAGTTCATTATTATCTTTATTAACGTTTTTTAAGTTTTCTTCTCTGAAGAGACATGCACTAGTTAAAATGAATCCCTAGCAACTGAAATCAGTTTTGCAGATGGTTAGGGCTATAGGTTGAATAACACATACACACAAATGAGAAGAATCATGTGATTTTTTGGTAACATTTAGAAGTTTTAGTGCAGCTTTATTTATCTTTTATTTATAGAAGAGTTTCTCCGAAACCTCTTCCACAAATAATCATAATTTAAACCACTGCTCTGCATACCAAGTAGGCACAGCAAATTTTCAAGACAATCTCACTAAGAATATGGATTTTAGAATAGACTTGACCTTTAAGCAGAAAACAACATTCAACATTAACTACAGCATAGCTGCCACTCCATTATAATTACATATAGAAAGCTGTGAAATGCAATGTGAAGGTTATATAATTTAAAATTGCAGGCAAGGGCTCCAAAAGCGATCATTGAAGAGATGTCCTGCAGAACATCCTGTCAGCTTTCTGGCATATATCACATAACCATTAATAAATAAAGTTGTACAGTTCCCTAAAAATAATAGTAGTTCATCATGCACAAAGCCCCTATTAATATTGCTGGAAGATTTTTGTGTCATTGAAGGGCAGGGTTTCAAAGATGCAAATGCTGCTGCTGCTGCAGAGCCTTTTGCTGTTTTATAATTGCAAGTCAATGCTCTCCTGATGTTCTTACTGATAAAACGTTAGTAATGGCATTTTAGTAATAATACCATTAATAATTAATGAGAGTTTTTAAATGATAAAATAGCAAAAGGTAAGGCATCTTGGTATCTAGAGACATAACAGATCACTGAGCACTTCCATGTCATTGCACAGAATCAGCTGAAGGCATTTCTTAGTAAAGCCTCTGCACAATGCTAGAGAGGGAGCAATGTTGAGCCATAACAATTATTCCAACTGCATGGTAAAAAAAATAAAGGGTGCAAACCCTGAGGGCTTGGGAAGATTATTTGGTGCCTTTTTTTAGATTTTAGTGCAAGCAGAATTCCTGTTGAAATAAATGGGAATTACATCATTTCTAAGCAGAGTTAAATTTTGTCTGTTAGTAGTCAGTGTGAGCGAATAGCAGTGAAATTTGTGCAATTGCATGGGTCTCCAAGGAGTATTTTTCTCTTTAATTTTTATGGTATAATCAGACCACTGAGTTGCCATCATCTCTGCAGTTCAGTGGAAACCTGGGTTGGTGCCCACCCTGTCAGGCTTTTTTCCACCCCCACTCTTTATTAATGGTGTTTGGTTCAAACCTCAATACAAATGTACTCAGGTCAAGTGGAAACCTTTCTGCCAAATTCCAAGTCATGTTTTTCTTAGGTAGTGCCATCTTCTCTCCCTTTTTAACTTCATCTACTTAGTAAATATGAACCTACCAATAACATACCTGTGCTTTCTTCTCTGGTTAAGTTTGTAAAGGCATTATTCTACTCAGAGGAGGAATTTTCAAGTAAAAAGCTTTTTGTGCTGTGAGCTCTTGGGATTGGGTTTTAGAGATCTTTTTATTTTAAATTTCTCCAATATTCTGGAGGTTTAAAACTGCCTCAAAGGAATCCTGCTTATGCTGAAAAAAAAGCAAAAACTTCCTTCAACAGAAGGACTATTAAATAAATATCAGCTTTTCAAAAATTGTTAGTATGAGGAAAACATCATAAGAAACAACTACAACTGATATGAGAACAATAACAAAATATTTTTGTATTTATATAATACTCAATCCTTGTCCCTAAAACTACTTACATAACTTTATTGTTCTAAAAAATGTAGTTTCATGCATGAACAATAAAGAACTGTTTAAAATGCTGCTCAGTTCTCTGGTAGTTATGAGTGACTGTAAAATACAATATTGATTAAACTATTGCTGCTTCTCCTTTTTTTAAGTTTGTTTTTCAGGAAGAGAAGCAAGTTCTAAAATCTCTTCAGGAACATTAGCAATAGAAAAGCATCTGTAGTTGAAGGCAGTTTCCATTTTACTGAGCATAAACATTATGTGTCTGGGAGCATGGGCACAGGGCTCTGGCCCTGGCAGTCTCTGGCATGAGGCATCCATGAGGATATGGGTTACAATTGCTCTAATAAAATAGATTTTTAAAAGGCAAAAAAAACCAACACTCTTCTGCCATACTGCTCTTGTTTATTTTTTAAGTTGGACAAAAATATCTAAACAATGGTAATGTCTCGTGAATTAGAGCTGGCAACTGAAAAGAAGCAGCAGCAGCTATTTTAATTTTCAATGTAGTGGGTTAAATCTTAACAGTTAAAGCTTCAGCAGTGTTTTATCTTAGGAGTTCTCTCTACCTACCAGTGCAATTTCTACAGTTACCATTTGACAACATTTTGTCAAAATCTTAAGACAATTTCTTCTATGAGTTGATTGGATGCTTTTCTAGAGTAGTCTCTGTCTCACTCTTAAAAGATTTTTTAATATTTCAAACCAAAAGTAGCACTGAAAATCCAAAACAAGCCTGAAGATTTCTTATCTCTGTTAGGATGTGGTGATATAAAGTCCAAATATAGTCTTCTAAGATGAGCATGTGAAAGAGTGGAAATGGGGTTCTTAATTAAAAAAAGGCATAAGGATCCTTGAGAGGTTTTAAATGTAACCTAAACTAAGGATAAAGCTGTCATAAAAAGAATAATTTGATGAGAATTACTGCATATCTGTCTTATTTGTTAAAAAACTTTGGTATGAAAGAGGAAAGGATGTACCTCTCCAGAGAGTGCTTTGAGGAATGTTCTAAACCTGGACACAGCCTTGGTAGTAGGAAAGACCAAAAAAAAGAAGACCACTCTCAGAGGAAACCCTTTGAAGCAAAGAACTTTTGAAACCTTTCAGAGCAGGATAAAAAAAAATTTTAAAAAGTGCTGCTGTGATACAGCTGGCTGAATAATATGTATAAGAACTGAATTCTTAAAAATGTAAAAAAGAATAAGAAGCAAAAAATAATAAAAAAAAACAAACCCAGGCAGTAACCATTGACAAGTGTAAGTTTGGTATCCAGGTGCTGGTGGCAGAAGTACATTGGCTGTGGATGGGAACTGTCAAAATGCCAGAGCCTCTTCACTGGCTGGACTAAATGTCCTGAGAAAAACCTTTTGTTCAAAAATTCCCTTTTAAATCTGTTTGGAAATAAAGCACTTAGGCCTCTACCTACCAACTACAATCCCAAGAGAGAAGTATCTCTTTTAAAATAAATAAATAAAAAATAGTGCCAAGCAAATAAAGCTGAAAATACATTTATCTTGTGTCTTGGATGTTCTTAGGTTTTTATTCTGATGTGCTGCCTCTCCCACGAAATATAAATAAATCCCATGTCTAGCCTCATGAAATGAATATTAGTTACAGTGTTTATCTCATTCATTAAGAAGGCCTTAATGTGAATTAATTCTGAGCTATATCAGTTTTATTCTCACAATTATTTCTGGTGTTCCTGAGCTCTGCAGTTCAAAGGGAAGGTGCCTCATCAATCACCAGGTTGTGACTGGCCTGAGAGTGGGTGTGTGTGAGAAAGAAGATACTTCAAGGAATTTATCTTCCTTCCACTGAATTATGTTACCATATAGAGTTAGTCCTGTCTGCTGCAAGATTCACTGCCTCACTCTGGTGCCTTGAAGGGGCAGACAGGGGTGAATAAGGATGGAAGATGTCTGGCAGTGGCTACAACTATGGGAGAGCAAAGCTGCTTAAATATGCAAGAAAGCTCCTGCTGCCTTCTCATCCGAGAGGGATGAATCTCCTGCTGCACGTCAGAGCTTGCCAGGCATCATCTTCACCTGGGGAGTGTTTTAGAGAATGAATTATAGGAAAAATCTGGAAATGTTACATTGCTGGAAATAGAATTAATAAATCGGTTTTCTAACAAAACATTTTGTTCAAGAAAATTTTGCCATATTTTTGTCTATGTTGCCCATTTACCACTAAATCTCTTATGTCTTAAGGCTAAAGTAGAACATTATAATCATGTAAAGTCACAAACTGAAATCTAGGATGAGAAATCATATCAGTATGGGCAGTGTTAGGCTCAGGATTGTGAGGGTAATACTGACTCTTTGAATTGAGGTCTTTCCCTGATGACCTTACTGCTGCGGTGGGGTTGCTCTGCCTGAAGTAGACTTTCACAACTGTTCAATTCTCTCTGCAGGCTGTGTAGATAACTTGTTGAAAATGTTTGTGAAGTAGGTACCAAGAATGTAGAGTCAGTTGAAGAAATACAAGAGGGAACCCCTTCAGCAGAAGTTAAAAGTGGTGGACATTACTAAGGGTGACTGTTGTGTGTTCTTTGCCTCGTGCACTGAATTGAGTCTCTTGTGTTTATTAAACTCGGGGAAAGGCGTTCAGGAAGATGGATCAATAGGGAAATCTGTGGTTGAATCAGAATTGTGGGAGCACACACTGAGCTCCCTGTTTCTAGTTTCTTTTTGTTGATTGTTCAGGATCTGGGGCAGGAAGGATCAGAAGAGGTGAAGAGAGGGAATTGAGCACAGTTTTCTGTGCTAAATGATAGTTCTTTTACAATGTCCCTGACTGCTTTTTTTGGGAACTGAACCATCTAATGGTATTACTACAATAATACTGAGTTGCTTCTGTACTGCTCTGAAAGAGGCTGACCTGAATTCCAGGCTGTGTAAAAGATGAGGGAATCTCTGTCCAGCTCCAGAGCTCTGGATGGGCTGCACTGATGGCAAAGCTTTTGCTTTATGCAATAAAATCGATTTTATGATGTCAGGTTGCTCTTTCCTCTCATCAAGCTGTCCAGATTCCAGAGTTGCCCATATATTTTACATGATGTAAACATTTTTCCAGCTTTTCTTTTGAGGTGCCACTGTGCAAGATGAGTGGTTTACTGGGACTCCCTCTAAAAGGCATCAGGTTCTGTCTTTTGCATGTGATTTTTCTCTTTTTCCATCCCTGCTGAGAGCACAGGAACCAGGTTCACAAATTTCTGTGGGGTTTCTTTCTGCCCACACTTAAGAGATGAATGCTCAAAATATCTGTGTGAAATTTGACACAAATCAGAAGAACCTTCACCCTGATTTTTGGAAACATATGGGATAAAGGTAAACTACAAATTTTGCTAGAGGCAATTTTTTTCAAAATGAAGGTTAGCTGTTTCTAAAAGAAAAGCCAAATGGTGCTGCCATGTAAGATCTTTAGATTACTGTGCAATGTAGGATGCACATCAACTCTAAAATCTTAAGTGCACTTTTAAAAACAAAGTTTGAAAGCCTGAAACAGAAAAAACCCTTTTTTTCCTTGTACAATTTTATCATCTGTGAGGGATGAATGACAGACTGCATGTTTCTTGTGAAATAAGTCTTTTTCCAAAATGTTAGGTTGTTGAAAACCAGAAAAATATTCTTGTTTAATCACAGAGATGAGCTGTTCTCAGGTACAGCTATATTTCTGTATCTGTATACTTGTCCTGGCCAATCTCATTTGGACCACTTGAATTTGATATTACTCAGGCACATTCCCTATTTTTATTGGAGTCTTTTTCTTGACATCTGAATATATTTTTAGAACTTAATTTTCCCCAGTCCTTTTTCTACAGATGTAATTTAGGGACCTATAAATCTGTGCGATGACTCAAAACAACAGAATTCACTGGAGTTGGGAAAGATGTCATTTTCCTTTTCACAACTGCATATTTGCTTCTTCAAATTGTTTGCTCAAATGCTGCTTTAACACTTAGATTTGTGTTTCCATCATTACATGGTTGGGCATCTCCCTGATTATGTTGAAGTGGATGATGTTTGGCCAAGCAAGGGCTGTAAGTGCTTTGTGGAAGATCATTTATTACAATCTAGAAAATGGAGTTCTCCCCGACATTTTTGAAAGTTCAAGTGTTCTCTTGGTGCAGTGGATGACCTCCTCTTTCACATATGAATGATTGTTTTCCTGTTTGAGGGGGCTGTCTGTTTTAGTGTTATATATGTGTGGAATGTCCCTTTGGTCAGTTTGGGTTCCCTGTCCTGGCTGTCACCTCCCAGGCACTCCCATCTTACTTGGAGTAGAGAAAGCAGAAAAGGCTTGGCTCTGTGCAAGCCCTGCTCAGTAATAACAAAAACATCCCTTTTATCACCCCTGTGTTCAGCACAGATCCAAAACACAGCCCCATAGCAGCACTGTGAGGAAAATTAATTCTGCCCCAGCCAAAACCAGCACGGTTCTGAATCATGAATTCCGACTTGGAAGACTGAAAATGGTAGGCCATTTTCTGGACATTTTGTTTTGATGCAGCCAAACTGACTCTAAAATTGAAACAGTTGGGCAAAGCTGAAACACCTGTCTCTAAGGAATTAAAATACCAAATGTATTGCATGTTATAAAATGAAATATTTTGATTTTACTTTGATTCTGAGGCACACGTAGTGTTTCAGCCCGGTTGACCCACATTCTGCCTGTGGTGGTGTTTGCATCCACAGGATATTCCTGTGAGCTGCAGACAGGAGGTGATTTTACTTCTCTGGGTGAGTGGGTGTAGCTCACATTTTGCTGTTCTCTCTGAGCCTCCGAGCAGGTGCAGGGAGCTCCCCCAGCTCAGTTTGGTCCCTCTCCTGCCCAGCTGAGGTGGATCCATCCCTGCCACAGCTGTCCTGCAGAGCCTGGTTGTGGATAAAGTGCTTTCAGACACCTTCCGTGAGCTCCAGGCTTCTTCTCTAAAGGCTTGATGCTTGTAGCTGCTCTAGGAGGGAATGCCTGGTTTTAATTCAGTGTGATATTAACAACTGAAGGAGAACATTCTGCAGCCTCTGGATGTCTTGTGTTCATTCCCTGTGTTTCACAGAAGCCAGGGGAACTTCCACCCAGCCTTGAGAATTTGTTCAGTTCAGACACAATGGGACTGGATTCTGACATAAACCCCTTTCACTGAAAATTTTAAGGCCAAGTTTAAATCTCACCATTATAATTTCCTGTGTACATATGTAGCTTATGATTTATTTTTTTTAAGATACCGCATCACAGCTGAGTAATTCTGTTTTGTTTAGTTTATCCTCAGTCTATGTAATTTGTAAATGTATATTTGCATGAATAATTACCTCTGAATAAGCTAAACCAAGCAGGCTGGCAAATACAGATTACTCTTTTTTCTTAGTAAAGTAGCAGCAATGTCACTTTATGCTTTAGGGACTAATGCTACTAAATAGCCTTGCAGTTAACTCTTAAAAAGTGGGGATATAAATAATATTAAACATATACAAAAAAGAATAATTAGGATTTAAATTTTTGTCCCTAGTGAAGTGACAATGAGCACTGCTTAATGAAAGTTTGAAATAATATATCTGATAGTATTTTAGGCATCTAATGATCTTGTGTCCTTCAGTTTTTTGTTACAAAAGACATTGTCCTTAGAGATTCTAAAATAAGTAAATATCAGTTAAATGTGTCTGAAAATAACAATGTTTTATGTCGAAAACTTGAAAAGCTAGATTTGTATGTATTATCTAATATTTGAATATCTTGCTGGACATCATGAGTAAAGAAGTAACATTTTAGTACTAGTTTTGCCTTCTGTGAAACACAAATAATATGATTGGGAAGAGAGTTGGAGGTTATGAAAATTAAAATGGGAAAAAAAGAGAGAACTGAGTTGTGTCAGTTCAGATTTATTTGGGGCTCTTTAACCATGAAATACTCCATGAAGAGCTCTCTTTTGTAGGCTATAAAGTGTTTTGATCTTGATTCAGTCACCCTCGGAGCTGGTAGGAAAAAAGTCTCGCAATAAACTGTAGGAAGCAGGGAAGCAAACAAGTTTAACCTCGGTGCCTTTCCAAAAATGGTCCTGCAGCAGCAAAAGGAAGCTGTGAGAGCAGCTGCAGGAGAGCCCTGTGTGAGCTGGACAGGTGGGACTGAACTTGAAATGTGTCCCTGACTGAACTCTGTCTGCAAGGCCAAACCCCATCAAACTGAGGTTAAGGGACATCTTCTTTTCTCTTGTTTTAGTATAAATCACAGCTTTAGCTCTCACTGTAATGCAGCGTGCAATTTTACGTAATAAAACCTAGACACAAAGAAACCTTTCTGACTGTAAGCTGACACTGTGAGTCATATTGTATTGAAATACTCCAGAATTCTGTTGTAGAACAGGAATTTTGAAGCAAAGCAAAGAAAAGAAAGCCTCTACAGAGTAAAGTGCTAGCAACCATGAAGAAAAATATCATTAATCTCTTTGAGGAGTAGGGCTTGTAGGTAAAACTCATAGCAAGACTGAAGTTCTCTGATTTAAATCTTCCCTGACATTGTTGGTCGGGGAATCTCTTAGTCTTGTAAAAGAGAAAGATCATCTTCAGTTAATTCAGATGATATAATTATTTACTTTTTGGGCTTGGACAGGGTATCTGCCACTCTTTTTGCCTGGAACTAATTGAAGGGAAAAGGTTGAAAGACAGCTTTGGACATTAACATTTCTGCAGAAATACAGTAAATATATAAAAGATAGTTATGGATGGGTATTTTGGACCCTGGTGGTGGCAATCACAGGGAGACAGCTGTGGCTCCCTGATTATTGAAGGATGCTTTTGGCTGGAATGGGAACAGCTCTGGTCAGAAAGCGTAACAGAGTTTACACCAACAAAGGATTTGGCACAGCTCCCTTATCTCCCCTTCTCTTTCTTCCTTTTCTCTAATTTTAAAGATCAGCTAGTTTTATATTTGCAGCTTTCTTCACATTTGTTGATGTCCAGCTTTGATCTACAACCAGCTTGAGTTTACTTTTATGCTCTGCTGAATAGCTGCCTTCAGCCTCAATTTCAGAGCTGTGCAAATAAATTATAGCGATGTGTTTAATTAAAGTTCGCCTCATGCCCTGATTGCAGACTGTTGCCTTCTCAGATACAATTTGCAAATATATTTTGGTGTTTTATTTTAGGCAGGATGACTAGTTGAAGGTTATTTAATTGTGATTGATTGTGCATAAGATGTTTCTGCTGCCTTTATTTCGTGAACAACCTGAAAATAGTAGCTGAATGTTGAAGGACAAATGAAAGGCACTGGCCTGGATGGAAGGAGGGGATGTAGTAAGGCTGAACAGTCACAAAACTGAGGGTTGAGGCTTCTAGAATTATGTGTGTGCTTTTTAGAGAAATTGTCTTAATTCTAAGGAATGAACAATGTTTATTAATATTAAATATTTAGTTTTCCTCAATACTTGGAGTTTCTTTAGGGAATCTATTTCTGAAACCTTTTGGTGGGTAGGCAGGAACTGTGACTATCAGAACATGAGGAATATGAGTTTGACTGTGTCATTTTCATACCTGCAACTTCCACAGTCCTGAGTTCCATAACAGTTTGTGCAGAATCCATTCATTAATATGGGTCAGGAGGAGCTTGGTATTTGATAATATATATTCATCAATTGATAAGATATATTCATCATTTGAGGTTACTGAACTGTAGCACTACCAACAGGTAGCATGAAGAGGAGAAGACTTTTCACCACAGCCATTCTGTGTGGTGCTTTGGGTTTGTTTTCTGCCAAGCTATTAAGAGCTCAGTTTAAGAGCTGCTTTCTTATCTGCACTGACTGTATCCTCATTTTGGTGGTTGTGAGAAACATCCTTTCCATGGTGTATCACCTTTGAGTTTTGTGTTGGGTTTTTTGATTGATTTTTTTTTTTTTTCCCCCTCAGTGGTTTCTTCCCTGAGTTTTTGCTGCCTTGTATGCCCCTGGCAAATCAGCCACAACCTCCCTCTCAGGCAGTGCTTTGGATATAGATGTATAATGCTGTTATTAAGTCCCACTCCTCAGTCAAGTGGACTGATGAGAATGTGACAAGACAAACATATTTCTGTTATTATTTTCTATCTGTTTATCTTCTTTTTTTTTTTAATTGTCTCAGAATTTGCAAGAAAGCCAGGTTTAAAAATACTATCCAGCATCTTCAAGACCCCAGCTGCCACATGCTTCATATAGTTATTCTTATTTTTCTTTTGCAATATCTATTTTCCTCTGTGTCATCCATGACTGGATGAAGAATACTCTTTTATTCTGTTTCATTTTGGAGATAAGTAGAAGAAATTAGGATAAAAATCCATGACTGTCTTGACTGTAGCGTTTTCAGACTGTCTTTTCTGTTTTGGGGAGATTCTGTTAGAATTTTTAAGTTAGAATGTTTACAACTCACTGAGCATCATCTCGGGAGTTAGTATCTAATAAGTTGTCTAACATAAAATAATTACTTTTCCTAAAAATGTTTGTTTTATTACCTACCCCTACTTCATTTCATGCATGGGGGAATACTACTGAACTCCACAATGCACATCACAATTTGTTCCTAAATAGTCATATCTCTCAAACAGCATAGCTTGAAATGATTCAAGGAGTAAGTACCTAATTCAGATGGATAAAACAGCTCATTCTTTAGCAGTTTCCCAGTTTTTAGGGTAAGAGGATTTACTGTGGCGTAGCTAAACCAAGTAGACAAGTGCTCTTTTTCAGCACCTGATAAAAGGATGAGTTCTCTTTTGTTTTTGAAGAGAATTATCCTACCACAGGAAAGCAGTTTATCAAATATGGGTAGTTGGGAGTGGGGTGTTTTGCTTTTCAAAAAGCTGGTATGTGTAAAATTAGGATTATGTGATGTTGTAAGCATTTCTAAAAACAGAGAAGAGAAATAATAGGAAATTTAATCTTTATTCGTTTTTGGAGGTATTAGGAGTGTTGTGACTAAAATAGGCCTTCATGCATCATAAATGGTCTGTCAGCTTCTGAGTGGATTATTAAGAAGGTAGAAGGTCTGGATTCAATAGGATTCTTCACCATTATTTTGAGGTTGTATTTTTTCAATGTTTTATTTTATATCAGAAGTAAGTGTCCCTATTAGTTGAGCCCCCATCCACTAGATAAAACCAAGCTAACTACTCTGAGCTAGTATTGCTGTACCGTATTTGATGAGATTTCATTAATACTGCAAACTATTTTCTTTTTATTACAAATTTTACTTAAGTGTTCAGATGCAGAATAAAGGGAGGGGTAAGAATAATTTGTGTAATTGTTTTCCTAATTTAATGTGTACCTGTTACTTTCTGGATTTTATTGTCAAAATGTTACAGCTTTGCTCTAAACTCTTCCAGTGAGTTATTGTCTTTTTTTGGCCAGAGATGAGCCAGTTTTGTAGTTCAAGAGAAGATTTAATTCAATTTTTGTTTGTCATTTTAGCTGGAGTTAAAGATCATACAAACTGTGCAGACCTCTGGGTGCTAGGCTATACATGCTGTTTCCAGAATCTGATAACCTTTGAGCTTTGACATATCTCTATTTCATGTGGAAGATGTGTGATGAAAGCCCACAAAACTCTGTTATATTACACCCAGCTGCTCCTTCATTATGCAATTTCTTACACGTACTCACAATATATGAATGTACTTAATAGCTTTGGCATTGGGGCTAACTTTTAAAATTTGAAGCAAAGCACATGGTTCACAGAGTGTTTGGGGCAGCAGGGAGTCAACTTCTGTTTTCCACATAATTAAAAAATGAGCTGTGCTTTTGCAGGGCCTCCTGTTCTGCCTCTCATTGAGCACGTGTTTCTTGGGAAAGACCAGCGAGCTGCTCTTGAAGATGCAGTTTGCATCCATAAATTAACTAAGAACATCCAAGGGCAGTTGCTAAACACATTAATAATTGTGCAAACATGTAGTTTTGTTGTTGACAGAGCAGTGGATAGCACCCTGGAGAAGCAGTGAGCCAAAGGGATGTGCAGAGAGGCAGCACATGAATGTAGATGGGCAGGGAGCTCGTTTCCACACAGGCATCCTGGAGAAGCACATGGCCTGATACTTCATTATCTTACATATTTGGTTTTGATTTTGCCTCAGGAAAAGTCAGTGTGCTTTCTCTCACACAAATAATGCCAGCCCTGAGTTTTGCTTTGGAGGGTAGATAAGGCAGGCATTGTGTCCTAAGGGATTAGATAGAGATATCCCTAGAAATCAACCTAGATATAACCTGCCATAACCTCTCAAGCCATAAGAATTCTGAAACACTAATAATTGTTTTATCTAATGACATATGTATAGGTACAAATTAAAATAAAGATGAGAGCTACAGAAAGAGTTAAATATTTCATGAACTTAAGCTCCCTGGTAAATATCCATTCTGTATCTGAGGTTAATTCTTTAAAAGTGGAGGCATGAGATTAGGTAAAACATAAAATACCTTTCCCTATTATGAAATCTTCACTTGATTTTATCCTTTTCAAATACTGTGACCATACAGGAAAAAAAATTCTATTGGCTAAATGGTTTTCTAGTTCTTTAGATATCAAAACCCCCATATATTTCAGACGAAACAGTGTGAAATACAAGCTTTCCTGTTCTGCATTTCATTATTTGGTGTTAAATCTGATGTTTGCCTGTTCAGAAATGTCTTGTAACTTTGGCTGGCCTTTCCACATACTTGGTTTGTACAGCATTGATGACACGTTACAGACTTGGAAACCTATCTGAAGAATTCAGAAGAATTTAATAAGACAGGAACCTTGGCAAAGTTTTTGTATGATTTCAGCTTAAATGCTGAGTGCAAACTCACACAGACACAGTTTTTTAAGGGTAAATACTTTCCTAAAATACCCATGTTCAGGAATCTACTAAAATTTCACACATCCTACACATCCAGAACAACTGTTGCTAGAATTTAAACAGTTTGTGTAGGGATACCCAAAATCAGAACTGTTGCCTTTGGCACTGTATCCATACTTAAGTTACAAAACTGAACTGAAAGAGAAAACTTTTCCATCTTGTACTGCTCCCTTATTTTAGTTGATGTAATATTCTTGTGTCTTGTACTTGTGTTTTATGTGAGCACTGTGTAGGGATTTAGAGGTTCCAGAATGTCCCCTGTGATGTCCTGAAAGCTTCATAGCGTTCTAAAACAGTAATGCACAAGACTGATTATCCTCTTACTTTGTTTTCACCAGAATTTATTGCCAGGAATGTATGAGAAAAATGCTCTTGGTCATTCTTAAATTATATATTTTAAAAAACCTTAAAAACTCATCTCAAAATATTTTTTGTTACTGCCAGTGCTTGACATTTTGTAATAACTTAGAACTTGTACTATATTTTCTTGCAGAGTCCTAACTGAAGAGATGAAGATCTTCATGTTCTAAACACTTTTAGATTGAAGTGACTCCAAATAATTAGAAAAATATGTATAAATATAAAAGTATACACATCAGAGCATAGTCTGTTATCACTGCAGTTACCTGAGTATATTGCTTGGATAACTGATGGATTAAAAGAAAATACTTCAGTGGTTAGGTAAGATTGCTCAGGAGTCATGTGAGACCACAAAATAAAACTGTGTATTGGTGGAGTTTGTGTTCTCTATATTTTCAGAAGTGACACTCACTCATTTCCTGAAATACTTTACAAAACTCTGACTTAAAAAAAAAAAAAACAAACAGAAGTGAATTAGTTTTAAATAAATTCCTGTAGCTAATAGGGGAAATTCTCATCAGAATCAGCATCTCTTGTAACCACTGGAGAAGAAAAAAGGGGAGGGGAGTAGTTTATCACAGCTCATGAATTGTGAATTAAAACCACAAAAAAGTTAATTGTCAGATTGAATTTTCAAAGTCTTTGCTATCACAGATATTGCTGATTAGAAGTTGGGGTAAGGCACTTGCAGGACTCTGCTCAGATGCTTGTGCTTCTGCACAACTTTGTTTCTGTGCAGAGAGCACTCTCAATGATGTGTGGTTGTAGCTGTAGCCTGAATTTTGTCTTCTCTCTGCAGGCAGAGCTTGTAGATGTCCAGTATGGGACCATGGAAGACCTGATCCGGATTCAAGCCATCACAAACGTGACCAAAAAAATTGCACTTTTGAAGCTCGGACAATCTCCTTTACTTTATAAGGTTAGTTACACATCAGCTGAATTATTCATTTGCTAGGTTGGTTTTGGGGTTTTTTTTTCCAGTTTCAAAATATGAAAACAAAGAGTTTCCCAATTTTCTCCCAGTAAGTCAGGATTTACTGACATTCACATTCTTCCTCAATCCTCAGCACTGTCACTCTGCAGTGCCTTTTATATGTTAGAGTTGTTTATTTTGCTGCAAATCTTGCAGTGCCCCAGTACTTTGCTGTATTTTCTCTGGGTGTACTAGAAGCCTTTTGACAAACAAAGAAATCACTGAAAGAAATAATAAAGCAGAAGGGATTGTGTCTGGGGAGGCTGTACATGGGTGCATATGTATCCATCTTCTCCAGCTCTGGCAGAGTGCACAGACCATGAGCTCACTAATCCCCTTTTGCATTAAACGTGATAGACTCAACATATAAACCACATTTAAATGTCCAGTAACTGCCTTCTGTTGCAAATATCTTATAAACAAAAATGCTGGTTTGACTTTCAGAAAATACAGGAAGTATAGTAGCTCAGTAAATGCCTAAACAATTCATTCCCAATACACAAAAGCAATTATAAAAGAGCAGTGACTCCAGATCTTGCAATTAAGTAAATCGGGACCTGCTCTGTTGGCCATAGAAAGCACAGCCGGGACTTCAACACAGATTCAGAAAATAACCACTGAATGTTTTTTCTATAGGAATAAGATTTGTCTCAATAAAAATGCCATTTTCAACTGAGTAGCTTTAGCTGTTTATTTAAATTATTTAGCTGCAATTTAATTATGCCCGTGAAAGGTCAGTTGTCATTGCTGGGACTCGGTTGTTGCCCATCATTTCCAGCAATAGATCTGATCCTGCATTTCACTGCTGACAAAGCCAATGAAACAGCAATCAGGGCTCATAAAGCAGGGACTGATAAAGATGTAAAGTTTGCTCTAACAGCACTGTCTGTGAGATGGACTTTTTACCAATTTGTGTTCCTGTGAACACGCACTGTGTCTGAATTACCAGCCTGAGCAGCCTGAAGGAGAGGGGAAAACCAGGAGGTGCTGAGGACAAGGCACATCTCAGGAGCTTTTTGTGTGGGTTGGCTGCAGCCTGGTCCCACATATGTGCTGTTTGATGGCTGAGGTGCATTAGCTATGTTTCTGGTGTTCCAGAAGAATCAGTTTTGCACATTCAGAGTCTGTTGCACAGCACCAACCAAAGTATGGTGTGATCAGGAGACTGACTCTGAATGTGTCCTTGGGGTCTGAGGTAAAATTACAACCACCAAACCTACTTTCCATGTTCTCACACAGGTAGAAAGTTTACCCTTTTTCTTAAGGCTGTAAACCACCCTTTTTTAGAATATAGTTTGTGTCTTTTTGGCAGTGAAATAATTGTAAGCTTTACTTTGCTCATAACTATCAGAAAAAGTGTGGAAAGATTATCAGAAGTAGATTCTCCTTTCCTAAGAAATATTTGATGTGAAATATTGCCTTAAACTGCAAGTCCTGCTGTTTTAAATGGGCCCAGTATCTCTCTGCTGAATCCATTCTTTATATCTTTTTTCCCCCCTAATGTTTATGTTTCTGTACTACTGAGTCTCACATTTCTGTTTCAGCAGATACTTCCCTCTCCCTATATTTTCCTTATCTCTGCCTTCCATGTGCTTGGTTTTACATCGCATTAAGACAGAGCACTAGTTCATAAGAGAGCTGTGGCTATATATACATATATACTTAGTGGGTTTCTTTCCACTTTTTGTATTTAACTTGTATTTTTCATGTGTTAATTTCCTTTAATTTTTCATTATTATTACTTTATATTATGCAAGTATCTCACTCTGGCTTTGAGTCTTATTATTATAGAACCTGCACTGAGGTTCCATCTTCATAACAGTTTCTAATTATATCTCTATTTTTCAGTTGTATCTCCCTTGCACAGTTATGCTTTTTGTCATTCTCTCTTTACTGCTGTTTTTCATGTAGGGTTTTATTCTGTTTTTCCCTTTTGTGTATTTAATTTGCCTTTAAAAAAATTTTTTTGACTGTTCTTTTTCTCTATACTGAGTCCTTTGGAAAAAAACCTGAAAGAACTAATAAACTACTGCTGGCAGAAAAAAATCACCATGAAAACTGAACAACATTTCTTTTGTCTTTACATCACATTAAGAGAAAGGATGTGCTGGTAGAAAAAAGCTTCATGTTCAAGGGGCTGATTTACAGAAATAAGTCCAAGTGATGTAAATTTGAATATTTGGGAAAATAGTTGTAAAAATGACAGTATTTTTGCAGCATAGATTACTTTATAGAGATTGGATAAGGTAGAAAATTGGGGGAGGATTAAGGTTGAAAATAATTTGGATCTTCTACTTTCAGAAGTGCCCATCTCTCATATCTTTTGACACTGAAAAAACAACAGAGAGAGTTCAGAGCTTGGAGTAATTTGAAATTGGAATGTACAGAGAATTTGGAGTATGCAGAAAAGCCTGAAGTTAATGTGCTGTTAAAATATGCAGTTTAGTCTTAAACATGAGTAATTCTGATTAAATTTCGTAAGGTCCATAAATTTAAGCTGCTTTGTGAGAACAAGATTTGCAGAAATCTGACCTGGAGTTGTTTTTGTAATTAGATACGATTTTCAGATTTCACTGGGAGTGTTGTATTTCTGTTTCACTGGATCAGAACGTGGTTTCTGGGCAGGGTGGGAGGGGCAGCAGCCATGGCAGTGGGCACCTGTCCTGAGCCAGAGACACATCCTGATCCCTTAAACTGCACCTTTTCAAACAAAGAATGTGGTACCTCAGCCACATCATAAATTACAGCTATAAAAAACGTGGGCTCTACCTTTAATAGCAGGGTATCAACAAGAGCACTGACTGGGGGGAGAAAAACCCAAAACAAAATAAGAAACCAAGTTTACATTGCTGTGATCAATTTTTTTTTTTTTTTTAAAGTGCTTTGTATTTTTTATATATATAATACATATACATATATATGAGTGAAGCAGGGGTTTGAGAAGGGGGTATAACCATTGTTAGGTCACTAAGATCTTTTAGTGAGCAAGACTCTGTGATAAGATTAATATAAAAAGTGGGATTAATATAAAAAATTGGGGAAAAGGAACGGTAGAAAATGCTTCGAGGAGCAAGTAAGAGTGTTGCAAAGGCAGAATCTTTTTCAAATGCAGCTGAAAGGTTCAGGAATTTACTATGGCCAGCACCTGGAGTGGTAATTTCCTGAAGCAAGACAGAGGCAGTGGACTGAGCTGTGGGGCACCTGGGGAGCACTCATGTGGCAGGGAACTTGGCACAACCAAGTCCTTTTGATCTTGTTAGCCAGAAAAATTCACACTGCTGAAAAACTGACAGAAGGAAAAAATTCAAACTGTTTCAACAACTCCTGAAGGGATCTTGTGACTTGTCTGAGACACTTGTAAGATCTGGATTGTTGCTGAATAAGGAGGGGGCTGGATTAAGGAAGAAGAAAAATTTTCTTTAGCAGGGAGCTGAAATGAGACAAATGTGGAAGAGAAGTGAGGCACAAGCTCTGGGGGGAATTGCCATAAAAAGAACATTTGTTTTCTCACACCTTGAGATAGAAGGTGACTGTCTCCTGGTGTCCTGGCTAGAAGGAAAATTTGTGTTTTGGTGGAACTTGGGTTATTGGGGTCACTGGTGAGGCTGAGTAGCAGTCACAGGAGGCCAGAGCATGCTCCTGATGTCCTTGAACCAGGAGGATCTATAAATGTGGCTGCTGAAAGATGGTGAAGTTTATTGCCAGTGATTAAGCAAATGTGGTGTAGAGCACCTTCTTGAGCAAGAGCACCTTGAGTGTTTGTAGACAACGTATTCTAACGGTATAAAATGTGTGGTGGCAGAAAAATTGGCCAAAGCACCTCGATAGCACCCAGCTCCTGTGCCCTAGAGCACATCTGAGTGTGTGTCACTGCTCTGAGCACGTCACAGAAGCCAGAGGAGGCTTTTTCAGGGAGAACTGCACAGTGGTTTCAATATCCAGCCTCTGGAAATGTCATTAACAGAATCATTTTTTGAAAAATGTTGTGTGTCTTGATCATGATTTAATCTTTAGGGATTGCAATTCGTGAAAAAAGCCATAATTTTTGTCCTAAATTAACTTTTAATAGAGTAACAAAAACCCTGAAGGCCAAACCACTTCATCTTTAAAATGTTCACATATTAACATTTTTTCCACATCCATTAAATGAAGATGTTGTTCTACTGTGTAAATATCTGTATTTATTTTAATAATTTACTGCCTTCATAAATATTCATAAAATTGCTTTCTAGCTGTCATAAAGTTTAGGAATGTGGAGGCTTGGATGCTTATGCAGAGGTTATTGGCAGGCCCTTACAGATAAGGGTTTGCTAAATGGAAATTATTAAAAATTCCCAGAATAAAGGCAATTTGCAAAAAGGCTTCAATTTAATAACTGTGTTAATTTTAAATAAGTTTACTTCGGAAAAAGTAATTTCACTTTCTACAATGTCTGCATTGTTTATTTCCTTCCCTCTGGTAGTTTTTATGGCTAGCACATACAGTTGTGAAGATGATAGTTTACATTGTAAATCTCCATTTAACGAGGACCCTCCCTTCCATCCCTTCCTCCCTCCCTAGAGATGCACAAATATATGTGTGTATGTTTATATACATACATACAGTGTGTGCATGTAAATGTACAAATAAAAACAATGTTAAAAACCCAAGCATTTTTAAGGGAACATAAACACTTTATATGCATTTCATTATTTTGGTTGGGTTATTTTTTGTGGCCTTTTTTTGGATGGTAGAATTTTTTCCAAGGCTCCTAAAGTCTTCATATACACACATTTCCCCATAGGAGTCCTATGGGAGTTCTAATGATATTATATCCCTTCCTAAAGCCCTTCTCAAAAAGTCAAGCCACAGATATAGGCAGTATAAATAAAAATTATAGAAACACGTAAAACTATACCTGGGGATCTGGCTCTGAAGGGATTGTCTAGTTACATCCACTGGAATAGCTTCCTTTTTTTTCAGGTTTTCTCTAATTTACCATCCTCTTAAAATCTCATCTCAATTCCCAAAATCCTGAGAGTTTCTCTTCATAGTCCAAACTGAATTCACGTTGATTCATTCAAATTGTTGGTGCAATTGTTGCTATTTAGATTGTTTATATTTGTGCAGGGTATGCTAGTTCTTAGTTTATCTTGAAGGAAGCACTAATTGCTTTGTGGTCCTTTTTCCTTAGCCTTTGTCTCCCTTGAATTTATCAGAGATTCTTTCCTTTGAGTTATTTGCTTTTATTCTTCATCCTTTTTTCTCTTCCCCCAAAGACTAAGATTTATTGTACTCATGTTTTTAACCTTCCCCTTCCTCAAACAGCCTCTTTAATCTGTGAGATATCTAAAGTCTAAAGAAAAGTCCCTTTGCATTTCTTCTCTACCTCCTATGTAAACAAATTCTACCTAGGCCTTCAAAAAAACTGCGCAATAGTCTATACCAGAAGGGTGTTTATGTAATTGAGGTTTCACACTCATCAGTCCTGTGTTTTGAATGATTCTTTCAGTCACCTGTTTGCCTCTTCCTGATTTTTGATCCATGGAATCATGCACAAGCTGTTTTGCTCTTTAGTGAATACTGGGAAATTTTATATTTGTTTTAAAGAAGGACCATTGTCCTTCCTTCATCAGAAAGTAAGCTATTTGAGAGATGGATAACACAGTTCTCAGTTCTGTTCCTCCTGCTTTTGAACAGGAGGAACAAACCATAATAGTAAGAGAAGCCTGGAGACACCCTGCCTCCATACCATAGATCTGATCTGGGTTGGGTGGACTAAGAAATGAACCTCAGCCCACTGAGGCAATGTACCAGAGTTAAAAAAACAAGTCTCTCTGCACAGATTTATCACTTAATGATTCATCCTGAAGTCATATTGTGATTATTTATTGGTAATCTTAGTTTAAAGATAGCTGGGGAAAAAAAAAAATTGAACATGCCAATTGTGATACGTTTTCCCCTCAGTGTGAGGTACTGTGGGAAAGAAAATCAAGGAAGTGCTACTGACCTGAGAAATCTATGGTTGATGACTAAAAGAGCAGTCAAACAGAAAGTCACAAACAGTGTCTTTGTATTCCTGGCTGGAACCAAGTCACACTGAGCTCCTGTGTTCAGTTCCTAGAAGGCTGTTAGTATCCAGAATAATTTTTAGCTGAGCATGTCAGTTTTCCTCCAACTTCATCCAGCATTTGAGGGATGATGTACTGTGACCTGTACCACCTAGAAGTGAAACAGAGCCAGTGCAGTTATAAATCCAATCTGTATCTGTCCACATGAGAATGAAATAGTTGACAAAAATTTTCTCTTTTATCCCCTTAGTCAAGTGCACTGCAGTAAATTAAAGAGGGGATTCTCACTCCACTTTTTAAAGTATAAACGGGAAAAAGTAATTTTCTCTTGTAAGGAGTAAGAAGAATATAAGGGGTAGGGTAGGAGAAAAGCAATTGATGTCTGGAAGGAAGCATAATTATAGCACAACTTGTCAATATTCTCGAGTAATTAACATTTTGGTTTCATCAGTAAAAGGACTTCTGGTTATTACTCATTTCCTTTTTGCTTACAAACCCCTGGATTTGATTGCATGGAAGGAGAGATGTGCTATTAGCAGAGTAAACGAGGGGAAATGTAAGTTAATGGCCAAAAGTAGGTATTGATTATTCTGCATTTCTGATGCCACACAGTTTTCCCTGAATGTTTTGACAAGGCACTGCTGGTTGGCAGACTTATTTGTGTTCCCAGCTGTAGTTTCTGTTCTCTCTTTCTCTTCTATGTTGATACAGAAATTTCTGAAGTCCTAGTGGTGAATCGAACACTGAATTCTTCCTGGCTGGACTCACTGCATAGTCCTGTTCTCTTTCAGGAACCCTAAATGCTTCTATTTCTCTTGAGGAAGAGATTCTAAATATTCATATGCTCAATTGGCTGTTTAATTGCACATTTGCTGCATGTATTGAATGCATACTTTGAAAAATTACTCCAGCTCCCATAATGGATTGCTATTTCCTGAGGGGAAAGGCTGACCAGTGTTGTGGGAGGTCTTCTCCTTTTAGTGCAATAAAATTGACTGAGACACTAAGTGGCTTCCATTCAGACATGGACAATGGCTGACTCATAAAGATTTCATTGTGGGGTCTTCTGAAGCCCTTGCCTGATTTTAGAGGTGTGAAACTCAGGCATAATTTTCTATTTCATCAAGCCCTTAAAAAGTGAGTAATAAATGCTATCATCCCATTTACTGTGTGAATGCTGTGTCCTGATAAATGGTGCAAAGTCAAGTGAAATGGATTTGCTGTGAGGCAACTATTCTGAAGCAGAGCTGAGCAAAGATATCCATTGCCTCAATTTGTACCCTAAACCCACACATGGTCAGCTACTTGTGTGCAGGGCAATGGGAAACAACACTTTGTCTTTCCTTGAGAAAATCCAAACCTTTTTCATCTGCTCTTCTGCAGATGCACTGGTCGTACTTCTGCTAAGAGAGAGAATCAAAGGTCTTGGCCCTTTTTTTGTTGCTTGTTTAGGGAATTATTTTTTCCTACCCAAGCTGCAAATTGAGCTGGTTTTTTGCATTATTTGAGCTTGGATTTCACAAAAGGGCCATTGACAGACAAATTATATGGTCCTTTTCCCAGCTCATGTGTTTCCAGCACATTTCAACAGCTGAGAAAGGAGGAAAATAAAATGGAAACTCCAGAAGCTTTGAGTAGGGATGAGGAGTGAATATATAAAATCTCATCCTGCCAGAACAGATCTGCCTGACTTTTGGTTCTTTCAAAGTGTCAACCACTGGACTGGGTGAAGCAATGCCAGAAGTCTTCAGAACTGCCCCCTCCAACAGCTCTGCAGAGCTGAGGCAGAGACCAGCATGGTACATCCTGCTTATATTTGATATTTTCTGGAATAGGGATCAGAGGAAAAGGTCATCTTTTTCAGGCAACAAGTGTAATATAAATACTGCCCTCATTCTGTAGTGGGTTTGACTTGCACAGCATGTTCTATAGTAGCTGCTGATTTATTATTTTATTAAGAAGTTATGATTCTTCTCTGACATTTTATGCTCTTTAAAGTCTTTCATTTCAGAATGCTTCATAATAATCAGTCTATTTACATATCTATGAACTGAGAAACTAGGGTGAAAGTTATCAAAAGTCACTATTCTTGAATAAAGTATTAATGTAAAACAACAATTTAAGAGATTATAAAGGTAAAAAGTTTTATCCCTAGAATTTGTTTTATTTGATAAACCAGGATGTCACAGATTACTCAGCTGAAGAATGATTTTCATGCCTGGTATACATATAGGATATAGAGCCAGAACCAGACCTTGGTTTGATTTTTGCATTGGTTCTGTTTGGCTTTAGAGACTCAGCTCTGAGAATTCGCTGTTTAATTGCACATTTGCTGCATGTATTGAATGAATCCTTTGAAAAATTAGTAAAAATTTTGATTAACAAAATCAGCACTTGTGATTTCTGCATAACGATCTGAATTCTACCTTTTCATATGCACCTGTAATCTGCCACGTGTTCAGAACTCTGAGTAGGAACATGGACCTGCTGGATGCTGAGATCCAACCTTTTCATTTTCATCCATGGAACCAGGGGTTTATATTTTACATTATAAAATAACCAGCCCACAGGAGGCTTTTATTATTTTCCCTTGGGATTACTTGAATTGCTCCTTTCTGTTTGTCTGCAACTGGATTTTGTGGAGCATAGATGGTTGAAATATATTACTGCATGTCTTTCCCTGGAGAGGGAAGAGGTGGCTTTTAGCATTATATTTTTTAATTTTCTCTTTGCCTGCATAATGCCATGGAACACCTAAGTCAAAATTTCACTCTTAGCCATTTGGGCCTCCTGATGCCTGTGCATGAATTTGAAAAGAAAAACACCAAGTCCATCATTACAAATATAAGTGGCACCCTCTCTGCAAGTACAGCAATAACCACTTGGAATACTTTGTTTCGATTGCCAAAACATTAAACTAACCTTCTGTGCAGAAGGCAATTCTTGCACAGTGAACATATTTTCACTTAACAGGAGAAGATTGTGCACTTCAATATGAGAACTCAGGCATTTTAATATCCTCTTAAGGTCTCAGTGAATAATTCACAAACAACATGTTCAACAAAGTTAGACTTATGTTGTTTTCTCTTGATCTAGGCCTAACAAAATGGCAGCTTCCTTTATTTGTTATCCTGCTACATTCTCATGTTTTTAAGGGAGTTTGGATTTTCTGTTTGGCTTCTGGGGTTTTTCTTTGTGCTTTTTTTTTTTTTTATATATATTTTTGGTATTGAACATACTCTTCTGAGAGCAATTATCCATATTTGGAGTTGTGCTTATTCATGGTAATTGATTATTTTGTTGGTTTTTTGTTCTTTGGTTTTTAAAAAGCATTGATTGGGATGCATTTTGATATAAATAGTCAATCAGGGTTGTTGCAAATAAAAAGATTCTTTAACTTCCTTGTGGTCATTGGGAAAGAAAACAAAAATCACATGATCACAGTCACTGGAACCTTAAGGTAAAAAAGTTGGGGGCTACTTTCTTTGATTGAATTAAGGTGCTGTATAATAACTAATGCAATTTTTATTTGTTTCAAATTTCACATCATTCGTACACTTCTCTAAAATCAGGCTCTTCATAACATAAAACACCCTTAACCAAACAAACCCAAACTCTCACAAAGCTGCCCAGGAAAGCCTTGTAAATGTGAATAATCACAGAATGTGCATGGGCTGAGATCTGTCAGGGCAGCTCAGTTATGTGTAGATACAGGTAATATTTCAGATGGAGGACAGACTGTTTGCATTTTGTGAAGGCTGGAGGAGTGCTTGCACTGGCGGGTGAACCTGTTATTTCTGTTTTCCCACTGTCAGTTTTTATGCAGACACAAGAATTCTTAGCACACAGCTTCAGAGGTGACCTTGGGGTGACCTAGAGAGGCCTCCCTTTCAATAGGATGGAAGAATATATTTCACTTCTGAGTCAATCTTGGTTTTCCCCAGAGTGGGAATTGACTGTATTGCCTCTTATATCAGTATTCAGTTATATGTGATGGCTTTATGTTATAAAATGTCCACTGGGGAACTGACCTGACAACTCATTTCAGTCAGGCCTCCACTGTAATCTCAGAGGAAAAATGATAGCATTTAATCCACTTAACCACCTGGGCATGTCTTGTTCCTGTTTCTCATATTAGGGAGTGTAAGGAAAAAAGGCAAGCCCAAATCTGCTAGTTCAGGCCATTTTTGGATTACAGGCCAAAGAAATCTTTATGAGACGTTAGAAATTAATTAGCCTGGAGCATCTGTGTAGAAATTACTGCCTCTTACCATGGTAAGGTGCTGCAGTGTTCCTTAAAAAGGAGATACAAGGAAGGCGTTTGGAATGCATTAGGAGAGCTGGGACCTGGCCTCCTCTTCCTGCTAAAAACAGTCCCATTCCCAGCAGAATTCAAATAATATACTTGGACTCCTCACAGGTATTTCAAACCTGTGAGGAGTCCAAGTATATTATTTGAACTGTGCTTCACACTTGACATTAATGGCAGCATCTTTAAAAGATGATCTTTGCTCTATTCAGCAAAGTGGGGTTGGAAGTGTGATACAGCACGTGATAAAAGTACAGAAGTTTTCATTACAGAGTATTTAATTTAAATTTTGTTCCTTTTCAGTATGATATTCTTCATCAAAAAATACCTATTAGGAAAGGTTAAGATACTGGTGTTTTAAAAAATGTGTGTGAAACTCTCATACACAGAAATCTATTTTGCTGTGACATATATATATACAATAGAATCTGTTTGCAAATGCCTTTTGTTTCCATATGTGCTTTTTTCTGAAAAACTTGAACTCTCTGTAGATGCAAAATGTATCTTACAAAAATGTAAAATTTTATTGACTTTACAATTTAAATGAAAATTTACTTTTTTATATTATTTGCAAGTATACCTGACTGGATGAACTCTGATGTACCCACTGTACAGATTCACTGAAAGTTGCAAGGACAAAATCTGACATTGTTAATCAACGTGCTTTATTTTCTTTGAAGGTGAAGTCATTTCAAGGCATACAGAAAATTCAGAAAATAAGATTTGCTTCTGACCTGCCATCAGTGTAGAAATGTTCAATACTTGATGATAGCAGTTGTAGCAGGGGAAGAGTAACTTAAATTGCCTATTTTTCACTTTTTCTGTTCACTAGCAAACAGAATAAGTTGGTTATGTATGTTATTTAATTTCCTACAAGTATGTTATTTAATTTCAAGAAAACCTAAGTTTTCATATCCAAATTAGCTTGATTGTTAATACTACAGATCTTTGTTCTCAGTAAAAAGATAAACTTGATGCAGTGAGCTTTCCAGAATAAAGAAAAACACCCGTTTATGTCAAAGCACATTAAAACTCACTTTATTTAATATAAAAACCATACTTAAATCTGTTGCACAGTACATTTTACAGAACAGTTCCCCCAAAAGAAGCCGTGGGTGGTGTTTGATCAGGTCAAACTCCCCCATGGCAATAAGGTCACGTCCATCACATGGCATCTTTATTGTTGAAATCCTGTCACCATGAGCTGTCATGGTGAAGTGCACACACAGCCTCTCATCCAGATTGATCAGCTGCTTACTCTTATGTCAAGAAGTTCTTATTGACCAGAAAAATCTCTCCTTCTTTCTTTCACTGTGAGAACATCATGTAAGAAATGCTCTCTGTCAGCCTGGTATCCTTCCTTGCATGGCTTGTGCTCAAAGGAAGAGAATTGGTTGCAAAGCAAGTAGGAAATAATATTTTTTTCCCTGGTATCCCTTTTCTAGAAATGGCAATCATAGGTGTCTTGACTCCCTGAAATGGAGGATATGTCCGGAGCAATTTAATTATAATCATGACTCTTCTGTGAAATGAGGTATTTCAGTTCTGAGTCTGTTTATCTCTGCAATGGCTTTTGGTGATGAGGTCCTCTATGTAGATACTTAAACGTTTCTTGATATAGAATTGGACATTGGAAAGCAGGTATATAAAACTCTGCTAATGCTTTACCATTTATTATGAGGTGGAAAAAAAAAAAAAAAAGAAAGATACACAAAATATTCCAACTTCAGTCTAAATCTGAACACCCCAGAGTAACTGATGCAATTCTGCAATTCACCTGCATGCTAAACACTATTCTTCACCCTTTAAGGGTATTAGAAAGAGATTTTTTTTTCCCTTGGTCTCAAAATTAATAGACTTAAGTGTAATGAGATCTTTACAAATCTGTGCTCCTTAAAAAACACCCAAACAAATTTTAAGCTTTTTTTTCCTGAATTAAACTAGTCAGTGTCTCATGGTCAAGGTGTGTTATATGATGATTTGTTTAGCCTCTGAAGATTTTTGTAAATGATAGGGAAAATAATGTCTTTACAATAATCCTTTTCTTTAATCAAACTTGAAGAGGACAAAAAACCTCAACCCAATATAAAACAATGCCCCTCCAAAAGAGTGTCTTCTAGAAAATTTCTGTTATTTTGTTCCAGAAAAGATCTTAAATGGTATGCCTGGAACTTAACATCAATAACTGGAGAGAAAGTTAGTATAAATATTTCTAAGACAGCATTCAAAGTTTTAAGTTGTTTTCTAACAAGCAAATATTATCATATTGGGAGCGAAGAATTGATTTATGTCAGAGGTGAGTTTTACTGTCAAGGCTGCCTCTTTAACTCAGTATCTTCATGGAAGGACCAGATCCTTCTCAGAAACCTTGTGTGAAAGGACAGATTAGTAGATGCTGGCAAAAACTCAAAAAGGTAAATTTGGTTTTAAAACCCCTGTCATCCTGCTCTAAGTATCTTAACAGAACTGTGTAGGCACTTGTTGAAAAGATGAGTATTAATTAGTTGCTCTGTTTGTTTAAATTGTGTCTATTTCTACAATTAACTATCTTTATGTACTTGTCTATTTTAGTCTGTGATTGTCATCTTCATTCTGTATCAGACCATTCATTCATTACATAGTCCTGTACTGTAATTTGGTGTTGAGATGGAGCTTCTATTTGGGTTTTTAGGTTGGAGGATTTTGGTTTGAAATTTGTTCGGTTTCGTGTTGGTTTTCAGTTTTGTTTGTTTTTTCCCCCTGAGTGAAGTTGTGTGTTCTTTAAAGACTTTTTCTGCAAGTTCTGTCTTATAAGTTACAGTGATGTAACAGATGTTGATTGATCATGAGCTTTATTGTATTTCTTTTTCATTCATCTTATAACTGCAGTATTCTGTTTGTCATTTAGAAAGTTTAGTGCAGTTCTAGGAGCTGTAAGTGGTGCTAAATCTTTTCAGTGGGCCCATTGGAGGGAACTGTGTTTTTAATGTACAAGGTTTCAAAAGATATTTTCTTTTAGTCTTTCCTTCCCCAAAAAAATGTCAGAAAAAGACAAAAATAATGTTCTGTCAATGACCTAGTTGAGAAGAGTGACAGAGCAAGGGTTTTACTACCACATCTTTCTTAACCACCTTTGGTTTGACCTTGTTTTGGTATCAGGGTCTCCCTTTTCTAATCACTGCATGAAAAAAATCTTAGTGACAGAAAGTTGGACCTATTTTTCACATTTTATATTTTTCACTCTATTTTTAAGACAGGAGAAGGACATAATTTTGGATTGATGTTTTGGAACTAATTGTAGACTGGTGTTACTGAAGAGAGCTGTGGGGGTTGTTGGTTTCTTGCCTTTTTTTTTTTTTTTTTCCCCTAACTGCTGGTGAATGAATGACTTTGTAGTGCTTTGTGCCTGCCAAACTAATCCAGCTGCCTTCCCTGTTCTCATCAAGTGCTTCAACCTTGGACCTCCTTCATGTAGCTCTTTCTACTATTTCATTTTGGTGAAATGGGCTATTTAGTAGGTCACAGGAGGAGGCAGAGCTCTGTTTTACTGATGTGCTGAGTGGAAAGCAGTGAAAAAGAAAGGACCTAGGAAGACACAAAAGCTGCACATGTTGGCTTTTTCAGCTGGTGTATCTTTTGTGTAGATTGCCCGCAGTTTTGCTGTACCAGAGTCGTCCATTAAGTGGTGCTTCAGTTTATTGCATATTCCACTTTAGACCTTGATGTTCAGTATGAAAGATGCACTCATGATATGTCCCGTGTAGCACAGTTCATGAATAAGTTCTTTGGGAAAAAAAAAAATTTAAAAATCTAGTTTCTGAAATGTCAGTGAGGAAATAAATTCAAGACTAGCCTAATTTTTAGTTTTTGGTATTTCTAGGGGAGCTCAGGAACAGAAATCAGTACTGATAATGTATAAAGAACTTTTATTGCTAAGGTTTGTAATAACTTCTTTAATATTTATAGTTCTTGAAATGACTTTATGCACTGGGGCGCATTCTTTACGATCGTTTCTTTTATCACTCCTGGTTTGTGACTGTTTTTCTAATAAGGAAGATAAATAAGTCCATTCTGAGTATTGATTTACTTAAAGGCATGCTAACCAAGTAGTTACACGCTGCTCTTTTCCATAAATGAAGCTAAAATATTAATTAACCAATTAATAATATTCAGTTTTCCTAGTTGATATACAGATATGCCTGAGGCTTATTATAGCACACTGTATCATTCTATGTTCTACTTGGAAACATAAAATTAAATAAAATGTAAATTTAAAAATACATAACAATGTTATGCAGTTTCACAAGAGACTGTTATATTACATTCAAGGCATTATTTTAAAAGCATGAAACCTGGGTGCAATGTAATAGACCAGGAAAGAGTTGAGCAGGGAGTACATTTTGTACTTAACAAAAAATCAAAGCAAAAGTCTAGAATTTTCCAGTACTGCTAAATGCATAAGAATTGTGGGAATAATGAAGTAAGTGAATATGTATTGGTTTTGCACAGGTCCAGTGAAGGCAGCTATGTTTTAACAATCTAACAATCTAATCTGAGATTACTTGGGGCAGCAAATGTGCCTTAATTGCAAATCTCTGACTGATTGCTCTGTGGGTTCTGAGAGCATCTGCTCCTTGGTGGATCCCATACAGCAGCTGCACTCTTGGAGCTAGAAAAGTCATAATCCTGCTTTTATCTTGGAGATAGAAGGATGGTTTGGGCTGTTTTCATTTCAACACTGCTAATTTCAAGTATTGGTACTGGAAAATATAATTCCAGGTACCCCAAAGATATTTACATTGTAGTTGAGAAAAGACTGTAGAGAGACTCAAAGGTGATGAGTTTACACTGCATTTGAGGCACAGTCATGGGTGTTTATACACAGTAGGTGTTTCTCTTGCTCTCTGCTCATCCTCTCCCTTTTTCTTGCTGATATTTTGGGAGGGGGTTGAGATAAGATGAGCTTGAAGGTCCCTCCCAACCCAAACCGTTCTGTGATACCATCACTGGGGTATCTCCTGGCTGGAGTCAAGAGTGAGAAGAAAAAGACTGCAGAGAGTCAAAAGCCCCCTGAGGCTGGGAGCAGGTTCCCCAAATGTTTGTGGTGGGCAGAGTGGCTGCTGGCACAGTGGAACTGCAGCCACCTCACCAGGGGAATACTGCAGTGGTTTTTGTGCCCTGCAGAAGGGTGAGGGGAGCCTGACACCACAGCTTGCTGGGTGAGATGTGCCCTGTGCTGGGAATAGTGTTTCAAAATCAGATATGCTGATCTTACTCAATTTTCCTAGTGGTAGGAAAACAAATAAATAAGAAAAAAGAAAAGGAAAGTAAGAGTACATTGGCAGATTTGACTCTGGTCTGTGACTCCTTCAGCAGTTCAGTGGATTTTGGATTAAAGGTTGGGTAGAATGCATAAAATCCAACAAAGGGTCTAATTGGTTTATTCTTGATGATTTAGCAAGATTATAATTATATCTTTGTGTAATTGTTTTTTGTATGATGGATCTTCAGCTTTATTCTCTCTGTAATAGAGTCTAAACATAGCCTGGAATAACCATAAACATAATCAGAAACAACAGTTTCAGTGTGAACAGGGAAATGCTATTGGCTTTCTGGAGGTTGCTCATCTGGACATTCATACAGCCTGTTTCTTTTTAATGTTTGCTGAATATTTAATGATACTTATTATGCACACAGTGTTCCTCTACATGCTTATTTAGAAGTGAGTAGTATTTCCTGAAGATGTAGGAATGCAAAAGCAATATGAAAGGCTTTGTATTATATACTCATCAAATAATGAAGCTTTTTTTTTCTGGGCTGTAAGCAATTCAAATATTTTGTTTCTGAAATAAATTAAGTAAAGCTTATTGAGTCCAATCAGCCCTTGTTTCCAGGGAATTGTAGTTCAATTTCATTTTTAATTAGATTGAACATTGTGAATTTCTTAGCAGTGGTAAGCAAGATCTGGCAATAAAATATGCACTCAATTTGTATTAAAAGTTGCTAAAATCTAGTACAGGGAACTGGCAGTATATCTGGCTTATGTTTAATTGTCCAAATATCCTATTGTGAAAAATTCCATTTTTAAAAACTGCTGATGTGTAACAAATTACTTTTCTTTGATAAAACTGTATAGGAGATGAGCAGGCAGCAAACAGGAAAAAGTGTGGGACAGAACATTCAGTTCTTGATAAGCTTAATACCACATGTAGGAGCAGGATGTTAAAAATTTTTTCTTTGCCAGGATTACAGAATTAAACCAAGGCGAATTTTGGTTTAGAGAGAGTGGGGGGAGAAGGTTTTTCTTAACTCCAAAGGTTTTCCCTGAGTTGCCACAGATGTCCAGAGGTCAGTGTGTGGATTTCCAGTCAGACCAGCACTCAATGAGCTTGTGACCAGTGCTCACTGAGGGGTCTGCTGTCCTTGGGCAGCGCTTACCTGACAGAGGAATGTACTGAAAAATGCAATGGATGGTAAACTGATGTACAAGGTAGCTCCTACTCATCACTGCCATACAGCCCCACTGCTCAAAGGGAGATTTTTGTGATTAACATCCTAAAGTTTCTTACCCTTCCCTTCTGTTTTTCTTCGCACATTCTGTAGGACATCCAAGAAATACAAGAGGAGACTCTCTCTTCCCTAGAAATAATTTTCTAGATATTAAAAAAAAAATATTGAAAATTGAAAATTGTGGAAGCCAATTATAGTTTGGAAAGTGATTTCAGAAAATAGCTTAAAAAATCTTGGATATGCTTGTCAGATTTTTTCCACAAATAAATGCACTTGATGTTATCATTTCTCTGTTAGTAACTATATCAAAGCCTTAAGGTCTTGCCATGATACAGAGCAACTCTTTGATTTTGTATTGTTCCTATATATGTCACTTTATGGCAGGAATAGTTTGATAAATTCCATTACAATATGTTTCCCCCTTTCCAAGACCTTTATGGCAATAGCCTGTCATTTATGAAACCACTGTGTATGCATTTATAGCTGCTTGAAGTTTTATACAGCTTAATCCCTTTCCCAGCCCTGTTTGTTCCATATAACAGTTATGCCATTCTTCAGGCAAGGGCAGTGTTTGAACTGGAAAGGAAAGATGTGTTTCTTTTTGTGGTCCCCATTAACAGGCTGCATCCTCCATCCCTTTTCACAGTCCTGGCACAGCACCTTGAGGGTTGATCAGCAAAAGCCAAAACCTCTTCAGACGGGGTTTTGCCACCAAATTCCTTTGGATATCCCTTGACCTTTTGTGTTGGGGAATCCTGGAACATGATTAAACATCAAGTGCAGTGTTAAAAATACAAGTTGAAACCAAAGCTTCTTTATTAAAATCTTGTTAAAAGTTTGGAAGAGTGGTATATAAATGAAGATATGTGTACTTAAGTGGGTTTTTCCACCTTGAGTTTTGTGTTGCCAAGCCCATTCCAAATGCTCTGTATTACAGTAGGTAATTGAGAAGACAGGAGCATCTGATTATACCTGCAGCATCTAAATCTTACTTTTCTACCCAATCTGCTACAGAAATAAAAAGATTATTGTGTCAGTGAGACTTCCAACAGTTTAAATGTACCTTTGCTTTTGCTTCATAATTTTACATACTGCCAGTTAGTCAAACGAGATGGAAGAGCCTTTCAGAGCATCATGATTTTAATTGGGACTTCAGTAGAAAAGAGTAATTAATAACTGTTAACCTGTCCAGTAAAGCTGTGTCTCAGATTAATGAACCGTGTCTTTTGCACATTGCACTATGAATTGAAAAATGCAGCAGGTAAAAACTGATTACTGTTATTTGTCTAATTAATGCTGATCATTGAAGTATAATGACAATAGGAGATTTTTGTAAAAGTATTATATTTGATTTTATTATGAATAATATATATTAGGTACATTTCTTTTTCATGTATTTTTAATATACATTTTTTTACTAATTATTTTTTCTTTATTTTTGTTTCCATGCTCCATATGTATGATGGCTTTGAATATAAATTTTTTAATGCATTTTTGTGAGGTTTACCTAGAAGAGACAAAGAAAAGGGGATCACTATTATATGGAGACAACATATAAACAGGATATTGTTTGTTTTTAATAAATGTGTTATGTCCATGTTTTGCTTTGTTAGCAGTGGATGGACTAACAGCAAGATTGTGAATATGCCTTTAGGAAGATGAAGAGTTTTGGCCTGAAGTTGCATGGAGGAGGTTGGATGTTAGAATGACAACATGATCCCAAATTAACTTTGCTGTCAGTAGCTGACACTTAAAGGCCTTTGTTGTCTAATGACCTGTGATGTCATTAACACTAAGGAAGTAATTGTGTAAAATGAAATTTTTGCAGTTTTATGTGCAGCATTAAGGAGATTTAAGTAGTGTAAACTGCCTTTTTAAGTGTTAAAAGATCTCCTTAAGACTCTGTAAGTGCTTGTAGCTGAAGCATGTTTTATCTCTATATTTACTGTTCTGCTGTTACTTTGCCAGACACAGCCCTATTTTTGATACAGAAAAACCTTCAGAAAACTCTGAGAAGTTTCAGCGAGCAGCCTAATATTGTCTAATAGTGTGATTATCTGTGTACAGAAGTGATGATACAGTTTTAATAGAGTGAAGTCTTTTCACATAAATGATTTCTGAAGATGAGAACAACAGTTTTAGGCACTTTTGACTTCAGACATCAAGGTGTGCTTAAAAAGCTTTTTAAAAGGTAGACTTTTAAAATATAGTGGCATAGTACATGATACATAATGAGATAGAAGAGAACTCTTAAATACAGTTGTGCAGCTAATTTATATTGATTTTTTTAAGATTATCTAAGGGTTGAAAGTCTGAAGCCTTATGTAAAATAGAGTTGAAAGCAGAATTAGGATCAAGTAAGAAAATGCCACTGGATTTGTATTGACCCTAATAACAGGTAACCTATTATAAAATTAAGAGATCTGGATAATTTTTTTTCCAACATTAAAATTTGATTTGAAAATCACTCTACAAGTGGTGGAATGTGTTTGGCAGTTGCTGTATTTTAAATCAAGTTTTCCAGACACACTGTTAGTGCTACTTGTTTTGAGTAAGAATGGAACCTTCCACGATGGCAAAGTCACTTGCTGTATAGAATTGTAAGCCAGTGTATCTTGTACTGACCTGCTTTATCTTAAATAATATATCAGTCAATAAAAGAACAGGTTGTTCCATGGATTAGTGAACAAGTTTTTCATAGCTCTGTTTCTTGAGGCTGGATTTTGTGGTATCTAATCTGTGGGCAAGTTTCTGTATTCCTTTACATCTGTCACTCTATCTCTTGATTTCTTGCATGTTTTTTTCCATTAAGAGTAAGCTCTTCAGTTTTTATTAATGCCTCCTCAGTCGTGTATTAACAGCATCTGCCTCTTGTCTGCTCAATATCCCATTTTCATTAAACTTTCAGGGAATATATTGAGATACTTCCTCCTGTGAAATAAGTTTTCTGTGCCAACTAATCAGTGGCTCAGTCATTTCTGTGGATCAGGACACATAAATGGACAAGCTTAGAAAGTGGACTTAGGCAATATTTGTCAGTAATAGGGCTGGTGTTGTACCTCATAAAGCTGCTGATACTGTTAACATCAAGAGGGGGAGAACTGTCTGTGCAGTGGGTTCTCAGGGGGCTTGTCCATATTTTGGAACCACTTGCAAATATGGTGAGAAGGATTGCTAATAATGAGAAGCTATTTTAATATGCAATTAGGTTGATATAATCCACAGTTACTTCATATTTTTCATTTTTTTCTTTTTTTTTTCTTTTTTCCTGGTGCATTGTTAACCATCGCTGTTAAGAATATATTGTGTTGTGATGCCCCTTGTTGGTTGATCGTGCATTGCTGCTTTCTAAATTATTTGTAAGCAGAACCATTGCTGGGGATCAACAAATGGGAGGGAAAAGGTGCTTTTTTCATTATCTTTAAACTTTAGGGTCTTGCTGGATAAGAGGTTCTGGGAACAGGATCTAAGCTGTTCAGATGCAGTGAGGGAATAATGTAGGAAACGCTTTCTTAGCTGTCTCTGCACTCATAGTTGCTGTAATCCAGGTGAGACCAAAGTGTGATGTGATTTTCTGCTCTCTGCTCATGAAATGACAGCTTAAACTCAACCCCAGATGTGGATCCCATGCACAGAACATCAGAGTAGTGCTGCTTCAGTCACACTTTACTTTCAGCTGAAGAGCAGGGGTACTGCTGGAACAGCTCCATGCCTCAGTGTGCATGTTTTTAATTTTCTGAGCCTCTGGGGTTAGCAGTAACCAGTCCAGTGTAGTCCCTGGAAAATAATGAAGGCTGATTACCTGATTGGTTTTGTGCTGTTTGGTGTTTACAAGGTGCAAGGATGGTCTCAGCTGAGAAGAAAAGACCAGGGGAAAATATCCTCAGAGACTCAGACTTTGCATTCAGATGGAAGATAAGAAGTAGAGCTTGAGGCCAGTACCTGGTGCATTGCTTCCCTGCTTATCACCAGTCATTGATGGGCAGCTCTTGTGCATCATGCTGGAGATTCACAGAGGCTGCAGTCTGTTCTCTTTCCCTAGTTTGTTCTGTGTTCAGATCATTAATATAACCCCCAATTAAGTGTTCATTCAGGTGCACACTGGCCTCAGACGTGCTAAAACACATTAAAGCCACCTATGAAATGTAGTCATCCTTGTTTCTTATTGCTTCTTTTATTTTTCCTCAGCAAATGGTCATGGTTAGCTTGCTTATTTTGGATCCAAAACCTGCCAGTAGCCAAAGTCCTGCAGTAAAACTTGGCTGAAGTGTGGAGCAGAGACCTGGTCTCTGTTACCTGTGTGTCAGTGCAAAAGGTAAATGTTTCCTCTGCCACATCCCAGAGATGGAGCAGTTAAAACAGAGAAGCAGCTTTCAGTTTTCCCCTTAGAGCCAAACCAAGCTCTGTAGACTGTTGCAATCTGTCTTTTTACTGCTCCAGCCATATCATCTTTAAAAGGCAATTTAATGGTGCCTGGTGGTGTGCAGAGTTTACAAGGCTAATCTGTCCCCAGGTACACGACAGAGCCTTTGATAAAGCAGCAAGTGTCTCAGATTAGATTAAATTGAGTCCAGAATGTTTTATGGGGTGATTTAATATACTGAATTGAAACAGTCACATTTTTTAAGGTAACTCTAAAAACTTAGGACTTAAGCAGCCATAAATAACTAAAGGGTTAACAGTGGGCACTGTTTTCAAGGGTTCTGCTGTTCCAGTTTGTTCTGAGATGTTTATGGCTTTGGGAGGGGGACAACGCATACATCCAAAATCATAAGGAGCAGATTTTGCTGTTGGATGGCTTTGCAATCTAAAATAATCCATTCATTTGAATAGATGTGCCCTGGTTTACCTGAAAGAATTAATGTACAATCTTCTGCTTTGTAAAAAATATGCAGAACCTTCTTTGACTTCTTTGTGCTCAGACAATTTACGGCTGGTAAAGTGTTGACGAATTTAAGATGAAAATGGAATCAACAATGCACATTTATTGTTGATATAGTTCTGCTGTCACTGTTGTAAAGTTAAAAAGCAGCAATTATAGCTGAAATCTGAAAGCTGTTTTGTAATTTCACGTGTGACACAACTCCCTACTAGAGATTGTAGCCATGGCAGCAGTGGTTGCTGCACTTCGTGAATACCAGACGTGTAGTTACTTTCTCTGACTGAAACTGAGGGATTTAATAGTGATTTTCATTTTTAAGTACAAAGTTTTTAAAACTCTCTTTAAAAAAAAAAATAAATCTGTATTTCCCATTTTGTATGCTACTAAATAAACCAGGGATTAATAAAAAAGATACTGGATATGGAGGCAGGAAAATTGATATTTTAAATCCTGCCTATTAGATCATTTAGCTGTGATGTGTTCCTAGTTCTCCCACCCTATTTTGTGAATCCTGTCTGAATATCTGAATACGAACATGAATTGAAAACATAATAAAATAATAATAACTGAACCCAGCATTTGGGAGATCCCTATTTCTGCATTACATTGGAGGTCTGTAATGCATTTTCAAGCATCTAATCACCTTCCCTCGCTCTCCTGCTCATCTCACTAGAGTTCTCTCAAAGACTCGCTTTTCATCTGTGGATTGCTTGTTTGAGCAAGATAGGCAGGATTAAGTAACTCACAGGTTCAACTTGCATCTGCTTATCTGAATTCAGATGAGTGTCAAAGTCTTAGCAAATCACAATTTTGGATATATTTACTTACAGAAATGGCAAATAGTTTGCTATTTTTGTAATATTGCAAATAGTAGGCTGCTATTTTTATATTTTTTTTCTTTCTTAGCTGTTGAGTAAAGCAGAACTGAACACCAAATGCTTATGAGGCTCAAACTGAATGCCATATATTCATGTAATTTACATACTTGTAAAGCCACAAAGAACTGTGCATAAACATTCCTTAATACCAGCAGCTAAGAGATAAATTGAAAATTATATACATACACAGGAAAAAAATGAAGCTTTTAAAATATTGATGGAGGAGGACAATTGCAACTGAGAAACAGAGGCTTAGTAAAAATTCTTGGGTCCTGTGAATTGTGTCAGAGTTGTGTAGAAACATCATATACCTGCAGTCATTTCTCAGACCATTTGAAGACATTTGGAAAGTCATCAGTAGAGCAGCTTAGTGAATAGTAAGATAATCCCTAAATACCTGAATTACTTCTGTCTGAAAAATTAATATAGCTTTGTATCAGTGAGTAGTCTTCAGTCAATTCCAAGTATGCAGAGCATTACGCTGAAAGGTCATCTCATTTCATGGGAGTGTTTGCCACATCGCAGTTTGATTTTGTCTGTTTCAGAATGGAATCCCCTTAGTTTTCAGTTCTCTATGAAAGAAAAAAGCTGAGGTTTTCCAGTCAAAAAAGCTGCTGCAGGTTATGGTACTTGGATGCTTTTGTCCTTGACTTTGGGGAAGTTTGCCTGATATTCCAGCCCAGATCAGTGGATTTTTGGAAACTCAAGCTTTGATGTTCTAATGAGACAAAATAAAAGCTGCTTGTCTGAAGGAGGCAGATCCAAACATTTGGGTAAGATAGACTGGAGGTTTTAATTTTATTTTTTTTTAATGTTCTGTAAACTCATGTTTTGTCTCTTAATTGAAGAGTAACTGTGTCCAGAAATCCTATGGAAGGCTGATGCCAGTGTTGGCAAACATTCAGTATGTACTGTGTCCTTGAAGAGGTAACTAAGTGTGAATATCTTACAGATAATGACATGGAAAATAGAGAAGGTCAACTCAAGATGTTTTAGTGACATTATTTTCAAAACTGAGGCATTTTCAGGATGGTGTTTTTGTCATTTATTTCACCTGTTAAGGTGCTACAAGCACTTTGGAAGTGCAGCTTGGTACAGAGCAATCTATGGTGAGAATGTGGTGCATTGCAAAGCCTCTATCTCAGCAGTAATTAAAAAAATAATGATGTGTTCTGACACTGTTGTTCTTAATGGTCACCTGTGCTGCTTTTTCCCTCAGCTTTCTCTGCTGGAAGATGCGGGGTTTGGTGGTGTTCTCCTTTACACTGATCCTTGTGACTTACCAAAGACTGCAGACCTTGCTGATAAAGCTTTTATGGTCTCCTTGAACAGCGGGGGAGATCCATCCACTCCTGGTTATGCCAGTATCGGTGAGTACTAGTCAGGGCTTTGTCACTTTGTGTGCATTTTAATTCTCTGTAGATTGTAAGTATGGGAATTCAAACACTAAACCAAATCCTGCTGGAAGCAGAGACTCTGAGCATGGCTTAAATGATGGGATCTGGTCTCAAAAGTGCTTTAAACTCTTGGCACAAAGTCTGCACTCTCAGTAGTTTATTATCGTGTTTTGTGTTTGAGTATTCACACACTGAACCATTATTACTACCTGCTTATTCTTATCCCGTGAACAAAACTTAAAACTGTGAAGTACTGATCTGGTGGTTTCAGAGCATTTTCCACAGTATCTGTCCCCACCGAAAGAATTATTCCTTTCATTCTGTCTTCCTCTTTCCTAGTATCAGAAATGAAAACTTTTGGTCAGTAGGTGCAAGTGGAATGTAATTAGATAGTTATATTTTTAAAGTCTTAAGAAAAAATAATGTTTTAGTATCTGGATGCTACTATCACTAGAATAGGATGTGTTCATTTAGCCTTGCCCAGATAGACTTGGTTATTAATTATGCTTCTCTAATAAATGCATTTTTGAAATACAGAATTGATTTCAAGGAGCAACATAGTCTCAAGGAACAACATCCTCTTATATAATTTTACGTGGGGTTTTTTTAAAGCAATGTTAATAATAAATAGAAGCAGCAGCATATTTGACTTGGATATGCTACTTAAATCTCCATTCTGGCAGTTCAGTGAATGTGTGTTCTGCTTCTCTGCAGCTTTTTCAGCTTTACAGCCCTGTTTACTATCTAACTATTTGGAAATGTATTAAGCAGCAGTCTATGGGTTTGTGACAAGGCTTCATCAAGAATATTTTGTCCGGTTACTGGCTCAGGGATCGAAAGTTTGACTTTTATTGGCACTAAATCAACTGAGGCAACGTGGAGATACGTCATGCCTAGAATGGCAGAAAATAGAAATATTTGCGTGGTTGTCAAAGAAGGGTGTTAGCTATTCACAGCATGAATGCCTTGACAGCTCAGTGGGAAAGAAATTGCACATTTTCTCAGTGTCTCAGTGTACCTGACCCAGTGTTCTTAAAAGTGCCCTGGGAGCTACAGAGGTAAATATAACACTCTTCAAGCTTTATTCTTGCTCATTTCATGGAGCTATTTGAAAAACAGTTTGTGGTGTCTCTGTCTGGCTGACTCCTTAATGTTTTATTTACCCTACATGAAAAGTAAAGCTAATTAAAACAGATACACCAACATGAAGATGCCACTTCAGTGTTTAAACCTTATGTGTTAGTTTTCTGTCAGTAAATGATCTCATCTGCGGTGTGCATTCTAATCTCCACTTTGGGAAAGAGAAGCTTAATTATATGGACAGTGGTGTTAAAAGTGCATTGATGGCTTCTGGTAGAAGCCTTAGTGTGGCTTATCTGTGGTTTTAAATCTCTGAGCAACATTCATAAGCAGAAACAGGTTATCATGCTGAAGATCATTTGTATTTTGATCATTGAATGCCATGATGAGCTGGAAAGAGCTCAGAGGAATACTTGAGAAAACCTTTTTTTAATGCTTTTGTCACTGAAGGTAGATGAGATGGAAGTAATTCCTGTGCTTGTGATTTTGATTTTGCCTCTCTGGAGACTGTATTGCCTTGCTTAGAGGTAGTTCATGCCTGGGACAGATGCAAATTCATCTGGAGAGGCTTTTCCCTGGGGGAGGCACTTGGATGTACAGTAGCTAAACTGCCTCCCTGTGGAATAAAGGAGCCAGAGAGCCCGGGCTGCCCCTTTCACTTTGATTCACAGAGTGTAATAAGCACTACAAGAGATTTTATTGGAAGCTCCTGCTTAAGTTATTGGCACATCTTTGACACCATCTGCACTTCACACTTTGCCAGAAGAACTGTTACTATCACAATCTCGAGGCTGCTCTTAGCAGCGTTCTCCCTTTTACTGGGAAATTCCTGGTAAGATGAGTGATCCAAATCTAGTCTTGTACTTGGTGAATAAAAGGCAGGAAACTTGGAGATTCATGCTCCTGCCTTTGTTTCTCGTGTTCTTTTAGTCTGCAAACAAATTTCTTGGTGGTATCAGACTACTGGAATGCTACAGTTTTTTCCTAGAAAAAAAGTCTTCAGGAAATGGTATAATTTACAGATCTTTTCTCAAAGTTGACAACATTTTAAAATGGGATTTATGTAATAGTTCAGAGAGAATTTTGGAGTTCTCATGAGGTTTCAGCTCACATTTTCTGTTTCATGAAGATTAAATGCTGCAGTTCTGCATATGAATCATCTCAAATGTATAGAAATAGCTTGAGGATGGGTTTGAGATGCCAGCTACCTACGAGTGGAATGATTTTATTGATTTCTGTTTAACAAAGGGGAAAAAAGTAATGATGAGAAGGGGAAGTGAACAGCAGTTATGTGAAAGTTTCTGCAGCTCTGTTTCATAATTTAATTCTTCTGTTCTTAAGACTCTTCCAATCCTAAGTCACGTCAGTCCTGAAACAATCACAGGAGCCTTTGTGAGCTTCGTTTCTGTTTTTGTGATTCTGACTGCCAAGACTTGTGTCCTTCATTTTTAGAAATCTTTCTTCTGTGTTCCTGCTTTTGAAATTAAATAAGTCCAGGGAGTGGAACTCAAGGAAGTAATCCTATGGGATTAAGAAGCTTGATGAGGAAATAAGAGACTTCCATGGCAAAAAATGTCTTGAAAATAAAGTTTGGAAGAACAGTGTAAAACTTGTGTGTCTTCCCCATCTACTTTTCTTTTTCCATTTTGACTTTTTGACTGCTGCGCTTCCTTTCACCCACCTTTTTATGGCAGACACATATTAGATTTGTCAATCGCTAGACTTCAGAGCTGTTTCAAATCAAATTTGTTTCCACACAGGAAATGGCTCGGTAAACAAAAATATGGATAGAATCTCTTTGTCAATCCTACTATGTAAATAGAAAAGTGGCACTGTGATAAGCACTAAGAACCCTACCCACAAGATAAGTTGCCTCATAATAGAATCCTGTCTGTGCAGAAGGAGAATAGAAATTATTTCATTAAGAGTTCAGATGGCATCATAGAAAATACTGTGAGCTTAAAAATGGTGAAATATAACAGCTGTAAAATACAATCTTATGGTATCAGCTGGAGTTTGAAGTGTAATGTTGTTTTAGGGGGTTGTTATGCAGAGGTTGTAACAGTAAGAAAAAGGGATGTGTTTGGAAGTCATACATGGTTCAGGTTATGGTTAACAGTTGCTCATGGGAGCCATATTACAGGAATTTGGGTGAAGAATCAGTGACACTAGAATTGCATGATGTCCCTAGAATTGAGAATAGTGAACATTACTGAGACAGAAGAATCGACATGAGCCTTCCTCAAACATTGCTAATAGGATTTGATTTCAGAGGAAGGGACAAGGAAGACAAGGAATTGTTAAGGATTTGATCCACTGCAGGCCACAGCTGAGGTCAATCAGCAAAGTCAGTGATGCTTCTGAAAGTGAATTTAAGGGACAAGGTTGCTGGACAGGCAGGGGAGTGAAACTGAGCCTGGAAAAGGGCAGGGTGACAGTGCTGTCCTGATCTTTTTGGGTTTGTTTCTCACTATCCAAATCTATTTTGACTGGCAGTTGCTGATGCTGTTCTTCCCATGGTGGTAATTGATGAGTGATCTCTCTGTCTTTACCCTGATCAGTGATCTTTTCCATCTTACTTTCCTCTTGCCTTGTGGAATAGGGATAATGAAAGGCTGGTAGGGTCTGGAACTGGCCAAGGTTTACCCACCACACTCAGTTCCACAAAATTTAAACACCCGATATGCATCATAAAAACCCCTTGACATTTGCCTCTTTAGAAATCTGCCATTCTTTAATTAAGCTTGGCCAGTTCTTCTACAGCAACCACGGGGAGCTGCTGCCACTGCTTGGAGTGTGGTTGAGTGGGCGCTGGCTGGGATGGAAGTGTGTGCCTGTTTATTTTTCAGTCAGCCCTGTGATTCTGTAGGTTTCAGTGTGCCCTGCCTCATGTCTGAGTTTGTCCTTTCTGTCCTTCCCTTCATGATATTTTACTCCTCTGATGCCAGCAGCTGAGCTGAAGTTAGCTGGAAAATAGAATGTTGTGTAATGGTTTTAACCATGCATATGCAGCATATGTTCTAAAATGGTTTGTTATAAATCATCATGACTTTTTACAAGATGTCCTCAGCCCTGGTTTGTCTGTTCTTTTTGAGAACAAAACACAGTCACAAGAATATATTTTCTATGCTTACCTCTGTGGCTGTGGAAACGATTCTGGGAATAAGTGTTTTCTTTTCTTTTTCAAAATTTGTGTTTGCTTTCTGCTAATAACATCAGATAAATGAAATACAAAGATAATTTGTTGTAAAATTACTGTCTGCAGTCAGACTTCTGTGCACTGTGCTTTGATTTTCCTTGAGGACAGACTGAAGCTGAGGAGAAAGAAAAGATCAAGTCTGATATTGCAATTTAGGTGTGTGTATATATGTTTGCATGTACTCTTGATCATTTTGTTTTGGGCTTACAACATAATTTCAGTGGCTGCCATAGAAAATGCACAGAGTTTATCAGACCAGCTACACTGCTCTCTGATACACTATTATTTTCTGTGTGAACAAAAATCAGTGCTAATGCAATAGAGAGGTGAATCTTTGGGAAATAGTGGCCTTTGAATAGTGAATGCAATAAGTAATAATTTCAGCAGATTTTCAATAATACCTGTAGCACTAATGGTTCAAGAGGTTTCTAAATCCATGATCTGCCTCTCGGGATTTTTCAGGATATAATAAAGCAAGTAAGTTTCTATGTAAGTATCAAATTACATGCTCTGAGGTTTTTGGATTTGTGGGTTTTAAGTTTTTAGTTTTTCCTCCTGTCTGGCTTTCAGCTAGGTTTGCAGGTATTTAGAACTGAGAGAATTAGTTGGACATCAAGATATTTTAGGCTTGCATGTTTGAGTGTCTGGACCTCTGTACTGCATATTAGATATCACTTTATCTTCTACAAAGCTGCCTATTTTTCTTTTTCTTCTTGGAAGCAAATTTTAATTGAAAACATTGTGATTTTATTAATTAGAGTATTAGAATAAGAGAGGAAAAATCACTGGCAATGGTACTGGAATAGCTTGCTAGCACTGTTTTTATCATTTGACTTTTGCAAATGCCATCGTGAAACATATGGTCAAAACTTTTCTCAGTTTCAAGCAGGAAGTTATTAAAAAAATTAAATTTATAAGAGAAATGGAATGTACGAGTGATGAAGACCAGATTATTTGAAAACAGCAAATCAGCACTTCCTATGGTACAAAATTAGCTCAGTGGAAAACATAATGACTGAATTCTTCCTGATGTCTTATAAGTTGCAGAGGACTTCTCAATATTTTTGATATTTCAGATTGTTTCAAACTACTACTAAACTACTAAACAGCTGTGACTCACTACACAATGTTTTCCAGTGAAGCTGCTTTTGCACTCATCCAGCAAAGATAACATTTTAATTGGAGTCCAGATTAGACTTTTGAAGCTACCCAACTCACAAGTGAATTTAGAATATTTGAATCCTTAGTGCAGTCCTGATGGAAGTGAATCCTGCCATAACTTTACTGACATACTTCAGCCCAGCATAATTTGTGCAAGTGAGCTGATTTATTATGTGCTCACAAAACACCAAACATCACTGCATGGCACTGAACCCAGCTGGTGTCTTGGAATCTGCTCCTGCAGAGTCTGGTTGAAATCAGTTGTCTTTGCATAAATTTGGGGTGGAAGGCTCCTTTTTATGGAGCCTCTTGGCTCCTTTTTCTTGGTTTTGTAGGGTCCAAACTCTGATTGTAGTATTACAGTAGAACAACTTCAGTGTGCTATGCCTATTTTTCCTCTTTTTCTAGTAGTTGAGCCTAATTATCTCCTTCTTCCATTGCAGGTGATTTATTGTGCATTCTGAAAAAATGATACTTGTCAGAATTTAAGACTCCCTCCAAATAAGACTGTTAACACAGTGCAGATCTAAAACTGGCTGTTAATTTTTCAGTGAAAGGTTAAGTTCAATTAAAAGAAGTGCTGGGTGGCAAAATGTTGTTGTGAATTTAGGCTGCATTTAGTGTTAATTTCATTTTGTAGGCAGAAAGGAGATTTTAAACAGACATTAATTTCTACTTTAAAATTTTTTTAAAGCCTGAATTTTTCTATATAAAAGTTGATAAAATATAGGGAAGAGGTAAAAAGATTGTGTGCTTGAACAAGTTGAACATTTTGGACACAATTCACTGTAGGTTGGGCCTTTTTCTAATTGATTTTCTATGTACAAAGCAAGTTTTTGAAGAGGAATATGTTTTTTTCAAGCATGCTGCTAAGATGACGTGTCAGAGAAAAAGACAGGCATTTTTGCCAAGTTACTATCTATACATAATTATTAATGGTGCTGTAATTGCCAGAAACATGCCTGTCTCAAACTCTGGTCAGATTCAACCATAATTCTGTCCAAAAAGGAAAAATGTCAGTACCAGAATAGCTACCCATCAAAGGAAGATAAAGCAGATTTTATATATATATATATATATATTTATATATATACACACACACACACACGTGTATGTATATATATAAAAATTGAATTGTGCTTCCTTATAAAGCTTGTCTGTCTTTCTCATATGTTTGTAAGTGTCTGTATTGCTGTCGGGATACCACAATGTAACTCTTACGTGTTGCAGTCAACACCTGCAAGTACACCTGCAGAATAGCAAGAGTGCCATAAAGTCAGCTGGCTGATTGTTTAAGCAATTAAAGATATAATTAGTTTTATAATTGAATTTTTTTCCTAGTGCTGTTCAAATACTGAAAGCCAGACTAAACCCAACCATCTTTAACTTGACTTGATCTCTGTTCCAGCCCACTGCTTCACCATATCCAGCAGCTGCATAAAAAAGATAATCGCACCTCTTCCTACTTTTAGACAGGTAGGAACTCTTCCAAAAGAAAACCTAATCATCTTGAAATGGAGATATGGAAAATATTTCATTGTTGCATAAAAGAGTACAATCGTATTATATAGTATTCATCTGCAGAGCTCTAAAAGACATTGGTAATTCAGTGCAGTTTGGGTTTGGCCGATTTTCCAAAGCCTTTTGCTTGTACTTTTCAAAGATGATTTTTTGGTGTTGGTTTTTTTTTTGTTTTGTTTTGTTTTGTTTTTTTCTCCTTCTTTTTAGTCTTGCAGTGTTTTTCTTTCAGAGACAGAAAAACGCTCTGCCCAGGGGAATTGGGAGGAGGTGGTATGGATTGGAAAGAAGAAGGAGTTGATTTCAGGGACAGTGTTCTCCAGGGTGTGGTGGATCACAGAGTGCCTGGGATCTCCCTGATCCTGATGTCAGTAAAGGGGTCACAGGAGGAAAGAATTGCACAATATTTGAGCTTGAAAAGGGACCTGAGGAGATCATTGAAGGACCAGCCACCTGCTCAAACTCAGGGCAAGTTTCCTTGGTCATTTTCCAGTTGCATTTTGAGCATCTCCAAGCACATGTACAACCTCTTTGAGTCCTTGATTACTGCCACCATAAAATATTTTTGGTTTTTTTTAATGTTAAGAGGAATTTCCTGTGTTTCAGTTTGGTCCTGTTGCCCCTTCATTCCCTGAACACCACTGGAGAACAAACTGGCTCCAGTCTTCCACACCCCCATCAATTATTTCCACACATTGATAAGACTTCCCACAAGTCTTCTTTGTTCAGGAGTGAATTCTGTATTTCTCAGATTCTCCTTATAAGTCAAGTTCCATTAGTCAGCTTCCTGCCACTCCCAGCGATCTTCTTGTCCTTCATATTTTTGAAAATGATTTCCAAGATTATTTGCTCTGTCACCCTCACAGTGAGTAACTCGTGTATGGCTGATCCCAGATCCACCTTCTCCAAGGTGGTAGAAGTGATACTTGCTTTCACCATGTCCTCATGAATCTCTTCCTATCACCATGAACTTTCTGAGATCTTTATGACCTCAGAGTGACATCCATGAGCTCCCTCATGACTCAGGGTTCCTAGGCCAGCAGGGATGATGAGTGAATTTACATTTTCCTTCAGCCAGTGCTCTCTTCAGTTCTTTGTTCCACCCATTGCACTGCCCAGTGTCTTGCTGCACTACCCTTGCTGCAGTTTGGGTGATGAAGGTTCCTTAGGTGTGGCAGAATGTAGCCTTGGAAAATTCATCCGGGTGGGGGAGAAGTGAGGAATCATGTCCAGTGGTGATCCGTGGATGAGTGGAGCTTCCTCTGCTGGGATGGTCTTTAGGTGTGATGTTATGAACCAGTGTAGACAAGTTCCCAAAGTTCACTCAGCATCACTGGAGCTGTGGGGACTTCACGCTGAAGGGGCTTTAGATGAATCTGTTGTTGCTGGTACAAAGTGCAAGACTCCCTTCTGTAAGAGACTGCATCAGGTTTAATCCAAATGTTTTCTTTCCTTTTCTCTACAGAAACAATTCAAAATGTTCTGGTGTTTGCTCTGTGAAAACATGGAGCTTCATTTTGGGAAGGGGATAGTGCTGGAAAAAACCACTCAGAGGTGGCCAAGGGCCGGCGATGCAGTACAAGAGAATTTCATAAAAGTGAGAGTGTTTCTGACAAGGAGGCAGTCACAGCTCACCACACCAGGTTTCTTAGGTGCTCTTGGATCATCCTGTGAGCAGTGGTGCCAGTCAATATTTGCTGTGGGGTGGGTCCAATGCCAGAGTGAGAAACTGTTGGCAGAGCCTGTTGTTTTTCTGAAATGTTTTTCATGTGCAAAACCAGATAATGAGAATGATTTTGATAAACCTGTGAAACTTTGAGAACTGTTTCTGTTTCAATTAAGAAAAGCATTTGCACAAAGGATGTGTAACTTCCAGTATTTCTGATATAGTAATTTTACATAGCTGACAGGTGGGTCTGTTGAGTTAATAAAAAAATGAGTGAAGCCCCTTGGGTTATTTAAAAACTTGTTGAAGACATAGATCTTTTAGAATAATAATATAATGTTTTACATATTTATTTAAAATATTCTGCTATAGGGACCACCCTTCACAAAATATATAATGAACAAATTAGCTGGCTTGTGCTGCCTAACTTGGAGGGATTTTTTTTTTTTTTTCTTCTAGCAGATGTCAGCTAAAGCTGACACGTGGTGACAGTCTATTCCTTTCTGGTGTAATGCTCATAACAAAGAGACTAATTTTAGAGCAGCTGGCTTACTCATGTTTTAAATTGTCTAGGTTTGTTGGTTTGTTTGTTTTTTCTTGATTTCCAAGCATCAGTGGTCTTTCAGCTAGTTCACTGAGTGATTTTTGCCAAGCCTAGTTTAATCCATGACTGTAAGGGATTTTCAGCTGTATTTTGCATACTCTGGAACCTCACATTGCCAAGCCTTTTGCAGTTACAACTTGGGCAGTAGTAATTGTTGCATGGTATAAAATCCATTTTCCTTACTGTAGTAGTAAATTAGTTGTAAAGGTGAGGTAAAACTAAGAATTAATTCCCTTTTAGGTTACTCTGCTCCCTCCCAAAACTGCTGCATTAGATATGTCTTTGAATTTTGCTGCTGAGAGACAAAATATTTCTCTGGGCTGGTAATGGAACGTGCTGCTAATCCACTGAAAAATGAGATACAACACCTGGCATAGACTTTCTTGAGGAATGTTTCTAAAGTTCCACTGAAAGAGAATACAGGCTTTGCAAAGACAGCATGAGAGGAAAATGTCTTGAGTTAACATCAGCTGACTTGTGTAAGAGGAGTTGTAAAAATGTTTTCTGGGTCATTTCATACAAGTATTTTTGGCTTTAGTTTTTTTTTTTTAAGGGGTGGGGGAGATGGCATGAAATTCAGTAGTACCAAAAAATATAGGTACTAAATAACTATCACTGTGTTTGATTAATTTTGCTTTGGAGTCATTAGGTCGTTAGATGCTCTTACCTCTTTTTTCATATTAGTATTCTGGTTTTGAAGTGAAAGCATTACCTTCTGAGCATCAAGATGCTGGAAAGTGTCCTGCCTAAAAGTGCAGCTTGACTGCTTTCTAATACATAAATTTAAAAAATAAATAAATTCTGAAACAGAACACAAATGAGGAAGGCACGCATGGATTTTAAGTAGGTGTTGTAACTTCTGGGCATCACTTATGCTTTTTATGTAATTTTTGGTTCTTAATACAACACACCAAAGCCTGGTAAAGAGCTATGCTGAAAGGACTTAGACAGGAGCAGTAGTCTGGTCAGCAGTGTTTTCCAGAAATTGCAGCTTCAATTTTATTTTTGATTTTCTGGCAATTTCATTTCAAACAAAATGCATCTGAGTTTCTAGAGTCTGGGTTTGTCTTTTGATTTACCCAATGCACCTGTAATTGTGAACTCTGAAGCCCTGATTTAGGAATCAGTACTTTAAGATAAGATTTAGGTACATCTCTCATTTGCTTTGTAAGATGAAAAGTTGAGCTGCAAATCCTGTAATAGATTTACAAATCCTGAAGCATATGCAGAAATACTGCAAGAGACTTACAAATTGTAGCATAAATCTTGATAAAGTAATTTTTAGTTACACAAATCTATACTCATTTCTAAGTTAAAATCTCTGTGATCCTGGCAGAGATCATTCCTGAATTTTAATGTCTTTCCTGGTTTTGTGTCAAGTTCTTCATGCTTTGTTTCTCTAGCACTTAGGTTTATTAAAATACATTGTCTCAATTGCTCCTTCAACTTCACAGATTTAAAAAAAAAAAAAAATAGACAGGAGCTGCCATCTACAGAAGTTGCTACAAAAACTGTTCTCTGATGGTTCTTTTTCAGCAGAAAAGGATGACTGAAACTTGCAGGAAAGTGCTGTGGTTTTGTAAGCTGTTCCTCTCCTGGTGTGCACACCTCACCATGGGTCAGCTTGTGAACAGATATCTTAATGTCTTGTCTTGCCTTAAGATGAAAAAAAATCCCGTCTTTCATTTTTCATTATTATTTTCTTTGATTTCATTGTGTTTTAAATATTTGAGTACTGTGAACACCAGATTTACTGTTGGATGGGCAGACTCTGGAACAGATTGCACAGACAGCTTCCTTCACAGAGATGATAACCAAAAACTGGTTCTGATCTGCTTCTTTTGAGACTGCCTTGAGTAGCTTGGGCTGGGTGGTCTCCAGAGCTCCTTTCCACCCTGAACTGTGATTCTGTATCAGGGAACACGATTTTGAATAAATCCAGCCCGACAGCTGGTTTTTTGCAGACACAGGTATTAAGATAAAGTAACAGTGCAAGGGAGCTCTGTCAGGATGGCCTGGAGGAACCTGGGAGCTGTCACACCAGGCAGAAAGCCCCAGAGCTGTTGTACCTTGCAGTGCTCTCCCTTATAGCCCAGCTGGCAAGTGCAGACTGTGTGCAACACTTGTGGAAAAGGTGTCTGTGTGAGTGGAAGGGAAACAAATTACTGGACTAAATATAAGAAGCGCGGCCTGAACTGCACACACAGTTTTTTCCACAGTTAAGTTCTGACCCAAAACATTAATCAACAGGATGAGATGTTCATTTTAACTAAAACTCAGCTTTTTTTTTTTTCTTTTGAATCAGCTATTATATTGTATTATTTGAATCAACTGTTATTATCAGCTGTGCTGTATGATTCATTTCCTGATCTTCACTCTTGATCCATAGTTCCAGGACTTCAGTGAGGGCAGAGGAGATGCTTTGTGTGTTGGTGGTATGCAGCCATTTAAATTAAAATAGGGGAGAACTTCTGTGGCACCTGTTGTAATTAGCAGTGGAAGAAGTGACTGATTCACCTGATTTAACATGTCCATCTAATGCAATTATAACAATGGCAAGTATTCATTCGTGCCCCAATCTAAAGGATAAAAATAGCAGTAATTGTCAGAATGGGAAGAAGCAGTGAATGTTTTGTGTGCTTTAACTTTAAAAGAGAATTGGATGGATGAAATGTGGGTACTTATATTGTTACAGTCTGTACATTGCAGGCATTAAAGAAGATTTTTCAGACAGTGCTGTGCAATGAGGAAGATGACAGGATCAAATTTAATTTTAGGATTTTCATTAAGTGGTTCCTGACGTGAGAAATACATTAATTATCTGACATACTCTGCAACTCTTAATGATACTGGTTTTTTTCCCTGACTCTAAGGAATGGTCTTGGTAGTTCATAAGCAGTTTTTGAGAGTGTTGAACGAGTCACACCATCTGATTAGGTGTTGGATCCAGTGGTTTTGAGAAATGATGGCAAAGAGGAAGTACTGAAAGAAACTTTGAGGTCTGGTAGTGTTTTTATTATCTGCTGCAACATTCACACAAATTTTCATGATTGTCTGGTGCGACAGGGTTCGTGCAGAGCTGCAGGGAGGTTTTCTGCAAGGTCATTTACAGTGGCCATCACCCTGTTCTGGGAGGTGCCACAGTCACTGTGTGGTGTTCAGAGTTAGTGTCTCAACAGGAAAGAAAATTGTCACTCCTAGAAGTTGTGCTTGCTTTGTTCATTTTGTTACTCAAGACTGTGTGCACAGGAAAGTTGATCAGAGCCTTGGAAATTTCCACTTTCACCCATATTGTTCTGGCTGAGAAAAAAAATCTCATGGTTAAAGTAGTTTGGATTTTCTGGAATCTGGGATTGCTTGTGTACCAATGTGTATCAGTTCTGTATGTCAGGATCTGCAGATACACAAATCTTTACAGCTGCTTTGCTTAACCTGGGTCTGAGAGTCCAGCAAAGCTGAGCTGTTCATAGCTGAGCTGGTGCACTGATAGCCCAATAACTGGGTGTGATAAGAAGGCAGGTATCCTCATATTAATTGGTTTTTACTTGCTAAGTGTGGCTTTGCAATACCCAGATTTTCTGTCTCCCAGCAGGACTCCAGTCACCTACTGCTTGTTCACTGAAGAATTAAATTGTTGCAATTATTGTATCTTAGTCTCTTAAAAAAAAACTTTTCTGAGGGCTAATGGATAACCTACCTAGCAAATTGATGTGCATTTTATACACAGTTTATCTAGGAAGCTTTGCAAGTACAGAAAGAAAATCCTATTTTGGACATTTATTGACTTTTTCATGTCACTTTTTTCTGACAAGTTTAATGTTTAATAAATGGTTGTCACATGTTTAAAGAACAAATGTTGAGATTTAGGACTCCTGAACAGAAGAGCTATTGCTGCTCCTGTTTTATGAGTTGTGCAGGGGAATGCACAGAGGTAGAATGTCCTTCCCAACCATAAAGTCAGTTGAAGAGACACCAACTGATTTCTGGATTCATTCCTCTTGCCCATTGGAATATGCTGCTTTTCTTTTGTACTCCTTTTGGTTTATCTGCTGCGTGAATGTAAAGACATGAGTGCATTTTAGAAGAAATGCTATTTTACCGTTAGTGGAAGTTACAATAGTAATCCTTTATTTGATTCATTAAAGCAAATCTTAAAACCAGGTAATTTATCTTGAAATATGGATTTTGAAAAGGTGTTTAGACAAAATCCTGATAAATGTGCTCTGGGGGACCCTGCTTGAGGTTGGACCTCCAGTAGGTCATTTCCAGTCTCATGATGTATGTGATTCTTTGAAGGTAAATGAATTGTAAGAGATGTCCTTATGACACAGATATTATTGCAAATCTACTGGTTTTAGCTTACTAAAAATATTTATAGAGGAAAGAGGTTTAATATTTTAGTAATTATTATAATAGAAATTGCCTCAAACTCAAACATGTATCTGTCATTTGTAATGCTGAATTTAGACTCATGTTGAAATTCTTATCCTACCGGGGAAAAAAAAAAAGGGAATAAAACAGAGGGAATAAAAGAAACTAATGTTTAAATAAATATCCATAAAACATCCAGATACAGACCTGAGGCACTAATGTGTACTGGAGTAGATTTTGATGTGAGCATGTTTCTGTTCCAAATATGAAAACATGGATTTCCCTTTAGCTAAAAGCTGATAGATTTTTTCATTTATCCAGTCTTAAATAAAGTAGAAGAAAGAGTCCTTGGCCTTAAATTTCAGTGATGAAAAGGATGGTTTATTTTTAGCTTCTACTGAACTGCATTAGTAGAATTTACCAAGCAATATTTGGTATGATTTAAGGCTTGAAGAAGCACTTTTGCAGCTGAATTACCTTTCTTGTTCTAACTGTAATTGTGCCCATACATTGCATTTCTGACTGGGTGTGGGTACTAATCTGAGTACTGTGTCTATGGTGATTTGAGTGTGAGACCAATTAGAAGCAAAAATAGGTAATTAGCACTCCAGTATGTTTAGCTATGTGTCTCACCTACTTCTGTTTCAGGTTCTCCCTTCCTTGGTGCTCTCCTTTGTCTCAGATGTAAAAGTCGCTTCTGGAGGGAGTGTATTGGAGGGAATACATGTTGCAGCTCCTAATTTTGACTTCTGATGTTGCCTTCCCAATCCTGGTAGATAATGATGCTCCAATTGTTGTGGAGTGCTTCCTAAAAATTGCTGATGACTCTTCAGTCCATTGATCTGATTGAGGCTGGTGGCTGTGCAACATCTTGCATTTGCAATTTGCAAAAACTAAGCTTTATTCAGTAAATTGTCCTCAATGAGAGACTGTTAATGTTCTAATTGCAGAGAGTGACTCGCTCATCCAGAAAAGAAGTTCTGTTCACAGAGCATCTCTGAACTTGTACTAAAGAGAGGAAGGAAATGCCTGGCTCCTGTGGAAGGACAGCCTCAGTTTCAGAAATGTCAGGGCTGAGAATATCAATGCAATGACTTCTGTGTTCCATTGATGGTGTGCTTTTCTTATGCTTCAGTCATTTTCTTTGAATTATCTAGTGTCTTTTATTTTTGTGTTGTTAAGGAAAACAATAATGTTCCCACTGTTAAATGCTTGCTATAGACTACATCCTTCCCACCTTTTTTCAATTCCTTTGTTAGATTCTACCCAACTGCTGGAATTTTTAGTCTGGGGGCTTGCAGCTGGAACAATAGTCCAGCTGAGATTTTGTGTGCTTGAATAACTGAGCTGTGAATGTAGCTCATGTAGGGTATTCACACTGCTTATTCGGGATGAAAACTTATTTATGTGTATGTGAGGGTACAGCAGCCAATTTTGCTTAGAAAACAGGTTATATGCATGCTTGGATACTTCTTTTATTTTCATTATTACTGTTTAAAAGATGCCCTTCAAAAACATATCCACATATTTTTGGGTTTGCTTAGATGTGATACAAGAGTAGAGCTAGTGGGTGTACTAGTTCTACGGGATATTATTAATACTGGAAATCCTAGATGATTACTGGAAAACTTGATAATTAATGAGTGCTTTTAAATGCAGGTGCAGTTCAGTCATGACAACGGTACATGTTACAACATGTCGGGGGCATGTGTTTTTCATATATTTGTACCAACATGGCATTGATAACTCGAGTTCTTTTCTTCCTCACTGCAATCTTTGCTGCCCTTTACTACTTCACTTGAAAAACAATAAATAGTCTCCTTCAAATCTCTACACATTCTATCCAGGAAGCTAAATCAAATGTTATTTTATATTTATATTTTTATTGCCTTCTGTTAAACTTTTTTTTAAGACATAAAAATTTGCACTTTAGAAGGGCTGAGGTGTTTACCAGAAGTCCTTTTAGTTGGTCTGATGTGTTCAAGCCCTTATGTACTCACTGGGAAACTGGGGTGCATCTCACAAAAACCCAAATACTAAGAGTGAAGTCTTATGCTCCAAACTGACATGAGATTATATGTTCCTTCTTCCCAATCATGGCTGAAAAAAACAACTATGTTACGTATAAGAAGTGTTTGCAAAGGTTGTTATCATATTTAATGAAAAATGAAAAGGAGTAACTTCTTAGTCAACCAAGATTAATTCACGGAGTAAAAATTTCAGGAAGCACCTGTCATTTCTTTTTTAGGTTAAAAATAATGGAGAGGTTCCTACAACTGGAAACACAGGCTAAACTTCTGGGCATTTTAAAGTTTTTAGGCTTTTGCTTCTGACTTTAGAGTCAGAATTTTGTTGTAATTTTCCACCTCTGAGTTGCTGCAAGGTCAAGTTAATAGAGATAAAAAAATGTCACATCTGTGTAGCTGGTGCAACAGCATTTCAGAAAATGATTTGAAGTTGTGTGTTTGGGAATTAATTCAATTTGCCAATGCATGTCCACACATCCTTTTCCACTGTCATTGTCTCTGTTTATATTATTTTCTCTATTATCATACAGGGCCTGTCTTCCCTTTGGATTACATCCTATTTCCTGTGAAGATTTAGTAAAATTCCACTAAAATACAGAGGGAGCTCATTCTTTCCTTTTGAAGAAGTTGCTGATAGATGCACTGCAACAGCTCTATTTGACTTTTGTTTTTTAGCCTAATGCTCAGACACTCTTTTGTCTACAGCTGATTTTTGATGCACACCTATTTCACCATTGGCAGTGTAAAATACTTTGCACTGTATCCATCCATCCATCCATCCATCCATCCATCTCTTGGTGGGGCCTGCAGTATTTCCTTCAGGATAGGACAGTAATCTCTAAGACCTGGCTAAATTCCTTTGGATCTCATTAGCAGCCAAACTGCTGTTTAAATTAGCCTCCCTCTGAGCAAGCAAAATTTAACTGAATTTTGCTCTTCCTTGTTCTGCTTTCTTGTTTGTGTTTAAAACTTCTGCCTGTGACCATTTGGAAGATATGAGGGAGAGAAGGCTCATTTTAGCCTGTCATTATGAACATTTTGCTATTTTTTGGTCTATTGCTTGGTATTGGTTGTAGACTAAGCCCCAGAGTTGTTTAAAAGAGAATCTTCAGCTGGGGATAGGAGAATCCTCTGTGGAACTGGCCAGCTTTCCCTGCTATTCCTACTACTCTGATCTACTTTTATATTCTATTAATATTATTCCTGTTTTGAAGAAATAATACTATTAATACTATCCTAAAGGTGAACTACTATCCAAATACATATATTTATTATGAATGAAATGATAATTTTTATATCATTAAATGGTTTTTCAAATGCAAGAGCAGTAATTATTTTGTTGATCTCAGTGTAACTTGTGTTTTATACTAGTGCAGAAAATCTCTCTCAATTGTTTTTGTAAATTATAGGTTTTTATTTGGAGATGCTGAAGTCAGGTGTTGGAGGAAAGGGAATATTTTAGATGGGCTGTGCTGGTGCAAGATAAACTCAATGCCTTGCTTTAGGAAGGAGCAGCTTTAGAGGTCCACATCTCACATTTTGGGCAGTGTTTGAACACCTTGCCATGGTCCTCTTTAGCCATTGGAAATGGCTTTTATCTGTAAACTATTCATTAAGAGCCCTGCCTATTTATGAGAAAGGTGTATATAGCTCTTTACCACATAAGGAGCAGTGATGGTATTAGTCTGTAATAATTTTGATGTATGAGGAAAGTTATTCCATTTCTCCTAGGAATGATTAAAAAATAGTTTCAATATCAGCTGCATTTGATATTTTCTATTAATTAATAATTGTGTTAATTAGTAAGTGCATAATGAATGCTTCACTGTCTTCTGAGTGTGTGAATTTTAGAACAGGTTGTCTGATGTTTTTTGAAAAACATTAAGCATCAAATGATGTCTGCATTAACTTATATTTTATTCAAGTCCTTTATATTTCTGTAAAATTACTTTGGAAAAAAAACAGAAAACAGCAAGTGTTTGGTAATTCATCCTAATAATGAGCACAGATAATGTAGAAAAGTATTTTAGCATTGCACATTAGCACTTGATTGCTTGAAATCCTGCTTTAAAAACACAGATAGATTTAGTGTGAGTAATACAAATCTGTCACTGTGCACAGTATTGCAAAACAATTAACAGCTCCAGCTTTACTCAGTGAACCTGCCATTTGAAAGCAACCTGAAAAGAAGTTGGATTTTGGAAGTATATATATAATATAATATATAATATTATATATATATATAATTGTTATATAATTCACTGCAGTTAATAACTTTAGAAGTATAGTGGAGTTCTTGCCTGAGTATCAACTGCAGAGTAATTACCTACACATCACATAAAGATATTTAACTCAAAGTTTTTGAAATATGATTAGCATCTCCTCATCATTTTCAGAAAATAATTCTTTATGTCCCTATTTCATTGAAGGTTAAAATACATTTTGAAAATAAACATACCTTGAAATATTTTAGGCTAAACAGCATACTTACAGTTGTGTTTTTTGTATCTTGACTTGAGAATGTTAATTTGAACATTTCTTCAGTAAGCCATAAGCAGGTGTAAAGTGACTGCAGTACAATTTTGGTAGCTTACAGTAATAAATTATCTGGTCCTGTGACTGTGAACATACGTTCAGGTTATGTGGATCTTCCAACACAAGATAATACAGTAGTACCTGGAAAAGAAGCATTAACTGTCTTAATGCATAATAGAATGTTTATGTTTGGGGTCAGATGCTCAGCAAGAGTTAGCTTTGAAATTTATGTGCCATTGAGTCTTCCTGAAGTAAGCAAGGGACAATGAATTATTGAGAGACTGTGGGTTGAAATTCTGAGAGCCTGACTGCCTCTCAACAGGAATGGGAGAACAGAGGAAAAAAAAAAGAAAATCAGAAAACATATTTTACGTGACATGTAAGACACTGTAGCTATTGCAGGGAGATTGTGTAATGGGTTTTTTATTTATTTATTTAAAGAAAAGTTCCTTCTAAATTGGACTCATGGCAAACAGGAAGGTGACTATTACACAGTTTAAGGTAGGTCTGGATGATTTGTCTTTGAAGTGAAATGAATTGGAAACTAGCACTGCTTTTGAAATCTTGAATTCCTTTCTGTAGGTGCTTACCATTGTAAAAGCTTTGACAACAATTTCTACCATTGTTACTTGAATAAAATGCTTTTAAGAGAGCTTTTAGATTAGACTTTGAACTGGAAAATATATATATCTATAAATATATAGAAAAGTCTCCATTATCAGTATGTGTTCTATTAGCCAGCCTGTCAGGTCAACTTGACTCAAGTCTGGGCTTTTACTGAAAAACTCATTCATATGATTCTAAAGGGTGAAAATCCATTTATGTTAATACAGGTTCTAGCTGCAGATCCATGGAATACAGAACATTCTCTTCCTGCAGTGCATTTCTAATCCATATTCACTAAAAGTGGCAGCTTCCCTGGCATTCCTGATTTCTTTATCTTGGTGTCCTATGCACAGTTACAGACACCTTCCAGAACTTATGAGTGAATATAGGTGAGCTGTATGCTAATCCCTTGTATTATCTGCATGCTAAATGCAGATTTCTGTGGAAAGCTGAATTCTCTAAATGCTGGATTATTAGTGATGGAAATGTTGCTGGAATTCATTTGGGATTCTCTTTCCATTTGACTGCCATGGCAGGAACAGGTCACACGTGAATTGGGTTGAGTGCCAAGTTCCAGCTATGCCTTCTGGTCGTGTGGATTCATAGAGATCTTCTTGACTTTATTTTTAAAGTATTATTTCCTTAAAATAGTCATTGGGATTAAATACATGAGCCTGCTCCGGATCACACAAACATTGTTTCTCTTTCCAGCTGAGATGCTACAGAGATTCTCTCTTTGTGATTTAAGAGCCAATGTTAACAGAAATTTCTACATCTCCTTCTTGACCACTTCCCTGAGGTGTGATCCTTGGCCAATCTGATTTTCCCTGTGTTTTATATTACATTGACATCACCTTTCTGCTGATCATGCTTGGTGTGTAGTTTAACACATACGAGGTAGTTTTGAATTTACTGGGAGCCTTTTGTGGTTTGGTTATTTTATAAGTCTGAATCCTGCACGTTTCTTACAGCCTGTAATAATACCACTTCCTTGTAATGAACTTGAGCAGAGCAGTAAGTAGACATATATTGATTATTGTTGAATTGGGGACTTGCAAGGTTGGTTTACTGACTTCAATCTCTTGAGGATTTTCAAGAAAATGGAAATGTTTGTGGCTACATATATTTTTTTATTTTATTACTTTATGTTCTTTAAGTCGCTGTCATAATTAGGTCGGTTAAATGGGTGCAATTCCAGTCAAGTTGCCCCAGCTTTATTCTTAGCACATAATCATTGTTGGTAGCTGTCAAAAATTTCACTGTAATGGCATTGCTTTAGGGTTTGACTAATATTATTATTGGTCTAGTGAGTTATCATTAATTATTAAGTTGAGGTAATTAGAGTAATTTTATCAATATGTGATTTGACAAGAGACCTCACAGTTTAATGCCAAGTCCTTGTCCCAGAAGAGGCAGCTTTACTTTTCACAAAGCCAAACTGTGACTTAGTTCTTTAGCATAATATTGTGTATTATCCTTCATTTAAACCCCCCACAAAAAAAAATCATTTAAAAAGAATTGCCAGAGCAGTGTGAAGAAAGCCAATGCCACAATAACCAATCCATAGTACTTATAATTTAATTTCTTCTTGCCATTTCAAGATACACATACACTGTTTATCAGAAATATTTCTGTGAAATTTTAGGGCAGAATAATCCAATCAATTGTAATTGCAAGATTGACTTTGTACATAATCCAAGCCAATTAATTGTGCCACCCAGCTCATAATTAATTTTAGAGTATGTACTGGAAATTCATTGGGTCTTGATTATCATTGGTGCTTCTGAATGAGTTTTTCTAGTATTTTGCATTTTAAACAAATACCTCCAGGTTATTAAATGTGGATGTGTTCCATACAGATTGGCTGCATGTGCCAACCTGTGGAATCTTCTGGTTCAGCTTTCACTGTTCTTTTTTAATTTGTACAGACAGGAAGCACCACAGTTGGAAGTATCCTTGGTGTAAAACTTCATGGAGCAAAACTTGAGCTAATGAGGGGTTTGTATTTATAGAAGTTGCTCTAAAGAGGCACTCAGAGTTTCAGAAATTAGTCTTAATTATTTCAGACTCTTGATTATTCAATGGACTGTGTGCTTTTCTGATCTGAGGAAATTTCCAGCTGCCTGCTGCCAGCTCTCATTCAGGTAGTTGGCTGTTGAAAGTGTCAAGTTATCTGACCATAATAATAATAAAATATATATATATATAATATATTAATAAAAATAGAAATAGTTTCTGCTGTAGGGAACAGAGAGGTTTCTGGCAGGTGAAGGTGCCATCTGTGTATCTCAGTGTGTTTATGGTTAAGAAATGGGTTAGGGAGAATGCACTACAGACTTTCTTACCTTGCAGCAATTCTTCTGCATCAGTTACGTCCTTCAGGAGCTGCCCTGAGTATGGAGTTAAATAAGTTTCATTTTCTCCTTTGTCTCAATGAATTCCCTTTGGAAATACTTCAGGGGAACCTTTGTCTACTGAGATTCCTAATGGAAGTTCCACACACACTGAATGTGGTCAATGCTTGTCAAAAAAAACCCCCACAAATTTATTCCAAATTCTCTGAGAAACATTGCAAAAGATGATTTCAAGAAGCTTTTGATCTAAGTGGAATGACTTTATAATATCAACCCTTGGCATGAGATACGTATCATTCATAGAACCCATTTTTAGTTACAGCTTGAAAAATGTGATTCCATGCAGAACCTAAAGAGCTCATCAATATAAAGGACTTCAAGGACTGGAAAAAACCCACAACAGTAATTGAGTTATAGTGGTGGTTGCTTATAGAGATTTGTGTTGTGTTGACTTTCTAGGAACAAAAGAAAATAGTTTCATTTTATAATTCAGTAGCCAGAATACAGGAGACCACATTTCCAAGCAGTGGTAGAAAAAGAGAACCTTTCATAGAAGGGACACACTTAAGCTAGAGGTTAACTAGCAAAATTTGAAATATTTACTTACTTAGGGTAGGAGACAGGAAAGTGTTGAATAAATTTGAAAGAAACTATAATTAAACCAATTAATCTAAAGCAATACCTTATTCTGCTCAATAATCTCTGATGGGAAAATTATTATTTAAACAAATTTGCATACGTTAAAAAAATCTGGTTTTGTCATTAAAATATATAGGCTTATAGATACATGAAGTTTCATCAATACAGGTCTAATACTATCCAATTATATGTACAACAGCATTCTGTAAGGAAGATAAATAATAGTCTTTAGCAAATTCATATTAATATATTAAATAATTAGGGTGATTGATTGTTTCAGGTTTCCTTTTTCTGTGTTTTCTCTTAGCCCATTAACACTTTCCAAGAGTCAGTGCCATTTTTTCAACTTCCACTCATAAGTAGGATTGGATTTCTGAGAGAAATGAATCAAGTAAGGGGCTGGGTTTTTTTAGAGAAGTAGTTGCCTTCATTTCTGTGTTTTCTATAAAATCAGTGCAAGCATTAGTCCTTTATACATATGTGTGTCTACATATTTAAATGTATTTATCATCTCAGCAGCTGGCTTCACTGAGCACTGGTGACTGTAAGGAAAGTAATGGAATATCTTTCAAGTGCCCTCTCCATGCTTCATTCTGAGCTACAATTTCAGTTCATTTTTAGAGATAATCAGGACTCTGAATTGCTTAACCAGATTAAACTGAAATTGAAGAAAATTTAATTTTAATTAAAATAAAGTTGTAGCAAAGCAATATCTCATGTAGTAAATTTTTGCTTGTTTCACAGCATTCAATACCTTTTCCACATAATTATTGTATTGCTCTTTGTGCAAAAGCCACAAATGAAGTAAAAGCACAGTAGAAAATATCAACTCTATTTACAACCTAAAATAGTATTTTTGCCCTCTGGTCTGTTATTACTTAAATATTAGACTTGTTTACTGCAGTTGAACTTCAGGCAGTGAAAATTTGTACCCTGATATTGTGTAAAGGGGTACTTGCATTTTTGCTCATGTTATGAGCAGTGGTGGACAACTCAACTGCAAAGCCACTTCTGCCTCCCTGACTGGAGTGCCCTTATGCACCAGGTTTGAGAATGGAGTGTTGACTGAATGGTAAAATCATATTTGATCTTTGAGTGGCTTTAAATATTTGTTTCTGAGCACAAAAAACAGATACTTGAGGGCAAATTGCAACTTCCTTACAGCACTATTGACAGGAAATAGTTTATTATAAAGCTGCAAATACTAGTTTGCAGTCTTGCATGAAATACAGTACCTGTGACAATAAAGAATGGTGCTACATGGTGGAGAGGCAATCACAACATGAATCATCTGTCACTTCAGCAAAACAGTGCCAATTGAATTTACAAATGTGGCATCTATTTATTTCTACCAGTACTGAGAAGGAGACGAAATGAAATGGAAGTGATGATTACTTGTGACACATTCCTTTTATGAAAACTTCTTTAACTCGTGTTGTTGCAACAGACCGTGTGTGCTTTTTACTTGTGTTTCTTTCAATGAACCATATTTCTGTGTATTTCTTGGGGCTTTTACCTATCAACATGATGGAGTTGTGAGCATCTACTACCTGCAGTGGAGCTGTGGTGGTGGCTCACCAGCTTTTTGTGTTTTTGAGTAACTTCAGGCAAAAAAAAACCCATGGAACTGAATTGTGACAGTGAATAGAATCAGAACATAGACATCACTGAGGGCTAGATTCTCAGACATGTTTTGACACAAGTGCTGAATGAACTTTCCAGTAATGATTAAGTGATGTAGGAGGGTGATGCTGTGCCTTTCTCATTGCGAAAAAATCCTGGTGAGGTTTGTGTTGATGCATCAGCACATCAGAGCTCTGCTGATGGGTGAGATTGGTGTGCCCAGAGTGTGCTCTCCACGTCACTGGCAGCTGAGGGCTCTGTGGTTCATGTGACACGGGGTTGGTGTGAGTGTGTGAGGACATCCCTGTGCCTGAAGGCCATAATAGTCAGTGTAGGGTCTGTGCCATCACTCTGCCTTAGTTCGCAGAGTCACAGGACCAGTTAGGCTTGAAGAGACCTTCGGGATCATGGAGTTCAACCTTTGACCACTCACCATGACCCTTCACCGCCTTGTCCACTGAACCAGGGCTCTGAAGGCCGCCTCCAGTCAATTCTTGGGCACCTCCAGGGGTGGTGACCCCACCATCCCCATGGGCATCCCCATGGGCAGCCCCTTTCACTGTCTGAACACCCTTTCAGTGAAGAAATTCCTCCTGATGTCCAGCTAATTATTCAACCAGAAACCTGTATGAGATGATTTTACCAATAATATCCATAATATCCAGACACACACATGCACAAATTATGAGTCCCAAATACTTCGACAATTCAGTTCTATTTCTGTACATCTAAATTCAAACATGTCAGGAGTCTTCTTGACAGATGTGGATGCTGTGGATCTTTGAAATCTTGAGGTCCCATTCTTCAGAGACAGATGTAGTCCTTGGAAATGTCAGAGGAGAATAAATTTTAATAGTAAGCTGTTGAAAGGGAGGATGTTTATTAGAACTGTCCACATTTATGAAGTTGTCAAGATACCACCAGTGCAAATATCTGTAACTTTGATGAATAAATGAAACAACGAATGTTGTGCTTGATGCTAACCTTTAGAATAAGCAGGTCTTCTTGGCAGAGTTTTTGCACACAGTTAGATTTATGTCTCTCTCGTGAACCTGCATGTTTTTAAAGAAGAGCCAGGTCCTCTGCAGTTTCAGCTTGTGAAAACAATTTACTTGCTGCAAGCTCTTTGCTATTATTGTATTTCAGTAGTGATGCCTTTTATAACAACAAAGAAAATGAGAGTTGTGTTCAGTGGTGTAGCTAAGGTGCAGTTGTTGTTAAGAGCAAGATTTGCATAGGCATTTCTGTCCTTGGAAATTTTATTTTGTTCTGGGTATCATTGAAATTTCATTTAACTTCAGGGTAACGGTCAAAATGAAACCATTGATTTCTTCTCCACTGCTCTTTTGGGATTCTTCTGACCTATGCTCTTGGTAGAAATAGGAAAAAATCGGGAATGGATTTCCTGCTTTGGCTGTGACCTGAGTGAGCTCTGCACATTTAACTATGTGGGAAGGAACAAAGGATGGATCAGTGTCCTTCCAATCCTGTGGCAAGACCTGAGCTAGGAAGGGGATGTTCTTTGAGGGAGCTGCAGAGAATCTGGCCTTTTTATTCTTCTGAAAAGGGGAAGGGGCTTCAGATGAGTCAGGGTAACACATTTGTGTTCATTATAAACAATGCTTTTGGCCTGCCTAGGGAAAAACCTGTGGAACTTCCCTGCTAATATTTTTGCTTCTGAAATGTGATATCTCTGCAAAATAACACATGTAGAAGCAGGAAAATTTAGAACATGATGTCTGTTTTTAAATATTTTGGTATTGGTCTGTAAAGCTCCTATTGTTTTCTGTGTTCATTTTTCATTGTTATAGTACTGTATTTTCTTCTTTGTCTTGCCAAGTTTTTTAGTCTGTTATAGCATTTGATCTTTTACAGGTCATTCTCTGTTTAAAAACCTAAGATCCCAAACACCACTAACAGGTTCCTCCTGCATTATTTTATATATGAATAAAAGGTAACAAAAATATTTATTTCTCCCAAAAAAAACCCCTTAGCAACACTTTTAAAAATTACTTTGAAGTAGCAATTTAAATTATAATATACTTATTTTCTGCTGAATTTTACTTGCTATAATTTGCAGTAATCTCCACTGTGTTTGTGGAAATGTTGTCCTTATTATTTAATTTGAAAAATAATCCTAATTAGCATTTTAAAATCTGTATAGTAATATATGTTTATAATGACTCATAATTTGAAATGCAATATTCTGAAATTATGCTGATGCTCTGCCCTTCTTCAACATGGAATTATTTTTTTCAAGCGTTGCTTTATTTTCTATTTTCTTAGAAATTTTCTTTGCTTCTGATCTTCCTGACTCAAATTGTCCTTGAATTTCAGTGAGTTTAACCTAAACATTAACCAGCTCCTCAACTCTGTTATTTGAACAAAACGATTAATTTTTCATGCTCATCTCAGGTTACACAAGCTCGTTTGAGGATGCAAAGCTCCTTACAAGAGATGGTTCAGAAATCACTTAGGGCCAAGGACTCCATTTGGAGTTTGGAATGAATATTCACAGAAAATGTGCTGTTGTGCACAAAATAAAATCCAGTTCTCCTGGGTGTTTGTAATCGCCTTCTGGAGCTGAATCCAGCAGTAGCACGAATCAGCATGAACATAATAAAACATTGCAAATACATGAGCAAGTTATTAAGTAAATTAAATAGCAGTGTTTATATCTCTGAGGAGTGCTGCAAATGGATTATGGTTTGTTTGTCTCCGTTCTGTAATCCAAGAAATAAACCAATATGTGTTACAAGGATTTCCATAGATTCAGAATTTCAGGCATTTTTGAGCATAGCTCTTTCTCCTCTCTGTACTATCAACAGGATTAATAGGGGTCTTGAGAACACCTGTATCTTCATTTCAGAAAACTGTCATTTGAGATTGATTTACCAGGATATTTCTTTTTCTTCAGTAATTTTAATCAAATTATTACTGGTACATGACCACATATATCTACTTTATCTGATCTTGAGTGCAAAAGATTAATAGAGATGAATTGAGGACTTGGAACACTCCCATTGCAATCTGGCTTTTTAAAACCACTGATTCTTCTCTGTATTTCTTTTGATTGGGTGAAAGCCCTTTAGAACAAGATAAAAGCAGATAGAGAGTAATTTTTTTTTTGATTTCTTGTATGCCTTTGATACATATAGTCAGAATTTAATGTGAAAATTAGCCTCACTACAGTTCCAATTGCATGCTCCACCAAAACAAAGCTAAATTATATTAACATACTTTGCATTGCTAGACATGCATTATTAGTAGATTTATCTTCTTTTACAAATTTTTTGACATTAATATCATGCAAGTAAAATTAACACTGCAGCTTCTTTAAACTGCTAAAACAGCAGATGCATATTAATTAACTATTTATCATTTTCAGCTAGAATATTAGAGGCTTTCTTTTTTTAAAATATTTTTTGAATTCTTAAAAAAATAGAGAAAAATGATAATATAAAGGTTTTCCATTATTTTTTTAAATTTGTAAGAAGCTTTTGAATTGATGTGCATATCTAAGGTTCAAGGTACATATCTTTGGGTTCTAGAGGACATGAGTATCCCCTGGAATTGTGGTTTGAAAATGAAAGGCGTTGGGTTGGATTTCTGGAATTCCTGCCACGCCTTCCATATCCTCATTCCAGCTAACCTCTTAGTCTGCTCATTTTTTTTAAGAGCACTGATTTTTAAAGTGCTCTGAACTGGTTCATCATATGGCTCCTGAAACCACTGTGCTGGCACAATTAAACTGTGGTGAAGCCAAAATGTGGTTTTCAATGGTTTCAAACAAATCTGGTGTTTATCCTTTAAGAAATGCATCCTGTACCTCAGGTAACCTATGCAATTTTATTTTATGTCGTCCTCCAAATCTGTGCAGACAGCATGTGATTGTGAGTCATTGCAATGTTCACTACATGCTATAAACAAAATAATTGTCATCCTAAAGCTGTCACTTTTGGTGTTTTCTTACAGATTTTCCATCTCCATTCCATTCCTTGCAGAGCACTGTAGGGCTTTTATTATTTTTAATAACAATAAATCTCATTATAGTGAGTGAACAGGAATCTGTGCTTGTTCATAATCAGAACAAGGATGGTATATGTTGCCTGATGTGTGTTCTGGCAGCTGCAAACCTATTTTGCATAAAGCAAGACCCTTATTTTACTATATTTAGTCTCCATCATCTCTGGAGGAAAGGAAATCTGTATCAGTGTCTCATTTCCACATTTGTTGTTTGTTCAGTCTGTGATGGCCACCACCAGGGTTTAGTTCATGAGGGAACAAGCTCCAAGACCAGCCTGTTAATGAGCCAGAAGTTCCTTATTTCTTGAAGTAATTAATAGAAAACATAATTCTTGCAGGAGGTGCTGTGTTCCCTCCTTGCTGCTGTGACTCCCTGGTCCCACTCTGTTGCAGGATACTCCTGCTTGGCTGCCTGGATCAGGAGGGAGAGAATTTTTTTTTTTCTCCCCAAGGGAACTGATAACAAGTTCCATAATGTGCTTGGCACTTGAATTGAAAATATTCTGTAATATATCAGTTTTAAAATCCACCTCTGCCAAGCTTAGTTCATCAGTTTGATTTGTATTCCCTCCTGCACAGACACACACAAGAGCTTCCCTCCAGATTTCAGTTCAGGAACATCCTAGAGCAAAGAGTCTGGAAATATATTTTCTGGGAGTAACAAGCAAGTGCATTTCACACATAGTCTTGCAGGTATAAGATTCCTGAAGTAGTTTTCCCTAAGATAAACATTAAAAAAAAAAAAAAAAAAAAAGTGTCTGGCACTTAATAACTTGGATTGTGTAGTTATTCTGAACATCAGAGCAATTACTTCAAGTAGTTCTGCTAAACTCCATTGGTTTAATACCTCTGCATATTTTAGGAAAGTAAAAGATACCAAATTATTATCCAAATTGGGATTTGGATAAAGTGGTTGCAGCAGTTTGTGGTCAGCTTTTTCCATGGCTGATGGTTCTGAGTGTTTCCAACGTTTTTACCATTCATTATTTCCACACACCCACTTTACAGTGGGTTATACCTCTGATCTTGAATTTAATGACAGTAGAAGGTCTAAGCAGATGTTCTGCTATTAAGAATACTTCAAAATAGAATCCATAATTAAATACTAAAGTATTAAATATACTGGTTTGAATTCACTACGGATTGCAAACAATAAGTTGTGTAGAAACCTAAATTTATGATTCTTGGATTTTTTTTAAATAAGCTTATTTTTAAATCATCAAGAGTTTTTTTTTTGTTTTTTTTTTTTTTTTTTTTTTTTTTTTTTTTTTGTCTTGTAACCCACAAGACTTCTGTCAACCCTTTTAAATATCCACCAACACTGTTAAAATGTTGGGCAGTGTTGGGGTTTTTTTGGTCACATGGCCAATCCTGCTGTCTGTTGATGGAGAGTTTCTTTCAGTTCAGTTGTGAGACAGGCATTTGCTAACACAGGAAAAGCTGAGAATTGTCTTGTCTTTCTCCCCTGTTACCTTCCATTGTTAGTAGAACATAAAAATATGTTTTAGCTATTTGTAATACGTAGAAGAAATGCTCTTTCCTTTTTACAACTTAGTGGTTACACAATTGTAGAATACTTAAAAAAGGAACATTTTACTTCATGTCAATTGGTGTGGAAATGTTATGTAATGTTGCTCTATTTTGGCCACTTCTTTGTCATTTTAATTATCAGCCACGGCAATGAGCTAAGTGGAAAGGGGGATTCAAACTGGTGAGAGTATTCTGAAAAGTTGTTTGGCTTTCTTTTTATTCTTGCCATTTTATTAAATATTCTCAGAAAGGAGCAGGGAAATTAATGAGATGGCTTTGCATCAGTGTGTCAAAGCAGTTTTGCTTTCACACAATACACACACTGCTTTTTTATTCTGTGTATCTTAAAAAGAAACAAGAGTGACAGTATTTTTAAAGTACATTAAGTAGGCATTAAGGACAAGAGTGATTTTCAGTGAGAGAGAGGGAAACGATTTTATTTTGCCTTTCATGGTGGTTAGGCACCTTTGTGAGGCAGGGGAAAAAGATGACAGCAAATTATGGAGGGTTTGGGGGTTTTCTGTATTAACTGTAGAGTATTTAGGGGTTTTTTTAAGGATGGCAGAAATCTGTTTAAAGAGACAGTCTTGAGTAATACATACACAGATTTGCATCCACTCCATTGACAAAATGTTATGTAAACAGCATACAGTGAATATACTCTGTAAAGCAAACCAGTATTTCTGTAGGGTTCTGGTTTCTTCTGTGTATCAGTGGATGTATTATTATTGTTATTATTTGGGGAATTTATCACAGGTATCTTCAGTTTTCCTCTAAACTTTTTGTTAACTCTTGAAGTCATGAGAATGTGATTTTTTAAATGTGTTTTTGAAGAATTCTTTTAAACTATCAGCAGTGCTAATACAAAATTGAAAAATGCTTTTTAGCTCGTCTGAGAACTCTCAGTGGCTTGTTTCTCTTCCAGGTGATGCTTGCTGCCTTTCAGTTCTGTATTTTCTGTAAATGTGCATGAACCTTTCACAGGCACAGCCATTTTCCTCACCCATATCCCCAATCACCACATAGTTCTGAGCATACCCTGTCCATTTGTGGCCATGCATCCTGAAATGCAAGCTGCCACACACTGCTGTTGTGATTCATCATCTCATGCTCCATTGCCTGTAAAGCTGCTTTGAGAGGCCTTGCTTGTGTTGTTAAAATCCCTGGCTGCAGAATTTCAAAGTTCTTTTTTTGTTGTTTTTACAAAAGAGAAGCAAATGTTTTTCTCTTCCTCCATATTTCTACCAGTGGCTAGTGAAGCAAAGCACTTCAAAACTGGCATATGTTCCACATTGCAATTCTAGTGGATAATTCATAGAGAACTGAATAAAGACATAGCAGGAAACTGCTTGTTACCAATTCTACTCTGCAGGCACCTGCTCCGGGTTCTGCTCATCTTGGGTAACTTTTTTCTGTGCCAGGTTGGGGTTTTTTTTGTTTTTTTTTTTTTTTTCTTTTCTATGCTGGTATTTGAAACTCTGAAGTTATGGTCTTCTCCTTGCTGTTAATAAAATTCATTTTTACTTCCATTTTAAACGTCTTGGAGTGTTCAGCACTATTTTTGTTAGAGGAACAGGTTTCTGGGAGGGAAAAACCTTTATGTGACTTTGGTGAGCAGTTGGGAATTGCTTTCCCAAAATTTCCTGTTCATAACTGCTTGCAGAACAGCACCATTTTTTTCTGGGTCAATATTCTGGCTGTATCCACTTCCAGCAAGAAATAACAGCTAGAATGAGTTTCTTTGTTCAAAGAGAAAATTTATGAAGGCAAAAAATACATCAGTGACTTTGTGAGGTGGAGCAGGTAGGTGCATTTTCTAGCAGAGGTTAAGTGGGATGTGTAGGTTTAATTGAAGTCTGCTTTTTTGAGTTAAAAGAGTCAAAAATGGACATGGGGACAGTATTGTAAGCTGCTGTAGCTGAAGATTTAATCAAGTAGCTGCTGGATAGCAAAATTATGGTGATCAGCAGTCATGGTGTGAGTTCAGTACCCAGAGCCTTCCTGTTGCTGCACAGCTCCTTTCAGCTTCTATCTTTGGTGAGATAAAAGACAGAAAAACCACAGATAACCTGATTTTTCAGAGAAATATAAACAGATAATTGTGACTGGCTGCAGGACAAGCAGTGGGAGCTAACAGCTGCTGAATGGTACCAGCAAAGGTGGGGGGAAGCTGTGTACAAGTTCAAAGCACAAGTAACAGAAATGTCTATGACATGTCAGTTTAAACATCTTGGGGTTTGTCATGCTTAATACAAGATCAAGTGCTGACAAAGGACAGTGCAGAATGTGCACTGGGAATGAATAAATGTAAAAAGGCCTCTTCCACAGGAGTGCATTGCACTAACTGTTCACTTCAGGCAATGGAATGACAGAACCATCTCATTTGACCAAACGCACACTATTCTGTCTTTTATGCTCTAATTTATTCCCATCACGTGCTGTGAAGTCCTGCTTGGAGTGCCTATTTTCAGCATAAAACTGTTTGTCAAATTTCTATTAAGCTTAAGGTGAAAAATTAATGAGCCATTCACTTCAGATATTTCAAAACTAATACTGCTGTATTATTAATGCAGCAGAAAGTCAAAGACCTGGGTAGGTACAGTTGTGGCTCAGTGTTCAGTCAGACTACTTTTTTTTGGTTTGTATTTTTGGGGAAACATCATTAAAACAGTGTTTTAGGTGATAGAAGGACTTATTTTGATGAATTCTGTCAGTAAACGTTTTAGGCAGTTTTAGTTGTTAAATTTTTTGTTCTATGTGATCCTGGCAGAAGGTGCCTTGAATAAACACCTAATGATGAAACACAGTGTTCTGTCCAATCTTCCTCTGAAGCTGGAATTTAAACAAAAATTAACAGAAAATTGATTCATATAACACAAAACCTTTTAGAGAAATGCTAATAAAAGACTATTTGCACAATACTGAGGAAGCTGTGGGTGAAGCAGTAATTTTGGGCTAGAGAAGTATGACATTGTGACTAACACTGATTTTTCAGTCTTCAAAAAAGTCACTGAAATGATGATAAAATTGTACTTTTACTCAGAAGTGAGTGGGGTATGCTGCACAAGTATTACTGTCTAGTTGAGAAATCTCAGAGCATGTTGTCAGTAGCAGTAAGTGAAGTGATGGAGCGCTGTGAAATGCTGGGTTGCAGGAGTGTGTCCCAGTCTGAGCACTGTGGGAGCTGGTGCTCAAGGTTTATACTTGCATTGAAAAAGAAAACATAAAACACAGTCACTGCAGAAGTAGAAATTCAGGCCTTGCTTTCTGTGCAGAAACTCTCTAAAGTTTGCCTCTTTTTGTGCTCCTAAAATTAACTTAATAATTGATTACCGTATTTTCCTCCTCGCTTTACAACAAGCTCTCTAGGGACTTTCTGAAATTAGTGCCTCTAGGGACTCTCTAGGGACTTTCTGAAACTGTGCCAGGTTCTAGGCCTGGCACAGTTACGTTGTTAGACTTGCAGAGAAGAAGGAATTCTGCTTCTTGGAAGAGTTTCATGCTATAAAACTAAATTTCATTACAAGCAAAATGTCAGATTTAAATTATCCTTGAAGCATTTGTTGTTCCCACAGATCCTGAAAGCGCTCTGGGCTCTGAAGGGTTTGGCATCCAGCAGAGCATGTGCCAGCAAGAATCCCCAAGTTCTTTCAATGTGTTGGTTTCTTTATGAAGTTACACTGCACTGTTTTACTGTCACTACAGCACCAAGCCCATGAGTATTTAAATCCTGAATGATTAGGTTTTTAGCAGCCCTGGAAATCTCCAGGTTTTTAAACGTGCCCTGGAGAGATTGGTCTTGAATGGTTCACTTTTGAAATCTGGTCATGATTGCTTTTCTCAGCCTCCTTAACAAGTGGCAATTAATAAATGCCTGGCAGAGGGAAAGAAACTATAACTTTCTTTTTTTTTTTAAAAGCATTTTTAACATTAATTCCAAAAGTGGTTTTTTGTTGTTTTTTTTTTTTTTTTTTTTCTCACTTAATAGTTCATCAAGTTTAGTTACTAGAGAATTTTATAGAAATTAGGTTTGGAAAAAAAGTCAAGAGGTCATTGAATGCAGCACCTTCCCTCAGGGAGGGCATCAGCCATATCTGCATCATTCCTGACAGATGTTTGCTTACACTTTTCTCTAAAAAGATTTCAGTTTAAGAGATTTTATCACCTGCCTAGTCAAGTCTTTATGAATTCCTCCTATTAGAAAGTTTTTCTTCCAGATAAGTCTGCCCAGATAACTTAAATCTGCCTTTCTATGGATTTTTTTCGCTTTTTCTCCCATACTTCAAACTCCATCTTCTATTGTGACATGATTCATTTTTAAATATGGGCGGGGGGGGGGGGGTTCTCCTGTAAGTTGTTCTTGAAAGTGTATCTTTCACAGGTTATTCAGGTATGAAGCTCAAGTTGTGAGTAACTGGAGAAACAAGAGATTTTTCTCATCTGAAACATTTTGAGCTTCATTGCCCTTGTAATACAGTCTGCAGATTGACAAATACTGGACAGCAAATAATGTCTCAATTGCACCTCTCTGATGGACTTTTTAGGATTCTTTTTGATTGCAGAACAGACTCTCAAAGCTTGAGCAAACTGATTTTGTCGTCAGTGTACTGAAGTGACAACTTTAAGAGATTTTGAACCCAGACCAACTTTGATGAGACAAAGCTTTTTTTAAAATTATATTTTGAACCAGCTTTACATTTCCACCTAAAAATTTGTCTGATTTTTTCAAACTGAACACTGACCACCTTGCCTCTGAGTATTAAAAGTCAAAAAAACCGTTTGTTTTTCCATAATGAAATTATACAGCTTTGGTCAATTTTTACATTAGCATTAAAGGTATACTATCAAAGAGTTTCTAGAACAAAAAAAAAAAAAAAAAAAAAAAAAAAAAAAAAAAAAAGAAAAAAAAATTGAGGATGTGTCTTTTTTTTTTTCTCTTTATACTGTGATTCAATAACAACAGTCCTGGTACTGGTTTTATAGAAATTTATTTGAAACATGCTGCTGATTGCTGATAGCTTCCTCCCTTTGTGCCTGCAGTCACACGGAATTTAAAGGATGCTTTTGTGTAGTAAAGAGCTCGATGTTGACAGGAAATACGGTGTTTGTTTCACAGAGGTCTCAGGGAGAGTCCTTGTATTCTGAATCTCTGCTGGAAGGTTTGGACATGATTCAGCAGGGGCAGGTGCATGGTGAGGCTTTGAGGGTGTTGCAGGTTGTGTTGAGCTGAGTCCTGCCCCAGGCTGTGAACCTCCCCTCCTTTTCCATGGTGGGCTTTTCATCTGCCAGAAGTGTTCCTGCTGTCCATGGAAGGAGATGATCCCCATATTAGGCCAGCTGAAATAGCTGAGAAAAACAGGGGTTTTTTTCTCAAGTGTTTCAGAACATTTTTGTGTGCAAAGTAGGCTTCCCCCCAGTTCTGTCAGTTGGTCTCCCAAAATATCTCATTATCTCATCAGAAACCTTTCCATGATCAAATGTTAGACAGGCATGTATGGAAACTCACTTTATTTAGTTAAATGGAGATTTTAATATTTGCATGAAACTGTTGATATTGAGAGGTTTGCACTATATCTGCTTAAGATGTTTCAACTGTAAATGAAGTATTTTAATGTTTTTTGATCCATATCTTTCTCCACTCAATGTGTCTGTTTGGTACCTTCTCATTCCAGACCTCCTTCAGCTCTTTAGTTTTACTTGATTTTGAAAGTTATTGCTGAACAGTACTTCTGTTTTTCAGTGACTCCTTTAACTACACACCGGTTTAATTTGTTGTGTTTAGTTCACAGTTCTGCTTGGACTCTTAACAGTTTCTTGCTTGTGGAACTATTGCCCAGATACAATAATATGTACATGTAATTTTGTAGTACATGTTCTTAAAGAAGCTTTTTGAATTTGGTGTTTCGGGTTTTTTTCAGTATTATAAGCCCAAAACAACAGCTGCTTATCTAAAACACTTGTTTAAAACTGCCTGGTAGAGATTTTCATTTTTGTGTTTGGTTAATGAAGGAGAGAAATCTAACTTTCATTTACTAAACTGCTCTTCCCTTTCTGTTATTTAAGATGGAAGCTACAGGCAAAATCGACCAAACCTGACTACGCTGTTGGTACAACCAATTTCTTCAGTGCTTGCCAGAAAACTTGTTTCCCTTCCTGAGGACACTGCCCAAAAGGACAGGTGTACCCCCCTCCAAGCACCAGCTGCAGGTAATGCTCTTCAAATAAACTTCACCTATGGAATGTTCCTCATGGACTCCAAATCCCCTTTCTACAGCTATGCAACCAAGAGCTTTAGCTGATTATGGGTATTTTTGGCTTAGATGCTTTTTTAGAAGAGGCTGTGAACAGTCTAAAAATGATGCTCCTAAAATCTGATAGATGGAAGTCGTGGTTAAAAAAATAGTAGAAGACATCGAGCAAGAATTCTTAATATTGACTTAGAACCTCTTCTGTGTAGATACCATCACTAGGGAGGGTTTGTTAGTGCTGCAGTATGGTTTGTTAGGCATTGTTGTATTCCTATTAATTTTAACATTAAGGCATCAGTAGTAACTATGTTATTCTGGGGGGGGGGGGGGGGGTGTCTGTTTCTTGAATAATAACACTTAAATTCTAAATGTGTCTCTATGTTCCTTAAGTTGTTTGTTCTATAGAATAAACAGTGTATTGATACCTGAAGCTTTTTCTCCGAGTTTCACCAGGAAAATGGGCCTCATGATAAGAACAAAATACCTTGAGTAGAGCCAGATGAATGCATTCATGGTATCTGCCTAGAAATAATGCCATTAGCAAAGTCACACAGATTATTGCTTGAAAAAACTGATTGCTGATATAGGAAGGGAAAAAAAGTAAGACCACAGTTTTCCAGCAAAGATACTGCACAGTGTTTCAGCAAAGGAACATCTGCCAGAGAACATTCTACATGAGGTGCATGTTTAAACAATAATTCTTCAGTAAACAGTCCTCAGTTTTGTTTTGTACCTGTCCATCTTTCAGCAGGAAAAAATGGTGTATTTCATTATAATGCCCCTTTAAATTAATTGATTTGAAACTGTGATCTTGGAGGAGGCAAATTACTTTAGCCACTGTATCCTGTGCACAGTGATGATAACAGTAAAAACAAATTCTAAGGGCAACCAATGTACTATCATGTGCTGTATCCCTTGTTTATTGCTTTTGGAAGGTTATTGTGGTATAGGAGTACAATACAACAAGTCATAAAAAAGGTTGATTAATTTTATGACTTGTGTTAGCATTTGTAGTTATACATACTAAAAAGGAAGGCAGAAGACCTCATGCTTCATGGCTTAAGCTGTTGTGGTTAGACAGGAGAATTTTTCTCCATGCATGGCTGAATAGATATTTTAAAAATTAACTTTTATTTTTAAAAATTATTGTCCCCACAACCAGTAGAAAAGAGGAAATGGCCATTTTGGAAGGAACAAGTGCTTAACCATTCCAGGTAGTATGCATGAAGCTTGTTAGTATTGAAGGAATTTTCAACAGCTGAGGTGCCTGGAGCAAAGCCTGCATTTGGGCTGGAAAATGGCACTCATTTTAGAAAGATAAAAGGCTGCACAATGTCTGTTTCTCAAAAAGCTTTGTCTGGAGGCTGCAGGACAGAATCACCCTAAAGGCCAGCTTATTCTACTTTCTCTGTGACAGGTGTGGCATGTCTGTTTTATTTCCCTGAGAAGACAGGAATTCTGTGAGAGGAGAATTTCTGGAAAGAAAGAATATTCCAAGCCAGCAGTCTAGGGAGAGCCAGTCTGTGTCTGGTTTACTCTGGCTGAACACAACAGATTGTGTGTGATTTCATGTAAAGCTTGGTGTAAAGAACTTGACTTAGAACCTCTTCTGTGTAGATACCATCACTAGGGAGGGTTTGTTAGTGCCTCAGGAACCCATGAGGGATTTAAAAAAAAATCTTAATTTATTGAAAAAATAGGGACTATAAGAAGAAGCCTTGTATAATTCTGTAATGTATTATGATATGTTTTTCCTTGAATGGTGAAGCTGTTGATGTTCTGGAGCACAGAGTGTGCTGTTGTTCATTAGCAGCCCTAATGGAAGAGGTAAAAAACTGGTCTTATGATAAGAAATGGTGTATAACTACTTAAGACTAGTAATAGCTAAAGAGATAGTGCTGAGGGCAGCAAAGCATTTGAGAAGAGTGAAGGTTGAATTTGCAGTCTTCCTGTTGATTTGAAGAAGCTTAAGAGAGAGATTTCACTTCTGACGTAGAACTCATCACTTATCTGTCAAAAGAGGTGAATGAGCAATTCAGATGATTGGTTGGCCTAAAATTTGTTAGGATAAAATGATCATCATTCTCTCATCATTATGTTTCAAAAAGCTGAACAGCAGATTCATCAGTAATGATTAAACATTTATATATAGTTTTCTCACATTGCTGCTTTTTTCCCTTAGCCTTGCAGTTTTCAAGAGACAAAATGTGACAGAGTGGGAGGATGGAGGCAAATATCCCACATGGATCGAGTGCTCAGGACCTACAAAGCAAATAGTGGGAACTGAAGTCAGCTGCTAATTTTGTGTTAGATGAAGTCAGTAATTAGATTTGCATTTTGTTTGGTATGGTACATTATTGTTAATCCTCATTAATCTGAAATTCTGTGCTCCCATGAACTTTTTCCCAAAGACAGGCAATTAGAAGGAATTTCAGAGTGAACTTCTGTAGAGAGACTGTAAACTTTTGAAGCTTCCTTTTTTTCTTACAAAATTTTACCAGGATATTTGCTAGAACATTGTGAAAGTTGTAAAACTAAAGCACTCCTATAAACATAAATGAAGAAAGTCCTGCTGTGTACAGTGAACTGCTTTTGTTGTTGTTAAGTTTCTCACTATTTGGGAGATTGCAGTAATGTACAAATTACCCCTTTTCAATTAAACTCTTTAGTATTTAATGTAAATCTATCTAATGGCAATTAATTTACAAAGTGTTTTTTGACACTAATGACCATATACTTTGGTTTGAATGGAAATCCTGGAAGCCTGGTATTTAAACACCATTAGTGTTATGTGTGTAATTGTTCCCTTTAGTTTTAAGTGTCCATTTTCATACTCAACCTGATTAATGTCTGAGAAAAGAGAAGATCCAGAAGTTCAGTACTGATCAGTCTCCAGGTGTCTGGGCATCATCCTGTTCTGTGGCTCATCCTGTTCTTTCATTCTTCTCCACATTCCTGTTGCTGGTCACTCTTGGAGATAAGGGCTAGATGGTCAGTTGGTGTGACCTGGTGTGGCTGAGCCATGCAAGCTCAGTTGGTAGGAAGTGTAATGCAAGTGATTTCACTTAAACATCCCACTTCTTACCACCTCCTAATGCATTTTCCTGTGCAATAGGTGTAATTTTTTCATACTTCAACTTCTAAAATTGTAAAGCCATAGCATGAATAGTTTAAGTAATTTGAATGATATCAAACACTGTGTGAATAATAGAGCCAGGTATACAAAGACTCCCAGCATTCTGTTGCAGACAGTAAAATTACTCAGATCAAAATGCTCTTCTAGATAGAGTCTTTTGATCTTTTGTAACCTTTTTTTTAGTCTACAAAACACAGTCACTGATCAATAGTGAATCATCACAGTGACTGCAGTGCAGAGCTCTATTGTAGGCTGCAAACAAATCTACCTCCTGTGACAAAATGGGTGAGTGGAACAGATAACCAGAACTGACTGGTACTGGGGAGGTTTGTAGCACAACACAATGAGTTTTTATCAGACTTTTAACATCTATTTTTTGTTGTTCCACGTGTCAGATGTTCATTATACTGACTTTATAGTCAACTCTGATCATGTGAAATTTGAATCATTAATTATACGAAAGGAGTAATTGGAAGAGTCTGTTACTTTCCATATTATACGATTCCCATCCAAGAAAAATAAAGTTCTCTGCCAAGTGCTGCACTAGTGCAAATCAAGCCTGTCTTCTTTTCAGTCAGAGGAAGGGCAAGGAGTGATAAAGGATATATATTTCCTCCTGTTAAACTGCAGCCTTGTGATAATATTATATGTGTTTCTCCTTCGTAGTTTGCTACCTGTCAGAGAAAATAAAGACTACCATATTTAATAAACTCTGGCTGGGCCACCTCACACTGTGGTATCAATATGCAAACAATACCATAATTTCTGGGTATTTGGATGTGCTAAAAATGAACCTAAGGAAGCAAATAGAGAAAGATGCCAGCAGATTGTGTGGCAGTGCATGTTACTGTATCTACCAAATCTGGAGTCATTGTACATAACAGTAGAAATATAACAAAGTTCTGCAGATGTCTCTTACTGGCATTTGAAAGAAGAACAAGTTAAATAGGGAACTCTGATCTAATTCAGACATCCTGTATGTGAAAACTTACAGACATTTATACCAATACTCTCAGATTTTCTTTTCATGATCACTTTAAATTCTGTTCCTTTTTTAAACAGAAGTTCATGCAAAGAATTAATCATGAACAGTGTGAAGCATTTTTTTATATCTCTTCCCTCTACTCCCACCTGAAGCCTCAAGAGTTTTTCTACCAGAATTGTAAATGATCAAGATATATTTTTAGAATTCTGTCCTGTGCCAATGTTTTCCTGTGTGATGCTTTGCTTTTGATCGCTATAAAGCAGGTAAAGAATGAAAGTAGTGTGAGGTTATGAAATTCAACTATACCATCTGAAGCATTTTCAACTCTCTTTGATGTTGCCTGTGACACATTTATTCTGTATCACATTAGGCCATCCTAGTTTAGAGCCTCCTTAAAGGACTTTATTCTAGGCATTTCTTATTTCAAAGACTCTTCATCTGAAGAGTTTTATTTCTGGATTCCTCATTGTAGGTCAAAAAAAGATGATCAAATACCAAGGAGTTTGTCCATTAAGCTCTTCATACTAAGATTAGGCTTGGAGACTCAAGATCTATGAATATTTGTTCAAAAAGGAGGATACGTTGTCTATAGGCAACATACTGGATTAATAAAAGAGAAACCTATCAGAGAAAAAAATTAGGGATATCAGATTTTGATGGTGTATTGTTTGTGCACCAAAAAAGTGAAGGCAAGGATGTCTGTCTAGGAGTTCTGACATATTCCTGTGCAAATAGTTTTATACCTCAGCAATACTATACCTTGCATAGATTCAATATTGAGTTTTGCATATGCAATTTTATAGTATCACACAATATTCTTCTGAGATTACATACATTATTAAGTGTATACTATTTGATATTTATTCACTTTCTATGTATAACATGTTGCATGTAGTGTTTTTCATGAGTCCTGCTGTGATGCATGTGATGATTATATTTCTTCACTTAAAGTTCTGTGTTTGAACTTGAAAACTGACATAAAATACATAGTAAATAAGGGTTTGCACTCAAATTGACATGATGAATTGTCAAGTGCAGTTTTATACTCATTACTTCAGCTCAGTTAGTGTCCCCTAAGTCACTTGAGCATGGATGTTTCAGTTGTGTGTGTTTAGTTGTGTGTGTTAGTTCAGATGTTGGTTTCAATAGGAACTATCTCAAAAACTGCATTACTGCATTACTTGAAGTTATTTAATGTACTTTATTTCAGCAATCTACTGAAATAACTTTGGGTTTTATGATCCAGGAGTTTGTTGAAATCCTTGAATTCAGTTAATACTTGATTTTTCTATACTGCAGTTAAGTGTGCATGTAGAGAAAATTTTGTCAATGATAAGCAAAAATGTTGTCAAATGAGTCCAGTTTTCAAAGCTGAGTCCCTAAAGATGCTTTTTAAAATCCACTAGTCAAATACTTGGAAAACTGTCTGATGAAAAGTGTTTAGCATGATCAGGAGTCAAGGGTTTAACAAACATGTTTGAAAATGAGGCTCAAGCTTATGCTCCTCTATGCATGAGCTTGGGACAAAGTTAAAAGAAAAAAAAAAATTAACAACAACTAACTCATGTTCTTTTAACATAACTACTTCAAATAAAAAAATTTTCCCATCTGAAGTATTAAAATTCTCTGTCAAGTGAGAAGGAAAGTAGCCATGGACTTCTAAAAATTCCAGGTCAGGAAATAAATAAATAAATAAATAAATAAATAAAATAACAGTAAATATGTTTGTGCTCTTCTATTCCAGAAGTAGCTTTTAGCTTACATAAATACATTGCATCCTGAATAATGGTAAGGTAAAGTCTCCTCAGCGCTTTTCAGAGAATATAGGAAAAAAAAAAACAACAAAAAAGGGGAGGAAGTTGTCAAGATCCTTAAAATACAGTATTAGGGTGAGAGGTTTGTTGTCAGAAGTGTTTAGAGGGGATTAAATTTTGCTCCTGCTGTAGTTTCAGCCTTTTCATCTGGTGTTCTAAGCCTTTAAGCCCAAGTCACTTTAAGCTGACTCTGTGTTACATGACTATTAACTCAAGTATCTGATTTTAGAGTATGGGTATTGCCAGAAGTTAATTTTCTGTGTCGTTATTGTCGGTTGGAGACTGGATAGCTGATGTTGATTAAGGAAAAACAGTGAAGTCAGTTGTCTTCAAAAGGATTTATCTGCTTTTTGTCTGAGAAGGGGCCCAAAGGAACAAACATCTAAAGTGTTGTAAGAAAAGGGAAGGAAATCAGTTTTGACTTTAAAATCTCATTTTAATAAGAAGAGTAAATTGGCTCTAGAATGGTTGTAGCTGAGGAACAGCAGCAAGAAGTAACTTGCATAGGTTAGATTAAATTTAAGCTGCTTAATCAACATAGATGGCTTGAGCTGTTTTCGCTTGTTTTAAAGGACCCTTTTGGACTCCTTTGGACTTTTAAAATGAAATATTTTTTAAAATTTTTAAGATAATATCTGTGGATTTATGGAACAAACATGATTCATTTATATGGCATTAATAAATCTTTCAGTAACTTACATCAGAAGAGCAAAGTTGATTACATGACAAATCAAAATACTAATGTGCTGTGATTGATTGTTGCAAAGTCATGTGCCAGAGTTTATTTTTAATTAACTGCTTGGCTTTCATTTTCCTTACTGCTTTGTTCAAGCAAAACCAGAATCGTCATAGTGAAGAGACATCTGTTGACAACAGAAGAGATTTTGTCTGAATAAAAAATAGAATAACTATGGGTAATTCATATTTTAAACAAACACTAGCAGCTGGCTTGCTTTGTTTAGATACCAATAAAATATATTTTATTTATATTTATTTATATTTTTTATATTTTATTTTATTTTAAGAAAATTTTAAAGTAAATTTACCAAATGAGCCTTGAAGGACAGTAATGATCTGTTGTTTTAGTTTCATGTGTTGCAGTAAACTCCCCACTCCCATATTTTGTGCATCTCAGGAAACAAAGCCTGGGAAGAAACTGGTAGAAATAGATCCATGGTGGGATAAAAGCCTGGGACATAGAGAGCAAAATGATCTGTGAAATATTTTAATTTTGGTGGAGCGTTCATGGGTGGAGGAGAACCTCCCAGCAGGTCTGGGGTCAGACACTGGTTCTTGCCACACAGCTGCTACTTTTTAAGTTCAAGCAGTTTAAGACATTTTCTTTTCTCTCAGATAGAAGTTGTGACCTTTGAGATGAGCTGGATGTTAACACAGTCTGTTATCATGCAAATTAAACATTTGGAAGGTGTCAGCAGCTCCCTGTGGTTGGTTGGTTGGTTTCCACTGTCACAAATTACAGGAACTCAGGTGGTTGCTGTGTCCCACCTTATTTTGATCTCTTAAACTCAGATATTTGCTCTACTCTGGCTTTGTTCTGTGCTACAGTCTCAACTGGCATGGCAGTACTGGCAAGGTCCTGACATTTTAGCAGCTTTTGAAATCGTTCTGCCTTTGTATTTGCACCATTTCCTCATCTGATGCCAGCTAAGCCAAAAGCCCTGGCTCCTGTTGGCATATGATCACAAGAGCATCACCAAAGGCTCTGCTGGCTAAGCTGTGGGGAGGTCTGACAGTTCCCATCTGATTTAACACAGGGGCTTTTCTCCAGAAGAAAATGTAATATAAACCAGGTTTAATTTTGTGAATGTTATTGATAGATTGACCTAGGTGAAGGATTAGGTGAGAAAAACCTATAAAGATTAAGGCCAGTTTTGTTATCACAGACTTATGTAAATCCTACTCTTTTAAACTTTTTTTGTTGAATTCTGGCAACATTTATTGAGTGAATTCAATGATCTTTTAACTCTAGGAGTTGAGATCTCTTTTGAGATTCTGTCTTTGAATCAAGGGAACTAAGAAAATAATGTCATATTTCATGTTTTAATCTGTTGTTCCTATTCAGTTTATTGGGGTTTTTTTTTAACCTTCTCATTTTAAGTTCTTTTTAGTGTGTATGGAATTTATATCTTTGGCTTGTACACTTCTTGGCTGGGTAACTAAGTTTAACATTTTCTCTTTTTTTCATCTTTTTACAGGCAAAAAACCAATCAGTCTGAACATTCAGTCTGTCACAACTTACAAGACAATTTCTAATGTCATTGGATATCTAAAAGGAGCTGTATTTCCTGGTAAGTATCCCTTTGTCATTTGTATTTATTATTTGTTTCTGTTGCTGGTTACTTAAATAGTGCAAACAACTCCTAGTGAGCAGATGATCATCAAAGCATCATCACACTTGCCTTAATATTTTTATTAGATTATGAAGAAAGAATGGAGATTTATTTACAGTCTCTTAGGAGGTGGGCCAGTCATTTCATACTTTTAGTAATGCATTGAAGGAGGTGAAGAAAATTTTATTCCTATTGGTGAAATAATGACTCAGTTTTGTGCATGCAGAACTGTATACTTCTCAGCAGACTGTTTAAAGCAACAGAGGAAACAATTAGCAAAGTGAACTTAATTTCTATGAAGGATTTAATTTTCTTCATGAATTTGAAGTTACCAGTCTGCTATTATTAATGTTTTGCAAATAGCTGTCATGGAGTTGGAAAGGCAGAAACTGCCATGTTTAGACATTCTGTCTTCTGAATTGTGAAACAGAGGCAAGAAAAATAATAAAAAGTATGCTTCAGTTTAAGCAGTTTTCTATCTTCTCTATACCCGAACCTTTCTTTCATGTTATTATTACCTTTTTAATCAGAAACTACTTTTTGAAGGTTTGCCAGTATATGCTGAACTTTGGGAATCTAAGGATATATAAATAGGTGAAGTCAGAAGCAGTACCCAGATGGCAACAATTTGTCCCATGGAGGTCTGGCTCAACAAGAGCCATAACAACTGTCTCCTAGTGTAGGCACAAGTTAAATGTCTAATGCACTGTAATATTTTGTACAGAATCAATGTCAAATCTTTGTTTCTTTCTTTCTCTGTTCTTCCTGGTTTACACTGCACTCATTCCTCCTCAACTGCTTTGAATCTTGCTGTTTTCATGGCATTGATTCTCTGTCATTTTGATGGGGTTCTACTCATTTCATATACAGGAAATATTCACCTTTATGTTCACAGAAGTGAGAAGGCAAAATTTATTTTTAGTGCTTAATGAAAGACTGCAGAGCATCACAAGGGTAGAATTTATTTCTTTTTGTTTAAAGACCACCAAACACACACATACAGACAAGCCTCTGTAATAGTGACCTTAGCTGGCATTTGATCTGAGGAGTGAGAACAAGCTTTTGAGATGTAACTAAGATGTTAAAATATTCAGGAGTAGATAAAATGTGATAGTTGGTACATTTTAAAACCTGAAAAACGTAACACTGATTTTATAGCTCTATTGGACATGGTTGAAGATGGGATGTATAACAAGAAAAGACAGGATAAAGAGACTCTTTTTAACCATAAATCCCTGTTTTCCAGCCCATCACTAACCTGTACACTATCCTGTGTTACCATCTTCAGGGGTATCTGATGGGTATTTTTTTTCTCTCTATCTCTAGTTCTTTCTCTTTTTTTTTTTTCTTTTTTTTTTTCTTTTTTTTTTTTTCTTTTTTTGCCATGTGATTTTGAGAAAGGACAGCTGCTGCCTCTGCAAGCATGACCATCCTTTCTTTCTCCTATGCTTTTCCTGTAGTCATTTGCTTTAAGGTATTGTCTCTGTTTGCGGGAGAGATGTGCAAAGATGAAGAGTTTCAAAGGAGGCACCAGCTGTAACGTTCTGCCCCTGTTCATTCTGCTGGCATCTCCAGCAATAAGTTGATACTTGTGGCTCCTTCTCCATCAAAATATCCTGCATGATTTTAATAAGGTCTCTCTCCTCCCACATAGTCTGTTCACAGGCTAAACAGAAATTATTACACAGGCAAGCATTGATCCTGTCTGATCCCCCTGGGGTAGTGTCACTTCCTTTAATGACCTAGAGGTGTGGAAGGCTGTTCATTTGGGTTCCTAATTCCTGTCATTAAATGAGTTGAAGATCCTATGTTTTTTTTCATTGTCAGTGCAACCTGTAATTAAGCCTTTCATGGTGCAACGCTCAAGTTATGTAATTTAGATTTCACTTTGTTACATTAAATTATTATGCAAGTCTAGATTGACACTTGGCATATCTGTTTTGAGAAAGAAATTCTCGTTCCCATACCTACACACCCCCAAGCAGCTGATTGAAAATATTGTGTTACAGGTACATAACAGATACTCTCTTTGTAAAGCATTTCTGATTCCTTATTAAAAAACATGTTCAAATATTTTGTTGAATAATGCTGGTGAAACTCCAGTTTGATAGAGAATGCTTTTATAATCAAAGTGTTCCATTAATCTTGTTTCCAGGCAGCAGTCACTGCAAAACATACCACGTAGATATTCTAATTTTATAAGCAAATACAAAATGTGGGCAACTATCTGTTGCTGCATTGTGATCAACTGACAGCAAGTGAATGAGTTCACTTGGTTAAAGAAAGAAAAAAAAATTTTTGCACTTTTTGGAATCCAAATGACACTCAGGGATTGTTGTGGGTCTGGCATCACTGTTCTTTACTGTTGATAACTGTTCTGTTGTCTATTAGTATCCAGAAATAGGGAAAGAACACCTTTAAAAGTCTAGATCTGGGCCAGAAGACTTTACAAAATATCAGAGCAAAACCAGTAAACAATCCTTCAAAGAGGGTTGTGAATTCATCTCACACAGAACGTCCAATAGTTTAACAGCTCATTCAGAATAACTCTGCTTCAACTTCTTGACAGCCTCAGTCACACCAGTCAGTCATGTTATTTCATAACATATCATCCCTTCTGGAATAAAATAAGGGTGGGGGGTTTTTTCCCTTGTGAGTGGTATTAGGGTTATATATAATGCCTTGAGAGATGAAGATTAAATTTTATTTCTCTGGAAAAAAATATATTTGTTTTTAGGTTGGGTTTTTTTGAGTGACCAGAGGCATATTCTCTCTTTCAGGCTGAAACTTCTTGCTTTTCATTCTATAAAATGCTTTCTTCCAGCATTAACACAGCTGCTAGGTGTGACTTACCATTTCTGTATCATTCATTATCTCTATCCCTCTGTCATGTCTCCTCTCCAAACCTGCAGTCCAGGTATTTTAATGTCTCCTTCCAGGGAAGGCTAAGTCCTGATCTCTAACCTGCTTGCCAGCTGCTCCACTGCTGTTTCTGCCATGTCATTTTTGAGGTAGGGTGGTGAGCACTGCAGTCTTCCAGGTGAGGGAGTACTAATACTTTGTGTATTTTCCTTATGTTTCCCACTGTACTGCCACACCTTTTCTATTTTTTGTTTTCATTTTTTAATTTTTTTTTTTTTTGGATGCTGATGTGTACTGAAGATCATTTTATTTTGCATTTTTTTCATAACACTCTACTGTGAGCATGATTGTCTATATGACCTAGTCCTGGCTGTAACAGTGGTCAGTATCAGATCTATAAGGAGAGCAATAAGCCAACAAGGAAAGGAAGGGCATGGGGATTAATTTAGGAAGCTGTATATGTATTTTTATTTACTGGTTCATTTTTAAGTAGTACTCACAGTTTTATGTATAATTGTTGTATAATTGTCTTGCATGTCATCATATACATTTTTGTTGACAGCGTTGTGTTGCTTCAATGACATTGCACACTACTAATAGAGTTTATTTTTAGGGTTGTTTGGAATTCTTTTAATCTGAGAATCTGGAAAACAAAAGGGGTGTTTTTTTTGTTTTTTGTTTTTATTTTATTCCACATTTCAGACAGATATGTCATCGTTGGTAGCCATCACAGCAGTTTGAAGGGTTATGGTGGGCAAGGCTGGGCCAGCAGCACTGCTGTCATCACAGCCCTGCTCCAAGCCCTGATGCCAAAGGTGAAGAGGGGCTGGAGGCCTGACAGGACCCTGCTCTTCTGCTCCTGGGGAGGAACAGCCTTGGGCAACGTGGGCTCCTACGAGTGGGCTGAGGTAAAACTGCTTGGGGAGGACTCACAAACTGCTTGGGGAGGGCTCACTGCCATGAGGATTCCTTCTGCTGAAAGCATGGAAGCAATGTGACGTTACCACGTGGAAATTGTGGCTCATTAACTGGTCTCTGGGGTCTGTCTGTATTCTTTTGTGTACTACACAGCAAATCCAGGGAAAACATCTATTGAGGCCGTTCCTGGGGATAATGAGGTGGCAGGATGTTGCCATGGCTGTGGAGGCTGCACATACAGCACCTCTGGGAGCTGATTTCCCTCCCTAATTCAGCACAGCATTGTAAAAGGGCATTGTCAGGATCTGACAGAGGGAGGAAAACCTCAAAATACGACGTAAGCTCAGAAAGAGCTTAGAGAGCTTTTTTCACCTTCTTGAGGGTTTAATGTTTAATAATTTTTCATCGATAGAGTTAGTGTGGGGAGAAGTGAATCAAAAGAGAAAGAAGAGAACCATGCTATAGTTTACATTAATTAAATAAACCTTGCAGTGTCTCCATGGCTCATGCTGATTCACTTCTCACAGATTTGTGCTGAGGAGTTGGATACAATCCAAAACAGACAATTCCTTGGGCTCTTACTTTCAACAGGATGGGAATCACTTGGTTGAAAGAAAATACCTCAGAAAGTATTGATGATCATACATGGCTAAAAGAGACTTCAGGTCATAAATTAAAGGAATTGGTACTCCTTTAGGCAGAAAATTTCATGGCTGCTTTTCCAGCTCTAATGGTTCAATGAATTAAAACAGCAGATAAAATAAAGAGTTAATTGCTTTTTTCTGTGCATGAGAAGCAGCCAGCCCTTACTGAAATTTCATACTTCCAACACAATTATTCTTCAGAAACAAGAGGGGGTGAAAAAATCAAATTGAAAAGATCCAGGCTGGAAGCAAAATTTGTTTAGTTCCACTTCAAGTCAGCTTTGCATCAGATGTAATTGTGTTACACCCCTTCTGTTCAATATAAAGAGCCACTTCATGCAAAGAGGAACTCATTACTGAGAAGGCAAAGGGGATCCTTTTAAAAAAGAGATAATAATTGGAACAGTTTGTACATGCTATTTTTATAGTCTAAAAAATAATAAAATTAAAACACTGGGAGAGTTATGCAATTCAAATCTGAATTTGGTCTCTAAATATGTGAGTCCATTTAACTGTTGATAATGATTGCTTTTGAAGTTTGTCTTCTGTCAGGCATAAGTTTAAAATGCCATCATATTGTTTCACAGTGTGTAATGTTTTCATTTTTGGCCTTACAAGTGTAGTAATTTTTAATTCCTCCCAGACCTGTTTGCATTTTCTTTAGATGATGTGTGAAATGGAATTATAACTTCTGCTATATAGAGAAACAGCACTAAGATATCCTTTGAAGTTCACAAGAGCATATTGCAAGAAGCAGTAGTTAACTAATACTTGGGGGATCACAGAGGATGGAAATTCAGGGTGCAGTTTTCCCCTAGAAGCAACAGAAAGAACAAAACCAGCCTTAATTATAATGATGCACAGTAGTAACCATTTTTCTGCTTGTGTTGTAGGATCTCAGGAGCGTTCTTCAAAGAAATGCTGTGGCCTACATCAGTCTCCATAATCCAGTCACAGGCAACTCAACTTTACACCCTGTTGCATCCCCTTCTCTTCAGCAGCTGGCAGCAGAGGTTAGAAATAAAATCTTTGGTTTCACATCTGGTTTATGAGGTTTCATGATTAACCTGCTTAAGATCATTAGACAGCAATAGGTGGTTATTTTGTTGAAGAATTTTAACCTTACAAGTGCAACATGAACAGGTTTTTGTTTTAGTGTGGTTTTTTTTTTTTTAAGTAAGCAGGTAAAATTTTTTTAAAAACCCAATCAATTAAGTGATTGGAAGGGATAACTTTTTTCACCTGTTTGTTAGACAAAGTCTGACCATACTTGCATGCCCTACAGCTTTTTTACCTTTTGGCAGCTTTAAAGTAACATATTTGTTATTCTTCAGCACAGAGCACATTTTTCTCATCCTAATCAGGTCTTTCCAGACTGTTTCTCAATTTGCATTTAAACCTGTATATTTTCCAGATGTAACATGACACACAGGGAGAGTGTTGCTCCTACCATAATAAATACTGTCTGAAGTGAGTATGTCAGGTTCAGTGCTCAGCAGTGCCCATGCAGCTCATCTGGAGTCAGAATATTCCACGGGTGCACTGCTGTAAGGGCACGTAGGCCTTCAACTAATGACCCTATTGCTGTTCCTGAGGTTTCTGAATTTATTACAATATTTTACACGAATGGAAAATAGTGTAAGGCACATTCTAAATGACAAAACCAGTTTGAAGTGATATGCATAAAATGGAGTTCAATTTCACTTTCATAAATTATGCTTTTTAGGTTTTTTTTTCTGTAAGTTTGCCAAATGAATACTTATTCCAATGTTTCTTTGACTTGCCTCTGAAGCATTTGGTAATAAACACTCCTCAGAGCTGCATCTTCGATTAAATGCAGTTTAAGACTGACCTGGCTTGGCAATTGTTCAACTAAGTTAGTGAAATATCAGTAAATTGCTTCTTAGCAATGTCTTAACCACTTCTTCTGTTCAGTGTTTAAGTGGTAATTTCCTCATGGAAAGAGTCTTATTTATTCTGTGTAAGTATTATGAAAAATGTGATGGAATATCATTTCAAAGAAAAAAAGCTTCCATTTGTAGAAAATTTTTTATAATGTTATATATGTGAGTCTCCGGGTATTATGGATATGTCAATTCAGATTTTATTATCAGTTTTAGCTGTTGTATTTGCAAGAAATACTATCCTGAAAACTTGCTAGCCTTTTGTTTACTAGTGGTGTTGGCAGTTCTATCTCCATTAAAACAAGTATTTGCCATTTAAAAGAGTGAGTTTATTACATTAGATCCTTGAGCTGTTTGGTTTGTTTTCATTTTATTTCTTTGACTCCACAACACGATCCATGGCAGTGATCTGAAAACTAAATTGTCTGGAGCTTTGCAGCAGTCTTATTATCTATTTGTCACTTTATTAAGACTCATATCCTTCATCCTAATAAATGCCATATTAGTATTCATGCCCTCTGTTTTGAAAGGGAAGCAAACTTCTGCTTTATTACTGTGGTGTTAAATAACATTTTGTAATTCTTGTAAGAGCAGTTGTGTTCTGTTCAGCAGTATGGAAAGAGCCCCTCTTAGCAGCATTGCCTTGCACCTGTTAATTAATAAAATGTGACTAGAACATCTTTTTTTTTTTTTTTTCTTTTTTAAGTCCCAGTAAACACCTTCCATCTCACTTCCGACTCTTTAATTTTGAGAGTGCATCTCTTCTGCGTGTTTATCCTAAAGCCCCATTTAAAAAGTAAAGGATAAAATAAAATGCCTGTGAACATTTTATCTGTATAGCTATCCTTTCTGTAGGATATTATCATTTGTAATTAATATTACTGTCATACAGTTTGTGACATTGAAAAGATTTATGGGAATTATTGCTTCCAAATGCTGGCTAGATTTCTGAATTCAAGTCAAATGTACTGACAGTGATGGAACAGCCCAGCACAGGTCCTCGTTTGTTCCCGTGGGTGCTCACAATTTGCCGTGTGTCCAGAAGATTTTCTCTGGAAGACTGATCTGCTTATAAAGAATATTGATATTACTTCCAGTACTTGCCTGGAAGACAATGTAATTACAGATTACCTGTAAGTTATGACAGTGCAAATGGGGTGAGATGTGACTTTTTGGAGTTCACCTCGATCTTGAAGAAATTGTGAGTCTATTCACATGAGATTCTTGCTACCAGCTGCAGGTTGCAAAGAAGAGCTTAAAAAATCCAGCAAGAGAAAAGGATCACTTTAATTTGTGTGAGCTCTGAATACAGGTTAGAACAGAAAAGAAGGTGAAACAGGAATTTGGAATTAATGTTATCAGTCCATTTTAAAATGAAAAGATAGATTAGCCTGTGTTATTTAGTTAGATAGAAGATTTCTGTAATTTGTGAATACGTGGAAGATCCTGCACTGTGCCTTTGGATTCAATGGTAGAACTCATAATTTAATTCCATTTTTGGACCACAACAAAAGACACTCTCATGCATTATTTTTCCTTCTGCTACTAAACAGTGTTGTAACGTTGTTTGGAGGTAAGGGAGACTGAAATCTCACCGTTTTATGGGTTTTGTTCAGTGCTCACTGTGGTGCTAAAGTTGTGTGTGAAAGAGAGGGAGAATGTATTCCTAGGGAAAATTAATAGATGTTAGAAAAGCCTAGAGAGTATAAGTGTTAGGATTCTAGGGATAACAATGAAAAACTATAGTTTCTCCTGTGAAAGAGAACCAAGTGCAGAGCACTTTGTGGATGTTGCAAGGAACATAATTTAAAGAGAGCTGTGTGGAAATAGCAAGCAAAGATGGGCCAATGCACACAGCAGTGTTTGTTTTCTCTACTGCTTTTTTTTCCTAAAATAAAATTGTGGACAGTTGCTAATCACTGCAGCTTCCACAATGTATTTTTTTCCCTTAATTTCTGGAAAAAATAAGGAAGAAGTTTTAGCTGAAATGTCAATTGTATGGATATTCTAAACTCAACAATAAAAAGAAGACCTTAATAACTTGTCTGCTACATGAGGTCTGGCAATCAGAGGATAGAATAAGTGCTTGGCTAATTAACAAAGACCATGTTTCTTAAGGATTTTTTTTTTTAATAAAGGGATTATATCTTCATATTAGTTGCAGGTTTCAAAAGGCAGCTACATAAGCAGTCTGCAAATAATAATTTTATATGCCTGTCTGTGGGATTCTGGTTGAAACACCAAATTACTCAAAGAAGCAAATTTAAATATTTGGATTAATTAAGCAAAGAGGAACTCAAACAGTTCTGAGACCTTGACATATTTAATTCAAATCTTTTTTATATAACTAATTAGTGTCCACATTAACAAGAGGGAAATGATGCCAAGTTATATTTTTGTCTACTGTTATTTTGTACAGAAAATGATGGTTAATTCGCTTGCTCAGTTGGTGAATCACCATTTGTTGGCAGAGTGTCATTGGTAAATTGGGTCTGTTCAAGGCTGGGATTCACTCTCTGTAAATAAGGCCCTTAATGATTTTTTTCTATAATGGACATGTCACAAAAAAAAAAAAAAAAAGAAGAAAAAAAAAAAGTTCTTATGACACATAAATTCATTGCTGTTGTCTTTTAACTGATTGTGTGACCATCAGACTCCAGGTCTGCTGTTACTGCTGAGCCCAACAAAACTTCCTGCTCCTGTCTCCCAAGGAAAAGAGTGATTTAAAGCTATTGATGAACAAGTTGATCATTAAAAATGACTGTGCCAAGTATTGTTCCATGCTATTTATCAGTATTTTTTCCACTAATGGAGTAAAAGGCATAAAACATCTCTGCATTTAAAGATGGTGTTATTGACAGTAAGCTCTTTTTTCTTTATGGAGTAAAACTAAAGATAAACTTCTGCATAGATGTTACTGTCATTATTTCTTTATTTTTAAAGGAAAAAACCCTTATATTAATGTCAGCATTGATTCTCTTCTTCCAGCTTCTATGTGTTTCTTAATTTTTTTTATCCTGTCAGCGTTAATAGTGGATCTCCTGGTGTCATATATCAGTAGTTGTAAATAAGAAAAAACATGATTATTTGAATTTCTTGTTCTATGCCTTATAACAGAAGACTATTGCTTCCCCCTGAGCTTTCAGTCTTTACCTATTATCACTTTTAGTGTTAGATTTGATTGCTGGCATTACTTTTTATATTTGTGTTGAGAACAAAAGAAAATCTCTTGATAATCAGAAGTTTATGCTGCAGATATAATGGTGGATTTGATTTTCAGGAGGGGTTTTTTGCATCTTCTGACCACTTTTTCCTTTTGATAAAATGCTGCTTTCTCTGCTATTATTTTTCACTCTTCTTCCAAATAGAATTAATTTAATACATAAATGCTTATTCAGACAGTGAGTAATTTAACCTACTCATATATTTTGAGGTTATGAAAATACTGTTGCTGTTAAACATGGAGAAAAGTGTTTGTTAGCAAGATATAATATAATATAATAATGAAGCAGTTTTCCAGCTGTGATCTTATTGGAGATCTGGTACCACTCCTTTGTTCCTGATGGCTGCTTCCATGTTCTTCCCTCTATTTATTTAGATTACTAATAGAGCTATAAATTATGTATATTTTCAGAAAAGTTTTCTTTTTTTGAAATGTCTACCTTGATAGCCATTGTTAATGAAACTGGGTAAATCTGAATATTTTAATACCTTTAAGTATAGTACTGGAGTAGAGAAGTAATTCATTTTCTGCTGCAAAAATGGGGTTTGATTCAAGATTTCTGTCACCCAATCTAGTTAATATTGTCTCATATAATGAGCTATACTTTGTAAGGGAATTGTTTTTCCCTTTAAGACACTTTTGCCAGACTACAGTATTAGAAAAATTAACTTCACTTCTGTCTAAATATTCCTTTGTTTAATTTCATCTTGATTATTTCCCTTCAGAACTGACTTTTTCATGATAATAGAAAGATGTTTTCTTAGCAATAGAAAACCTTTCATGCAGAGTTAAAAAGTAAACTTTTAGTTCTTACAAAAGAAAATAGATTGAGAGCTCTGGATATTTTGAAGTTTCTACATAAACAGAAATCATTGAAAAGTTTCTCTGGATGTTTCTCTCATCATTATTAACTATTGTTGGATAAAATTAAATTGACTCAATATGTATAGGCTGTACTACACAAACAGCCCATGGGAAAGAAATACATGTGCAAAAATTAAGTGTATGGACAAATAACCAGAAAGAAAGCAAGCACCTTTAAATCAGAATTGATAAGAAATTAGTATAAACTGACATGAGACTTAAGTCTATGTGATGTTGTTTGGTCCACAACAGCTGCAGCCATGGGCTTTAGTTCTGCATGTCACAGAAAAAGAATCAAAATCTTGTGCAGCACAATTTACTCTTTAGGTTGCAGATCCTTGTTGGAAAAACACAGCACCTGGGTAGTAAAAAGCAGACCATTTATTTGTTATAAATAAAAAGGTGACCTGTTTTCAGTAATCCATATATATTTAACCTTGCCAAAAGTATCAATATGGCCTTTCTGAGCGTGCTAAACCTCATATCCTCCAGAGGAGGTTTCAGGTGCTCTTTGACACACTTCTGCCCCTCTGTCTCAGTGTGCCTTGCAGCTGTGATTGATTGTTCTTTGGACAAGCAAGAAAATGTTTATTTTTAAATTATGTGCCTCTCTCTTATGCTGTAAAATTGTCAGCTGTTTCATAGAGTACTGAGCAGATCACAGAAGTCAGAGGAGTGGGAAGAACTGAAGACTTGTAGCAACTTGGGAAGGTGTGGGGTTTTGGGGGAGTTTTTGGTTTGGATGGGGTTTTTTATTGTTTCTTTGGGGTGTTTTGTTCTGGTTTGGGTGTTTTTTAAGCTGTTTTTCTCAGGAAAAGTACCTCTGTGGAATGGTAAGCCAGTAACTGAGGTGAAAATGCTGACCTGAGCCCCAGTGGGTACAGGGAAGAGTCTGGAATTCCTGCTCGTGCTGAGAGATTTTGAGGTTGGAAATTCTCTTTCAACATGGTCCCTTGTCATGCTTGGAGGACTCTCATGTATCTTCTAGGGTTCGGGTTTAAAAACCAACTCAAAATTATTGGCATATTTTTGTTACCTAAATTAGTAACAAAACATTTAATTTCAGTGTTGTCGCAGTAACAGTTCTTACATGTGAAAATAAAAGCTTGATTGCTTTAAGGCAGTTAATTGAACTTTTTTAAGGCTGTTAATTGAACTTCTGTGTCTCTTGTTTTGGCATACCTATATAAGAAACTCAAATTTGGGAAGGAAAAAGAAAAGAAATCCCCGAACACCTGACCTGGTTAACGTCAGTCATCAAAAGGAAAAAAAAAATCTTAAAATTTTAACTTAGGCATATTTATTGGCAAGAAGTTAGCATTTCTTTGATGAATTCTTTGAAGCCAGGTGTGAGGAAAATCATTCCAAATCCATTTAAAACTGTGATAGTTTGAATAATCACAAGCATAAATTTGAGCTGTTCTCAGCTTTGCCTGGTTTGTGTACTCTTCATCTGTTTACCACAGGCAGATTCTGCTGATGGTGTCTTGTCTAGAGCTAGATGGGAGATTTTTGGGACACCATAAACAGGGAATGTGAAATTTCAGAAGCAATTTCAAGCCAACTGAATATCTGTGAAAAATATCTGTATTTTCCAAATTATTCCCAAGGTTTTAATTAGTAATGTAGTTGAGACATGCGTTTATTTATTGTGTGGAGGAGCCACAATTCCCATAGTTGTCTTGTCTTCCTGTCTTGAAGTGCCGACAGAATGGAACTTCACTGAATAGAACAGAGAAAATTTTACAGCAGATAATCTCAGATGTCAGGAAAAGCCAAAATGCAAGAAATAGTTTTCTTGGAGGTTCTGCAAAAAGCTTTCTTTTGGCAGCTAAAGGTCACACAGCTCCAACCTTTGTCTCCTGACAGAGCATTGAAAGGGATTTCAAAACCTGCTTTGTACCTCCTATTTTAACACTTTAAATGCTTTAAGTTTTCTTTCAAAAGGAGGTTTAGGAGAGCTGCTGACTTCTCTGCTTTGTAACACATCCTCTTTGTCTTGATTAGATAATTCTTGGATAATTACTTAAAAAAGGCTTAGTGTTCTACCTTCAACGGGTAATTCAGCACCAGAAGGGAGACTTCTAAAAACAAGCATGCCCTAAAAAAATCCAGTTGGGAACTATCTTCCTCAGTCTCAACATGCTCATTTTTTCTTTTAACATGAGAATGATCACTTTTAATGTTAGTTTTAAATGTTTTTAGAAGCTGCACATCCAGTTCTAATTTACTGTTATTGATTTTTTATATAGGCTTTTGAACACTCCTAGGAAACTCTTGTGTTCTGTGTCTGAATGGAAAAGGAGAACAATATTTAATATTAATATTAATAAACACCTAAAGAACTGGGTTTGTGAAAATATAGATGTAAATTATCTTCCTGAGGTTTCATGCATTATCAGTGTCTGTGACAGGCAAGGAAGAGATTTCAGTTTCTGTAGTTCTGGCTAAATAAAAGTTTCAAAATTACCTACTTACTCTGAAATTTGAAATCCACAAGTATGTCTTAATATTTATGGAAAAGTTACCCTTAGTTCATTCACATTTTCTGCTAATTATTAAAAAAGTATCTGAAATCTCAGTACTAATCAAAAGCTTTTATTTATTAGCTTTTAGTGTTAAAGTTTCTCTGATGAAATGGACAAGTGACCAGTATTTGCTCTTAAATTCATTACTTTTAAAAAACTTGTCTATTTTATTTCTTGCATTTTGTCTGTTGCATTTGGCCTGCTTCTCAAGCTTTGTGCAATGTTTAGATTTTTATTTGAAACAATTAGCAATAGTTATTTGCAGCTGTCAGTAAAAATATTTAATTAACTCCAAACTGCAAAAGTATCATAAATCTTATTTGCAAAATATGTTCAAGTAAGCTTGCAAAACAGTTGCCTGTGCAGCTAAAATGGAACTGAATGCTCAGGATGGAGGGTGCTTTGGAACCAATTATTTTGGAGTAAATATTTCTTTGGGGCTCTGGAGAATTGGAGGAGGGGGGGAAAAAAAATCACATAATATCTTTTCTCCCTGTAAATTAATGGATCATTGTTATAAATGAAAAAAAAATGCAGTTTGCTTGGTTTGGGTTTCTTTGGGTTGGTTTGGTTTGGTTTTTTGGGGTTTTTTTTATAAAGGAATTGAGAATTTAATTTTACAGATGCCAGATAGGAGTTCTGATGAGGTAGCATGTGCATCCAAGTGAGTGTGTTATGCACCTTGGATGATACAAAAACCAAACTTACAAGGACTTCAAGCAATCATTTGATCCAGCTCCTCACTCTATTGCAAAAATAAGTTTGTCTGATGTGTTTCAGCTTCCAGTCCGTAAGATTATAAAACTTACTCAGATGGTCTGTGCTTGACTTCTATCATGGTGCTTCTATCACAATAATTTGGAGCTATTTTTATCATTCATTGAAGGCACCACAGTTAAAGAGCAATGTTTGTTTTCCCTTTTTTCCATGGGTGATCCTTATTCTTCTTCGCAGTCACCTTTTTTGCTTTTTGAATGAAAGCTATCATTATACACAAAAGAAAATTACATACTTTGTGCACTGAATATCAGCTCCAGAGAATTGATACACCTTCCTCAAACTTAATATGAAATTTGGTGGTTTAAATTAACTGACGTGTCTCAGACAAGCAAGGGAAGTGGATTTTGGATTAGTTTTTATCATATGACTGATGTTTTTCAGATTAGCTGATAGGAAATCATAAAAATGGGAGAAGACTATGTAGGTAAATTCTCTCTGTCTTGCTATGTAAATATTAAGATTTTAAGCATGCACAAAATCTGTACTTGGAAGTTATTAAGGAGCTATGGCATCCTGTCAGAAAAATGAGGAAAAAGCTTGAATTAATTGTGCTGAAAGTCTCAAGATGCCATAGGGCAACAGAGCTCAGGTTACCCAAAGTGATATCCAGGGTATTTCAGCTGAAATGAGCTGTGGGCTCTGAAATGTGGCAGCCAAGGATGTTCCAGAAGCTAAAAGAGAGATAACATTGAATCAGCTTTATAAAGGAGAATTGCAATGACCTCTGTAACCATAGATTGATTAATATTGATAATAACTCCAGATAAAATGAAGTGATAATTGATTTAAACAAGATTTAGAAGGAGGGTAATTAATGCCAGTCAGATTTTTTTCACAGATCACATCTCTGTGTCATGACAATAATTTTAAATCTTCTGAAGGAATTCCCTGTTTATTTTGTAAAGATAGCAGCACAGACTTTAATGGAACATCTTTAAAGATACTCTGGAAATCACTATAAAAACAGTGGTTTAAGACAGTTATTAATCATGGATTTCCAGTTTACACAAACTGATAAATTTCAGAGGTGTTACATGTCAATGGAGAACCAGCTTGGAAGGAGCTTTTTCTACCAACATTTTTCACACAGAAGCACTAAATTCAGTGCTAGTCAACACCTTCATAATTTATTGGATAGAAACTTGCCCCTCACATGAAAACAATTGATCTCAGTATAAGAAAATTCCCTTTTTTAAAAGAAAAAGATAAACTAGACAATATAAATGTTGTATTCAGCTTCAGACCCACAACTCTTATTTGTGGCAGAAAGGATGTTATTAAATACGTCTGAGTTATTACATGTGATTTCCTATGTAAATACCACTCATGCACTATGAAGGAACCAGGACAATGAAAATCATGTTCTGGAGCTTCCAGGCTGTTTATAATTTGAAAATAATTCTCTGTGTGTTTGTGCAAATGCACACTTGATTTTGTATCTATGAATAAAACTCATGAGCTTAGGAAAACTATTCCTAGCCATGCAATTATTTGCATATACAATTATAGCAGTGAGGCCAGAGATACAAACTGTGGCAGGTGGAGTGCACAGAGAAAGATTTAATATTGAGGAAAAAATGAGCTCATGTTTATGGGATTCAATAGCTGTAGTCCATTAAGATATATTGGGTTCTGAAGCAAATTTTTTCCACACTGCTGACTAGAATCCACACCTTTGAAAAATCCATGTAGATTCTGTATTATTTAGTATTCTCAGAAATATATATCTGTAGCATTCATTAGTCTTCCTTACCAGAGTAAAAGGCTTTAGAATGCACTTTACTGAATTTGTCAATTTGTTTTCTCAATTTGTGCAGTGCAAACATTTCTCCCTTACAGACTGTGTGTATTGTTTCAGAAAGTTCAATTTTATTGCCTCAAAATTAACTTTTAAATCGGAATTTGGAGGATGAAACCTGAAATATAATGTTATAGATATTTTTCTTAGATTTTATTGTGCAGTAATAAGAAGCTATCAGTTGTCTGTATTGTAGAACTCTGCTAATCAGTTCTGAAATAAAATACATTATCCTTTCTGTGATTTCCTTGCTAACTGTGAAAAAGCAGTGACATATCCCTGAAACATTATAATTAAAGCTCCTCATTTTCTTAACAAAGTTTAAATGTTATTTAGTCTTCTGGTACTTGACAGTACATAGAAATTGCTATATCCCTGTTCAGTGCTATACTTAGGTTTTGGAACTATCTCAGATAATAATCTTAATTTTCAGAGCACAAAGAAACATATCATTTAGAGGTATGATGATTTTTGGGTAATAGCTGGATACTGTATGTTTCGTTGAAAATCTTTTCAAAGTTCCTTGGACTAGATCAGATTCATGTTAAAACAGAATGTTAAACCAGATCCTGGTTAAAAACATATTTTAATAGTAGTTTTTCAAGTAGTTGAAGTTCTTCTCCCAAGCCCTAATATTTCATAGTTCTTGAAACCAAGTTTAAGTTAATTTCTATGGAAACCAGAAAGAAAAAGTAATTTGACCATATGGCTTTCCCTTCTCTAGGTTTTTCTCTTCTCCTTTCCTCACTGCTGTTGTTTTCCTGAACAGAGACAATACCAAGGATGCTTTCTTGTGGTTTAAGTAGATAAAAGTTGGAAGAATCCAGTCAGGAAAAGAGTATTACAGTAGCCCTCTGCTGTAAAAATAAAATAATTTGCCATCTTTTGGATGATTTAATTTATCTTGCAGTGGAGCCTGGAGACCTGCATTTGTGGTGCTGGCATACTTTAATAAATCTGCTTTGTGATTATCTTCCTGAAAAATTCAATTTCTACAGATACTTGATATCTTAAATGCAAATACTGTTATTATACCATTTGCTCAATTCCCATTGAAGTCCAGAAGAGGGGTTTATATGAAAAATATGATGGTGGTTTATTGACCTTCATGGTCTGTATGGAGTGGAGTGACTTTCCATTTCAAAGACTGAAAAATGAGTTTTGTGTGTGGCTTGAAGAGGGTGATTTGTTCATGCATAGTTGCTGTTAAGAAGTTTCAGTGTCAGACTGCAAGTTTCAGGGCAAGGTAAAGCTTTGTCAGCAGTAAATTTCCTTGGGCTTGTTCCAGGCTGGTGCCATGAGGGAGGATTTGCCATAGTTTACCCCTGTGGCAGGACAGTTCTTCCAAAGAATTACTGATTTTCGGTGTTCTGTGCCATTGAAAAGTCTCTTCCTTTGTGTCTATTACAACTGAAATTTGGTCTTTGATTGCAGTAATAAAGTCAGAGATTTTGATGGCAAATTTCTGCCCCAGTTTAAAGAACCTGACTGTTGCCCTGGCTATACTATGGTTGTTTATATCTGTGTCCCCTCTGACCTGGATAATGTGGTGTTGGGGTCTGTGCTACCCCTGTGTGCATTGTTAGAGGTGTGCAGGAAGATTCTTAGACCCCTTAAAAGAGCTGATAAAGTATTGGATATTTGGAATGGGTGTGGAGAGGCAGGGAGTATGAGACATAATATCTTCAGTTGTAGAACAAGGATCAATGATTTTCCTTTATTTTTTCCTAGTGAAACATGTGAGTTTTATATTGTGTCATAAACATCAGGTTGAAGATCTCAGCAGGGTGAAACAAACCCCTGCATGGGGAAGGGGTGGCAGAGCTGATGCAGCTGCCTTTCTGGGTTAGCTTTGTAATAAGGCTCATGAGGATGTCTGCTGAGCTGATGTTCACGTTGGCACGTGGTGCTGTTTGGGAATGAGTGCTGGCAAACATTTCTGGTAAAAGTGCCACACATCCTGAGTTCTGTATAGCTCAGATAGTGTGACACAGGAATGCTGATGGCTGGGGAAATGTAAATTAGAGTAAGTTACAAACTGTAGTAAATCAGAGTAAGTTACAAACTGTAGTAAATTCGAGTAAGTTACAAACTGTAGTAAATCAGAGTAAGTTACAAACTGTAGTAAATCAGAGTAAGTTACAAACTGTAGTAAATTCGAGTAAGTTACAAACTGTAGTAAATCAGAGTAAGTTACAAACTGTAGTAAATTCGAGTAAGTTACAAACTGTAGTAAATCAGAGTAGTTAAAAACTGTAGTACACATGTTACACCCTACTGTGGGCCTGGTTTCTAACATTGGTGCTGCCATACAAGCACAGATTTTGCCCTGTGTGTTGTGTGGTTTGTGTTTGTTCTGTTTTCCAGAAGAGGGCTGGAGTTCTGGGGTGGTTTGAGCCATTTGGTTGCCTAAATTAGAGCCACGGCTCCTGCAGGTGTGTGGTGTGCTTGCTGAGGGGGTTGTGTTGGTCATTAAAACCCCATAAATTCACTTTCATGGTTTGCTTTACCAGGTGAGCCTTAGTTCACTTTTACTGGAAATTATGTCATGGAAGCTTTCTCTCCCAATTTTTTCTCTTTGTGCTGATGTATTGGCGACCAGTGAGCAAAATGATGCAGCATGTTCATGTGACATCCAACGTCCCTGTGACTGACCTGTTTGGGATACTTAGGAGATCCTGAAATGTAACTTTTCAAGGAATAGAGTGAGTGTACATATCTGTCCCCTTCAGTGTGATAAGTAACATCCTTCTTCTTTTTTCTCTTGTGGGGTATGGAGAACCAAGGCTGTAATCTCACTGGCATGAATTATTTAATATCTATTTGGAGGGTTTGAATGATGAGTCCCAAAAATGAGTAGCATGGTAGAACCTGATCATAACAAAGTTAGACTACACCATAATAGGTTCACAAACTTTCTGACTCTACATGTTACAGAATGAGAATGCCTTCAGGCATTTAAAATGATTTACAAGCCCCGGCTTAGAGTACAAAATATCAACCTTTTGAAAATAAGCCTTGTTGTCAAATCCTTTTACTCACTTAAGCAGTGCTTTTATATTAGAAACAAACAATGGCACAGAACATTTGGGGAAGTCATGCAGTTCTTATCAAGTCCCAGATTATTAGTGTTTTATACTAAACCAAATTAATTTGCATTTTATTAAACCTAGGTTGCACAGTGTATCAGTATATATGTGACAAGTAACACTGACAACTGTTCCTGCTACTGAATAGCAGCAAGAAAAAGCTTGAGCACCATTAGGTCCAGGAGAGTTCTACTTTTTACATTATCAAAAAACAGATTGACTGCATCCTTCAACTACAAATGCAACCATTGCATGCTCAAAAATCATTAATATTCAAAACTAGATCAAAAAGCATAATCTCTAAAGGAAAAAAGCATCTGAAGGTTTGAGTGTTGGGTGTGGAGACAGGTTCCCTCTTAATACAGCATTTTCTGGGTTGTCCATCGTAAAGAAATACAATTTTAAGCAGTTTCCTGAGATTTACCATCAATAAACGTAACTCACTGAATAATGAGGCTGAGCCTGTAGTCATGGAAATTCAGTTTTTAAAGTCACTTTACCCAAAGTGTTGGAGAATTTGCCTTTTCCTGTGCTGATGAAAAAATGTGGAAGAAGTTCTAATGCAGTGTTTTCTGGGGTAAGTGCAGACTTTGGAGAAACACAGCTACCAAAGATGTGTGCAACAATGTCTCAATTTTTTTTTTTTTAACTTTGTAACTCTCTATTTTTAAGATGCTGAGATACTTGGAACTGCTTATGGCATTCCCATTGAAGTCTTGCCACTTATATAATTCATGCTATGTAATTTTAATGTTAAATATTTGATTGTTCTGAAATTCTCTTATCAAAAGGGGACATACTTGCTTGATTTTTACCTTTCTTTAAAAAGCCATTTAAATTCCTAGCAGTTTGTACTGAATGTTGGCTACAGGTACATCTGACTCAATGAGGCATGGGACTTCAATTTTGTTGTAGGGAGGTTAAATGTAATTCAGAATCGTGTAACAAGCATCAGGAATCAGAGAAAGACTGTCAGTAGATAAAGTTAAAGGTAAAAATGCAGGATAGAAAATTAAATTTACACTATATAATTTTTTACTACCTTGCTTTTGTATTTTCTACCAGTTTGATGTAAAGTTTGCATTTAAATGGGATTTAGTCCTATGAGGTACCATTTATTATAAAGATTTTACACTGATGGTCGAGTATTTTAAAAAAATAAGACAAATATTTAAAAGTATGCAAATACTGCTTAACAGAAACCAAAACCTTGAACAAGAATTATAGGATTAAGTTTGTCTCATGCTTTCTAGCTGTAAACAAAATAAAAAATAACTCCAGTTTCCAAGGTAGTACAACATATAACAATATATTTAAATATTTTGTTCCAAGCATAGATATTTTTCCATGCTTTGTTTTATAACCACTGGTATTGTAATTTCCCATTTTTTAGGAAGTCACCATTGAAATGCAAGAATTGCTTCACATGATTTTGAAAGGCAGAACTGTAGATTTATTTTTAGCAGCTTGTGTTGCTCAGGTAAACTTTTCCTTGGTTCAGTAGAAATCTGAATACAATATCAAAACAATATCAAATCTCGGTTTGACCTGACCTTTTGAAAGTACTGTGTTTGTCACCATTTTCAGTTTCTTCTTCCCCTCTGGGTGAAAAAGGCTTTCTCTGCCATGCAGAACACCTGCAGGCCTTTTGAAAGAACAATTATTTTAAACCCATAAGATTTATCTAAAAGGAAGGGCTTTTTTTCTTGTGAAAATGCATTTCTACCTTCCTGCACAGCCTAGAAAACTGTTTACTCTTGGAATTTCCAGGTGTGGTGCTTTTGTGTATGAAAACACAGAGTACTTTGGTGGTGGGGAAACTTGAAATCTCTTGGTGATCCCTGGGGTTGGAGTGATCTGAGAATCTCCTGCACTGCCCATGAGTATCAGAGGGATTCAGATGATGCTGAATGCCTGGTCCCTGTTGACTTTCCATAAACACAATTCTTGAGGGAGTTGTTTTTCCCTGGTGACAAGTTCCTCTCAGTGGAATACGTGTGCGTGAAAGAACATCTCTCACTTTACTGTGCTAGTCCTGAAGAAGCCAAACTAGGAGCAGTTTCTGAGATTTAAATTTCTCTTTTCTGTGACTGATTTTGCAGTGCCACAGAATCTCACCAGAATCTTCATGTTGCCCTTAAAGGTCATTAAATAATGCTAAGACTTTGGATAATTTCAGTAAGGCCATACATGTTTAAATGAAAATATGTATTAACAGGAAGGAAAAATTGCTAAGAAACTAAGGAACCAACATTTTATTCATTTTTAATTAATTACTTCAGTCTTAATATAACATTAATTAAATGCAGCAAGTTAGTCACTCTACCTCATAAGATTTCTTGGTGTAGCTTTAATCAGGTAATCAAATGATTGCATTGTATAAATAGGCAAATACATCACATCAGTGGTGTGTAACATTCAGGCTATTTGAACCACAACTACTCTCCCTCTATAGCATATTAATTATCACCAGCACATTTAGATTTTCTTTTCTTACACAGAGAAAGAATGAGTGAATATAATTTAGAATTATTTTTATGCACGTACTTGAATCATGTCAGTTTAATAAGGCTCAAAATGGGGGAAATGCTTTGCATTTAGTTTTTATGTAGTTCTTTTTCTCAATGATATTGGGCAAGACAGCAAGTTAGGTACCTTGCTTGCCTTTAGTTGGTTTTAAAAGCATTTTGAAGTCTATAGGACAAAATGCCATATTAAATCTCCCTAATAATTTCATGAAGAGCTGAATTGCTCTAATAGCAATCTGTATAATCAATCAATCAATCAATCAAGACAGAGCAGAACAGGATGTTCATAGCCAAACCTGATAGTCAGCCTGGAAAAAACAGAGAGGTATGCTTGCCACAGAATTAATGCAATTCCATGGGGTTTTTTTCAATAGCCTTTGACAGTCATCTATTAATTTTTTTTTAAGAACTATCAAGCCTTCTGTCTTTAATGATCTTTTTGCCAGAGTGTAGCAGGTGTTTATAGATGAGCAACACAGACCTGTGAGTCCTCTGCTGTGCAGCCCCTCTGGCCTTTACTACCTGTTTTTGTTAATTTACATATTTACAGTAATAAGGATGCTAATCTCTTGCTTCCTGCATTTTTACAAGGTCTGTGATAAATTAAATAAATTCTGTGGCTCTTTATTTAGACAATTTTACTTCATCTAGATGGTCTCATACCTCAGGTTCTTAAATGCTCCAGTCCCTGACACAGGTGGTCATTCAGCTCAGAAGTAGAGTTCTGATTATTCATGAAGAATAAGCTTCCTTGTAGTTCTGAAGCTGGGATCACTGACACACTGTAAGAATAACTGTTCATTTTTTACTTGTTCTGTTGAAAGCTCCTTAGATGTTTTAATCCACTTTCAAAAGATGGTAATGTTTTAAATTAAGAAGGAGTCAAGTAAAGAAAAGTAGTAACCAGAACTAACTAATAAGATCTACAATGAAGTCCCACTTGATGATACTTCAGATGTGTCAGAGCTATTTTAGGACATTAACTCAAATTAAATGTATATGTGGCCATATGGTACTCTTAATTTTCTCAAATTTGTAACATAAACCTGTAAGATGGTGCTAAAGCCCAGAGAAATAAAATTACTTGATTACAAATAGTGTGTGATTCTTGCAGTGACACGAAGCACTCCTTGGTTCCTGGCTCACCAGTGTCTTGGTTTGCCTCCAGTCTGAAGGAAGGGCTTGACTGACACAGTAGAGCCCAGCCTGAGCAGCTGAGGGGTCTAAATAAAGCCAGCCTGTGTTTTTCCTGTAAGGTTAACCAGCTGAAGAAATGTAGTTTGGCTACTCTACAACTGGGAGTTAGTTGTGTGTTGCTAATAGTTTATTCTAGAAACATTTTTAAAGATCTTTTTGAAATTAATTTTATTAGTTTTGTTAATTGTAGAACACTTAAGTCCATTAGTCTGGAGAAACGTTTCATTTGTTTAGGGAATGCAAAACACACTATATGAACTTTGCAGTTGTTACCAAGGAGTTGAAGAGTGCTGGTGTTGTGGAGTCTGCATAGCAATAAAAGCAGGTTGGAAGAGCACAGCATGTAAAGCATTCTCCTATATTGGTGCTGGGTCAAATATTTATTGTTGGGCTTGTGTGTCAGAACAGTGCAAGTGGAATAAAGCAGTTAAACTCTTAAAATGCTGTACTATTGAATTGAACATTGCTGTCATAAAAATATTAATCCCATACCGTCAAGGATGGTGATAAAACCCCCAAACCCACCATATTTTATAGTCCTCTTAACCAAAGCTGTAAACATTTCATATATAAACTTTCATGCATAAGAAAAACTACATTTCATGGTTGCTGTATGAAGACATCTCTTCAGCACCTGGTAGGCTGGAAGAAATGGGGGTTGGTGGATATTCAGAATTAACTGTCAAAAGCAGCATTTCACATTCTCTCATCATTCAGTGAACCTTTAAAGGAAGAACAAGCTACTCATCATTTATGAAACTTGACCAACTGTGGTGGACAGTATAAAATAGGAGAGTTTGATCTATGCTGCAATGTAGAACACTGGGTGATCCTTAAATGCCTTATGATTCCTGCAAGGAGCAGTGGAGCTTGTACACAGATACATCCATGAAATCATAAATATGGCTTTTTGCTTGGATGTGTGCTATGCAGTGTGTTTGAGTGGGAGAGACTGTGGGAGATTCAAGTGTGGTTATTAAAAAACACCTTTTCCAATGAATTTGTTTGGGTTTCTGCCATTACTGTTAGAACTTTTTGGACAGACCTTGAACAACTGTGAATGTATGTAAGAATGGCAGGAGCAGAAATGCTTAACAGATTAAAAAAAAGGAGTAATGCAACCACCTTTCAAAATTACTTATGAAATGGAAGCTATTTCTTGAAGGTATTTTAAAATAGTTTTCTGTGAGACTCTGCAGCCTAATTTATTTAAACTGTGTATTATGCAATTGCATTCTCCATAGCACTGAAATAGAACTGTGAAGCAATAATTATGCTAATTTGGAAATGGGAAAATACCAAGATTTGTCTCTATCTAACATTTTCCTGATAACCTCAGAGACTTTTAATATACAGAATTTGCTGTATTTTTGTGTTAAAGTACAACCAATCTTAGGCTATTCTTTTAGAAAGCCTGTAATTTTGTAGGTAGAGGTAAGGAAGTTATGATATAGTATATAAACTGTTAGCTAAATGCAAATAATCATCAGTACTTCAACTTCCTAATATTCTTGAAAGGAAACCTAAGTAGCTTATTTGCTATAATAGATGTTGAAAGCTTTTCCGCCTACTGTTTATTAAGTGTTTAATTACCTGATAGATTTAAAAGCTACACAGGTATGTAGCACTCAGTCTGGGCTTGATTTCCAGTTTCCATATTTATTACAGTTCTGTTTCTAAGATTTCACCATTAAATACTTACGTAAAAGAAATACAAAGATTTCACTGACTAGAATTGTTTTAAGAAACCTTCACAGGAAATGTGTATTGCTTACACAGATGTGTATTATGTATCTTTAGCTTTTTAATTCTGGGATTTTTTAAGCCCTACTTTTCAATTGTGGGAAATTCTTCATATTGCCAGCATTTCACAGACATATCATAGACTGAATATGATGATCTCATTCAGCTTTTTGTTATTTTTCAATTGTGGGAAATTCTTCATATTGCCAGCATTTCACAGACGTATCATAGACTGAATATGATGATCTCATTCAGCTTTTTATTATGCTATTAACTGAATAAAAAACTGATTCCTTAGGAGTCAATAAAGATCTCAAAATCTTCCAAAAGGCACCATGATGCCTTCTGATCTTCTGGCCAGCATGAGACATTCCATGTGCCTTAATTCTTCTCTTATCTCTCCTGCCATCTCAGTTAAATAAAAATTTCCTTTTCCTTTGAAAGGCTCCGCCATGTTGCAGCAAAACTTCACTCTCTGCCCTGTTGAAGATGCTTCAACCCAAAGAAAGCTGTTTAAATGAGATATTGCTACAAGTCTTTGAGAGCCTGACTGCAAATAATTAAGTAGAGCTTTGATTTGTGGTTTGGTTTTTTTTCAGAGCCAGAGCTTCAACTGTGTGGAAAAGGCTAGATGTCCAGGATCCAATGTGAGTTCTGTGCAGATACAGGGAGATTCAGATTATTTCATCAACCACCTCGGAGTACCTGCCACGCAGTTTTCCTATGAGGACATCAAAGCATCAGAGGTAGCTATGACTAAAACTGAAAATAACAGAAAGATAGAATTGTGTTTTCTCAGGTTATATCCTATTGTAGTGGAAATTTGTCTCCTCTAAGTGCATTTTTTTAGGTCTTCAGAGGATTACCACAGAGCTTCAAAGTGACTGGTTTTGTAGGGATATGGTATTCAAGGAAACAGGCACACATTGAAGGATGTTATGTTAAAAATATTGCTGATAGTTTTATAGGCTGCATGTTATCCAACCCAACTTTTCAGACTGTTTCCAACATAGAGGAAACAGGTATTGATGTGTATTTTTTTACTGCACACTAGGATGTGATAATCTTCAAAATAAAGTTTATATCCATTTTCATACCATAACTTAAACAAGATTCTCTAGGATAAACATGGCTAGTAAAGATCAGTATGCTTGTTTGGAGTATTCCAGACACCACTTTTTATTTCAGTCTTTCATTCTCTGCAAGCTAGGTGGAAGGAAGAGGCATTTTCTGCTCTTTGGAGTTCAGGTTGGAATTGGACACAAATAAATCATTAGGAGGGTTTGTCCTTCCTCCACCTTCACTACTATAGGTTATTTTCAGCTGGACATCTCAAACTCACCCTCAGTTGGTGAGCTGAGGACCTGGAAGCCTGACATTAAATATATTATATGACACAACAGGCAGGAGAAGAGGTGTGTGTTTTCATGCAAATGTAATGATGCATTTAGTTCATATTCTCCTCCTTTCTCTTCTTTCTTCTCTTCACTGTGCTCATCTCCTATGTACACATCTCTCCAAGCTGAGGAGCAAAGCTGAGGCTGGGTTTGAGCTGGAATGTTTCCTGACACTGCATGCTAATATGCTTTTCTTTCCCATACTCAAAACAAAGAAGGGATGTGCCAAATAGGGAGCGTTGCTGTCGTGTTGTGCAGATTAAAATAGATTAAGTCAAGAATTTATATAAATAAGGAGACTTCTGTTTCAAAACATCATGGCACCTATCAGGCGAAGTTTTCTGTTTCAGATTAAACACAAGGTAAAAGGCTGTAAGCAAAATCCGAAGGCAGAAGATGTGTGAGTGCAATGTTTATGGAAGGCTTGTGGTCCAGAGGAATTTTTTGTTGTCACTTAGCAGCTGTTCCTTATAGTTTTCATTCAAGAGCTGTGCATTTACAGTCTACAGAGCGTGAGAAAGAATCTGCAAAGTTCAGTACATCAAAATAGTATTTCCCAGCAACATTTACAATATAAACACTGAAGGTTCCCTTGGCTGTTGTCTACTTTAATCCAAAGTTATTCTTCATGTTCAGTTAACCTTATAAAAGTGCATTTTTTTCTCTCAGAAGGACTCATCAATTTAATTAAAATCATAAAAGACAATATTTCTACATTTGTTTAAATATGACACTCTAAATTTGGTTCTTCATTAAAAATTCAGTTTTTGTCCTTCTTGAAAAATAATTTCCTAGAAATAAACTTGATAAGTGTAATCTGCAGTCTTGAAGTAGACATACTGCACTTCTCAGACTGTAGGAGACCTTGACCCCATGAGATCTGTTTTATGTGAAAAATAAATCTGCTTGGCAAAATGTGAGTTTCTCTTGGCAAGAGGATGGAATTTTTCCCTAAAAGTGAAGTTACACAGGATGATTAAATTTGGATTATTTGCTATATTTTTGTTAATTTTTGTACAGGTTGTTAACAGTCCTCCAGAAGATAAGCTCATTGTCTCTCCCATGTTCTATCAAACAAGCAATCTGTTTATCCTTTACTGTTTATTGCCATTGTTTATTGTGGATTCTGTTTATTGACAGATATTATAAGGCAGACAAATTACTCTGTGTTGACAGTCATACTAATAAACATCGTAGGAATTTCTGTTAGGCAGGTTAGGGGCTGATAAAAATCTGTTGGCTTGCAGGGAGGGATTTTTGCTTGTTTGTTTCAATCCAGCTTTTTTAACTACACCTCAGCTTTGTCATCTTCACTACAAAACAAAATTTGGGCAAACAGGTTCAGAAATGGGCTGTTTTGATGTGCTTTTGTAGGTTATCATTTTGCCAGGTCGGTTTCCTCTTCTCTCCCTTTCACTGCTGTGAGCTGCTCAGGAATCCCTCTCCCTCTGGAATATCCATCAGTTGTTTATTTTACCCACCTGTCAGCCAGCGTGCAGTGTCAGGTAAAACTGATGCTGTTCCACAGCTGAGCAAATCTGGTTTGGAGTTAAAAAGCCCAAGACCTGTGCTTGTATTCTTCCTCCTCCAGAGCAGCAGCTCCAGGTCAGTTTTAGAAATGCATTTCTTACACAGCCAGAGCGATTCCAGTCCACAGAGAGGAGGTTATAAAAGCCTTTCATTGACAGCAAACCTGAGGAGTAAATACGAGGAAATAAAAGTTGTAAGAGGAAACATTCAGGCCAGAAGAGTAAGTAAAACTGTCTGGCCTGGAATTACGTAATACAGTGAACCACAGCCTGGAGGAGGTTAAATCTGCCTGGCAAATGGTTGGGCCTGTGAGCCAGTAAAGTGCATTCTGAGAATTCAGCCACTGCTGTAAAAGTGCACTGGGTGAAATGGAGCTCATTTATTCACCAACAGAAAACATGCAGAATTTTAGTCCCAAAGTAAGTAAACTTGGAAGAATTTCTCAAGTAGAAGAAACCATCACATTGCCTCAATTTCCAAGGATTGTCTTGCAGTTGCTGAAGCCTTACTCTCCTCCTTACCTCTGGTGCACTGGCTTTTTTCTTCCTCATGAGGGTCAAATCCTGATCCGTACTGTGTTAGATGACAAACTGATCAGATTTTCCTAATATTGCTGATTATTTTGCTTTCAGGAGGACTATGCTATTCAAGATAATGATTAGGGTATCTCCAAGTGACTATGTAGAGTCCCCAGAAGGAAACCTAAATGTTGAATTTCAAAACAGTTTCTCTGCTACTGAAAACCATGATTAGTCTATTAGTCCTCACCTCAGCAGAGAATAGTGTTAGAAACATATTTAGTTAGCTTTACAGCAACAAGGAAGAGTAGCATATACTAAGAAAGCTGTTAAATCTAAGATTTGTCTTAGTCACTCTCTGTACTGCATAAAAGCTGGATATGAGTCAAATAACTCAATTGTATGAGCATTGGTACATTTTCTAGCTCACCTTGTTTCTTATACTTCTCTCCCTTACTTCCTTAAGATCTGCGTTGTTTTTATTTTCGTATGAGCATCATCTCTATAATTTTCTGTACTTGATTTTCCTCTTGATGGAGCACCTTAAAGTGTAATTTGCTCTGCTAGACTCAACATTCTGATGGTCTTTTGTTCTTCAGGAAAGGGGTCAGGGAAAAGTAGTTTTTAAAAGATCTGTGTGTGGGTAGTACTGGGCTCCTTCCCTGAAGGGAAAAGGTCCAACCCCATAGTTACAAAGTTAATCTCTTTTGATGCCTTCTTTCATAGCACAGTTCATAGCATAGCTGCTGAAGTCCTGGAGCACAAGTAATCAGAGACTGAGAAGAAGAGCCTTGCTGTGGCTGCCTAATGTTTGAGTAGTAGAGAAAATATAGACTGGGTTTTCCATGGTTTCAGTCAGAGATTTGATTGTTTCTTCAGCAGTGTAATTCAAACATCACTGAACTGTTCAGCAGTTTGAGCTCCATCACTTGCAGACTTGAGCTGGTACAGGTGTATTTTGAGCTTTTTTTCAAGATGGAAATTAATTGGCTGTTACCATCCATTTCTGTGTCATTGCAGTCAACAGTTTCATGAGGAATCAATTTTTTAAAATTATGGTTGGATGATTTCCCATGTTATCTGCATATTATTCATCCTTCTCAGTGCATCCTGTTACAGAATGATTTCTATCTGATAATACAGAATCTGGGATAATGTGGTAGGTTGCATCAACATTATTAGCATTATCACTTTGGGGAAAAAAAATGCTGCACGTGCACATTATTAAAAAAAAATGAACAACTTACTCATTTTTTTTGTTGTTGTTATCTATTGATGGACACATAATCACCATGAAACATTTCATAATAGAAGTCCACGTTTGGGTATGCAGAACTCACAGAACATTTACTTTTACACCTAGATCATAAAAGTTGTTTTCCGTATCTTCACTCAAACTTAAGTACAGGCAAGAAGTATAAAAATTACCTGTCACATTATTCACAGGCTAGACCAAGGTAGTGTAATACCATGGACCACTAAGCTAATTTAGAAGAAAAATGAAAAGAGGTTTCTTTATAGAAGGCATTTGTATGTAATATATGTAGAAGAGTGTAGAATTTTGACAGTTTGAGATTGTATCCTCTTTACAGAGAATGCATAATGATTTTTATTTCTGTTGAAATATGCATAACTTTCTGAAGGTAACTTTCAACTTTCATTAGGGCCCTTAAAAGTGATTTTCACCCACACTGGTGTAAAACAGAGGGCACTAAATCTTAACTCTTCAGTGAATGTGGCTTCTCAGTTGCTTTTACCATCAGCCTCTGCATCCTCCCTCCCACCCTGTCCTGCCCTCTTTTCCTCCTTTTTATCACTTTTTGGGGAAACTTACTGCATGCCTTGATTTCAGTATTTACATGTTTAGACTGACACATCATGCACTTCTCTCAGAAGAACTCCAAAGCTTTCCAGGATTTCTTTGTTATGAGAAAAGAAACAGAAGAACAGTCCTTGATGAGAGAACTTAGGGTCTAGTTTGCAAAAAAATAACTCTCATGTTGCAAGCTGCTTTTGTCTCTTTGATATGCTTCTGTAGATGTAGAGGGAGGGCTTAGGCAGCTTGAAGTGCTCTTCAGTGCATCTGCCTTGTATCTGTTCTAAAATGAACAGGAAACTGGTGTTTGAACCCCAAACACGTTTTTAAATGCATCTGTCTGTGTGTGTGTGTGTATATATATATATATATATATATATGTGTGTGTATATATATATATATATATATATATATAATCAATGTGGCTTTGTGGAAAGAAAAAAAGTCTGTGGTATAGTTTCATCTCCACAAAAACAATCTTGTATCTGTGTGTATGCACCTTGAAAGCAAACCTGAGTAGTCTGGCGTGTTTTATTGAGAGCTGGTTTTGTATCAGTGATGTAATCACTGCTCAAACAGTTCCAGTGCATGAAGTCAATCCAGTTTATGTTCTGAAGTTCTGGAGCTCTATATTCTTAATGCAGGTATCTCACCATCTGGAATCACAGCATTAATCTCACATCCAGATGATCTTCTCCTTTACTTCTGGTGTGTCCTCCAGTCCCTTTCCAGCCAGGAAAGAGTTAGTATGGCCATGTACATAGTCTTGAGATTTCTGACCGACTGCCTGGATTATCTACAGCTGACTAGGCCCTTCTTGTAAATGTTCTGCTGTTTATCTTACATTATTATTTATGTCCTCCTTGATTAAGTGTCGCCCAGTACCAATTAATTTATCAGAGGCAAGTATATTTATCAAGAAATACCAATCAGAATCATCACAGCATCATTTTCTTGGAGGGATCAGGGCAGACCATATGCAAGGACACAATGTGCTTAATTCAGCCTTTGCTGCTCAACAGAGACCTTCAGGGCCTCTGGCATTTGTGTGAATGTTCTTGGCAGAGATTTAGCACTGGTTGTGTGAGTCTGTAATTCCAGGGGGATTCTTACCCCGAACAGAGGCCATGTTTCTCCTCTTGCATCTAGTCCTCTAGACTAGGAGGGAGTTTGCATAATGGCTGTGTTGCTGTGATTATCTGTGATTCAGTAGCTTTTCCATGTGAAAATACAGCTCTGTGTGACTCCCCTCATTCCCTGTTTTACTTCTCTTTTCTCCCTGATACATGTTAAATTTTTTAAGGAAATAACACAGCTGGTAGTTGCCCATGGGGAGTTGCTGGAGATGTTTCATGTCTCTATGAAAGAATCAAAGTGCCAGTGTGCTTAGTATACCAGAAAGTCTTTCCAAAGGAGCAAATGTGTATCAGCCTCAGGACGGTTGCTTGGGAACCCAGGATTCCCTTTTCTGAGCTGCCTCTGGAGAGTTTGATGCTGTTGCACTTGCTGCTGAGGGAGTTTATTAACTGTGAACTTCGTGGGCAACAAGGTGGAGCGGTGGGAGCTGGTGGTGTCAAGGTGAAGAGAGAGGTTTTGTTTGTGTTTTAGACAGGCAGTGACTGCCAGTGTATAACAAGGAATACTTCCAGGAGTCCCCAGCAGGTTGCCTTGCAACTACCTGTGGCTCCAATCCACAGCTGCCTTTCTCACTCAGGGATTATGCTGTCATTATAATAGCTGTGCTTTTCTTTATTCACACTGATTTTTTTCCTGACCAATGTGTTTTTTCTGTCTGTAGCATAAATGAGTGTTTTCTAATTTCTCAGGTCAGTCAGGGGTTAGTGTACAACTCACCAATAATTCATTAATTCATTAGTCCATCTGTTCATTTGGACACTAATGGAGCTGAATTTGGTAGTGAGAGCATGGGGAATTTGTTAAGGTTAATGACTCGGTGTTTTACAAGACAAAATGTATTTGATGTTCAATTGATTGCTTGAGTTGTTTTATTGAATAATATGAATATTTAGCTACTTAATTTCATGGAAGAGCATCTTTGTTATTGCACTAATGCTAGTGAAACTGATGATGTCCTCATCAGTTTGGATACATTACTCTGCTCCAAGAATTTCTGTCTGGCCTCACAAATCCTAGTGCTTTGATGTCCCAAACATCACACAATGCATCCAGAAGGGTAAAAAGCTTTATGTAAACTTGCCTTATGGTATCAAAATCACACAGCTTCTTTACATTCATTCACACTGCATGAGTACATGTTGTTTCTGTGAGCTCTGTCCTTGCAGATTCTCTCAGAGGCTCCTCACTGTCTTGGAATTGGCTGAGGATTGTTGGAAGTCAGTGGAAGACAGCCTGTGAGTTAACAGGATCAATGGGATAAGGGAAAATGTGAAAAAATTGTCTAGACATCAATTAATTGCTTCTGTTTGAAGCATCTAGTTACTAAAAATATGTATTATCTGAGCATAGATGTCACTGAATTCTCGATTCTTCCCGGAGAATTAAATGGTCTGTTGCACTCATGTTAAATGTTTTACCACTGGCCTTCTGACTGGCTGAATTCAACTGACCAACTAAAAATCTTCTCATGGAATACAGGGAATAAGCATCAAAACTTGTTCTGTGCCAATAGATATTAGTAGTGTGGCACTCAGTTTTGTGTTTTGGGGGGAAAAAAATCAATATCACTGGACAACCAAAGAGCTGTGGTTTGGGTCAGTGATGCATTCTCACTGATAAAATTTGCAATATTTGATAAATCTTATCATGGACATTAAAGAACTGGTTAATAAGGCTTCTGATAAATAAACATTGTCTTGAAGACATTATTATTCTTAGCAAAATACAATTTTTATTCTAAGTGCAAGGTGGTGAGCCTCCCACCTACACAATATCTGTCTAGTGTCTAACATTCACTCTCTTCATTCAGTGTAATAATTTTTTTTTTTGAGCACTAAAAATAAATGTGGGAAGTAGGAAGCATTGAATCAGTGAAATAGAAGTATTGATAATATTTGATTGTGAAAGGCATTGTCACTGGGATTCATGACTACCAGCAGCACATGGTTGGGGTGATCTTTCTAGAACTTCATATTTCCGCATGATTTGAATGCTTATAATTGATCATAAAATGTTACAAAATGTTCTTGCACCCTTCACACAACACATCCAAGAAAAGCTGTTCTCTGTTAGGTGTACTGAATCTTACTGAGTCTCCTATTTCTAAGTTCTGAAACTTTGGGAAGATCCTATGTCAGGTTCCAGATTTCTGACTTGGGCCACTCCCACCTAAACTGCTGATTCTGCTTTCAGCATAAAAAGCACCAAGGGAAAACTGCAGAGGAATAAAGCCAGGCAAGTATCCTGACATCCTAAAAGTTGCTTTCTTTGTGCTGCAGTCTGTGAATTTATAGCTTTACAGTGATTATTTCAATTCACTTACTAACATAAGGAAGAAAACATTAAATTAAAAGAGATGGGAGAAATGTGCTTATATTCTTTTCCTTATGACTGTTGGCTGGGGTTTTTCTGGCTGCAGTTGAGTTGAATAATAAAATAACTTGTGCATCGGTGATTCCAATTCTGCCTCTCCTGTATTCCTTGAAGTCTTGTTTGGCAGGCCTTGCTCATTTTGTCCAGCATTGGATGGCATTGCAAGATCACTGCACATCTTTACCAGAAGATTCAAACAGAAAATAGATGTGCTTTTGTTTCTTTTCTAAAAGCTCTTCAGTAAACTGAAATGTTAAAAATGCAGAGAAAAGACTTGTCAGAAACTCCTTCTGACAAGCCAGTTTTCTGGAGTAGGGGAATTCTCACTTTGAAGACGTGTTGGGCTGTGCCAATTGCAAAGTTTGGCTTTATAAGGATAATTTTAAAGGACCTATTTTATGTCTTTTGCATCAGTGAAACAAACTTTTACAAACTTTTATAACCCTTTCTGGATTTGGGAGGTGATATTTAATTAGCTATCGAGAGCATTTGCTAGAAAGGGTAAAGCCAGCCTTCTAGTGAGATGGAGAGGCAGGAAATATCTTCTGCAATATATTTGCAGCCCCATGGCCCTCGGTGAGAAATCTGATATGCCCGTTATTATTTCATCAATTCAATTAACCCACACTTTAGAGAAGCACACTTTGACTTCAGTCTGTGCTATTCTACATAATCCACTTTTTCAGTAAATCTGCTTCAGTCTGCAGCACCCTCCCAAAGTGAAAGTAATCCAGATAGCTGATAATAAGCCATATTTTATTTTCTGAGATCCCTTTCCATTATGCTCTTTTTGATCCTTCTTACAGTCAAACCTCTTGTTCAATCACCCTTCCAAGCAGTAAAAAAAGGGGAAGAGATGGCCCTTTAGCCTAGGTGAGGTGAAACAGCTCTTTCAAAAAGAAATGCAATTGTATATTTTCTGCCAGGACACCAATTGCTTGACTTAGGGAATATGAAAGAAGGAATTAGTGAGAGCCTGCAGTGCAGATTTCAGAGGTGTTTTTGTTCTCCTCGCTGCTCTCTCTTTATCTTTTCTCCTGACAGGGCTTTCTCCATCTCGCTATGACAATTTTTTTGCCACTGGTGTTGAATTCAGATGCAGACAAGTCCTGGTGCAGTTGTGAAGCCTCTGGGTTTCTGGGTAACAGTTTTGAGCACTGCACAACTCCAGAGTGTGCCTTGTGTGACTTCAGCCTCCCAGCTGAACCTGTGCCCAGGCTGATTCTGAGGATGTGCAGTGTCTACTTTGTGTTTCAGTGGCCAGACACTGCACGTTTGTGTGTATCCCTCACTTCTTGCGCTTCTACTTTTTGAGCTGCTGTACTATAAAAATGCAGAAGGACTGAAACAGATTAGTGGAACACACATGGCCTGTATTTATATTGGACAGGTGACAGAGCATAGTGTCAGTCCTGATGCGGCAAAAGCAACCCCTAAATTCTTACCTTATAGACAATATTCTTTGGTCCATAGGAAGAAAATAAACATTTTTCTCTTGGCTTTCATCCCTCTTTTTTGTATTTGCCTTGCAGGCTTTAGCAGTGTAAGATTAGCACGTTTTTACCTCTTGCCTACCTGTACAAATTTCAGAAGGATTTCTGCTCTCAGTTGCTTCCTCTCTGTTTGTACCTTTCCTGGTGTCTTCTTTTGTCTCCTGTGCAATATAAAATTGGTGCCATGAATATTGTGAAGTGCTGAAGGGCAATGTTGGCCTGAGCATGGACAATTCTGACAAGTGTTAAAAAGGGTGAAGTCAAACTGGATAAAGAACTTTAGCCTAAAGGTTGTTTTTCCAGATTGAGCATCTTTATTGCTGAGTGGAGAAACCTCCCCTGCCTGTTACTTTCAAAAAAACAAACAATAAAAAAGATTCTCCTCACCCCCTCCTCACCAACACACCCCCCCCAAAAAAAAAAAATTCTGGAGATGTTTGTGTATTATTCACCAGGTTAAGAACAGAAGGAGGTCTTCTTGTAAAAGCAAGCAAGAAAAATCTGTTTGAGTGTGAAATGAGAGCATATTAAGGAATTATTACTTACATAATTTGAGTACATAAGTTCACAACTTCTCTAACCGATAATTTTACTATTTCTCAAGTAATACTTAAGAAAACAGAATCTCTTATGGATTCAGCATTGTCCTGGCCTAGTAAAAAAATCTTATGTATTTACAGATATAATTCCAGTTCGAAGCCAATGTGTGACAAAATTTGTTATTTTTTAAACTTTTTTATTTAATGGCAGCAAAATAGATCTCTAAAGCCTGTCTTGGTATTTATTGTTTTACATTAAATCAACAGAAGTGCTGTGGGATTTTATTCATGATTTAAAATGCATTGGTTGAAAGTTGACAAATAAATTGTTTCACCTTTAGAAGGTGAAACATTTTGTTCACTTAATTAGTTGAGGAAGGATAAGTCAAGTTAGAAAAATGAGTGTAGAAAATCAGAAGTGAATTTGAGTTCAGTGTCCATCATAAATAAGCAAAAGTAAGCCAGATTTGGGGTTTTAAGAAATTTTTGCCTGCATTTTCGATCTCCATTTAATTGATTCATAAATCAATTAATTACTGTCACAAGACCCGAGGGCAGCAGGAAATTGGGTTCAAATTAAAAAGAAAAGGAGGCAATTTGTTTTAAGATTGAAAGTTGAATGTTCAATCGAAGTTTAATCAGAAGTGACCCATTATTTGAGAAGTGGAACATCAATGTCGTTCTAATTTCACAGAATGCTTCATTAAATGAGTATTGAAAAGACCAGGTTAACTGATCATTCCAAAGGGAACACGAGACAAAGGGATGGTTTGGAAACTCACTTCCAAATACATGTTATGCTTGTTCATTTCTCTTCTGAAGAGCTCATAGTGATACCAAATAATTTCATTGGGAATTCAAGCAGATCATTGGGGTGATCTCTTGTAGACTGTAACATTCATTTGATAATAACATAACTTCATATCAGACAAGAAAATGTTCTTAATCCATTTGGACAGCCATGAACTTAAAGGAGAATTAACAGAATGCGGTGAAAAACAGAGGAGAAAATTTTCAAAGCAGTAGTGGAAGTTGGACCTCCTGAATTTCAGGATGATTCACAGTGATCTGACCTTGAAAAGGTTTTTCTATAATTTGATGCCATCTCCAGAGCATTCACAATGCACTGAAGACTCTGCCCTCTGTACAAGGTGGGGGTGACACTTAATGCCTGGCTGAGGTGATGATTTTGTGTTTAGGAGGTGAGTGTGGGAGAGAACAACAACTGCAGCTGGAGCTCCAACCGTGGCTGAAAAGCAGAAAGGAATAATACAGTTGGTTTTAATGGTTTTGGATTAGCAAGCCTTTCTTTTGGTATGATTTACTAGAAATTTGCTTAGAAAATTGCTCTTCAAAAAAGGCCAAAATACAACGCTTGCTTGTTGTGAGCTTGGTGAGAGAATGTCAAAGAAGTGTGATTCAGTTTCCAGCTCTTGGAAGGTGTTGGTCTTGTTGTTAAAGGCTGAGAGATGCTCTTGGAACATCATCTGGACTCGTCTCTCTGCCCTGTGCTCCCTGGGATAAAGAGTGGGGCTCTGTTAGCTGGAAAGCTCATGCAGCTTTCTCTGGTGAGCATGGTGCTCGATAAACAGCAGAAGGCAAGAGAAACAAAGTTGGCCATTCTAGCAGTTCTTTATGGAGGAGCCTTTTATGAGAAAGAAAGAAAAAAAAAAAAAAAAAAGCAGCCACAGCTGTTTCAAACATTTGCTTTTACAAGTGCACAGCCAGATGATTTCAGATGTCAGCAAGTTATTTCAAACAGTCCTTTCCAAGATCTTTGCAAGCAGGGTCTTGATTCCTTCATGAGCAAAGCAACTCCTCACTTGTGATGTCCAGGTTGTTCTGATTCATTTGCTGATGGTTGCCTGTGTCTGTTGAGTTCTTCCAAAGGCAAAAGGTTTACCTGGCCCAGCTGGGGTCTGGAGAGTGGGAGAGAAGCCAGGTGAGCAGTGCCTCCCTGCCTCCAAGGCAGCTGATCCTCCAGACTTTAAATTCCAAAAAAACGGACATTTGTATAGATGGAGCAATAATCTGACCTTGGGTAGCACATCTGATTTGGGAGTCACTCCCTGCACTGACTCTCAGTGAGATACTCAGGAGTGAATATAAATAATGCAACTCTCTTTAAGTTATTGATTGCATTTATGTGACTGATGATGAGAAGCATCAGCACCACCACAGCAGAATGAGGGTGGTCCTCAGCAGCCCCCCCCAGTCAAATGACACAGCTGGTGTGCAGACTTGAAACAAAGATGAATAGTTATGAGTTAATGCTGAAGTATGTATTTTATCTTTGTAATAAATGACTTTATGCATCTTCTCCCTGAGATATAAAAAAAAATAAAATTCTGAAAGGAAAAAATTACTTCATTTATTTTTGTGATGCTTCTGTGACAAGTTTTGCAACACACAGGTGCATCACTGAACATAAAATTTATATGATGTGGTGCTAATTTTATATATATATATATATATATATATATATATATATATATTTTAAGCAAGTTGTGTGAGTTTGCTACCAGGAATAATCTTCTAGAAATGCATGGAAATACTGATAGAATATTGATTATGAAAGCATTATAGAAAAATTTAACAAGCAAATTTACCAGCAATGTAATGTAATTCCTATTTTAGGCATTTGGTCACCTTTGAGGCTTAGAGGTTTGTTTCATAATGTTTTGCCTTTTTTTCCAGTCCACTTCTTGGTATTGGTTTTTTGTTTCCTTGTGACAACAAATATGCAAATAATGTCTTGCTTTTTTACAGTACAGGAGGAGATGAACATTCTGTACAAACAGGATACTAGATTGTCTGATGTTAAAAGAGAGGTCAACCTAAAGTGTATAATTTTAGGGAATTGACAAAAATTCCTTATTATGTGGATGGTATTACTGGATAGAGAAGTAGGATGGGTGCAGAAGATAAAAAAGTATTCCTTGATTATTGTGGTTGCATTTCTTCTGAAGACTTAAATCATAGTGTAGTTAATAAAATGGCTGATTGCTGCTTAGCTCAGAATAAAGCTGTGTGAATTTTTTTTTTCTCCCTGTAGGCAAAATTTTTAGCTGCTTTGGGAAGCATAATTACAGAGACAACTGCCATTCCAGAAATAAAGTCATAAGACTTAGGGGGTTTTTGCCTTTTTCAGGGGCTTGGAATCGGTTTGTGAGATCAGTGCAAGAAGTTTTGTTATCATCAAAATTTAAGAAATATTTGAAGGATTTTTCAATCTATCAACAAAATTCAATAACCAGTTGAAGGAGGATATCACTGTGGAATCCTAAAAAGCCTCTTACTTCTTTCTCACAGAACTCCAGCTTTCTCTCTGAAGCTCTTTATCCTGTACATGCAACAAAAACTGAAGAGCTGGATCCCTCCTTCAGCCTGCATGAGACCATTGCAAAGGTAAGAGAAATGAAGACCTCATTTATACATACTTTCCTCGTCAATTTGCTAATAATTTTGAAATGTAATCTATTTTTTTTCCTGTGAATCCTTTGAATATAGTTAAAAATTGTGGAGTTCTCTTGACTGGGATCCACATTGGGATAATCTTTATATTGGTCTACTTGCGTGATCAAAGCAGTTTCACATGCAAATGCTTCTTTTTGTGTGATTCAGTTGAGTTTTGCATGTTTCACATTAAATTTCATGGCATCAGAGCAGGGCACTGAGCCCCAGCTGATGGCAGGAAATAGCAAAAAATAAAACAAAACAACCAAACAACCGACAAAAAAAAAAAACAAACACCAAAAAACCCAAACAAAAACTAGTGAGAAATAGTTAAAATTATTAGTCCTTCAGCGGCAAAGAACCAAACTTTCGGTAGTGTGATGCAGTACAAAACTAAGTGTTATCTTGAGATTTACAGACCTTGTAATTTCAATATATCAATGTATATAATATCAAGTATTAAAATGGAGGACTGTGTGCCTGTGTGACAGAAAAGGGACTTTCCCACCTGACCAGTCAGATAAAACTTCCTTTTGATCAAATGCACACTCAGAAAAGTACGTGCTATTTTTTTAATAAATTTCATCACTGTTACTTAGCACAGTGTTTCATGGTAACCAGTCCATTCAGTGATTAACCAGTTTGAAAATACTTTTACGTCTACTGTGTGCTCACCAGAGCATCCTCATAAGACTGGGATCATGCAACCCTGAGAGCATGAATGGCAGACCCCTAACAGGAGTCACCCAGGACCAGCCATGAAATAATCTCACGTTGATTTTTATTGTGTCAGGCACCAAAGTCATGAAAGTCACGCCAAAAGTGACATAATTGGTTTTATGATGAGTTATGGGTGCTGACAGATAACTCTTGAGAAAATTATTAGTGAACCAGAGTATTCTACACTCCAATTATGGAATTGCATAAAGCAGAACTACTCCAATGCAATTACTTCTGAACATTAAACAAAACATTAATAGGGAAGAGTGTTTCCATTTCTATAGGAAATAAGGGAGTTTTGTGTGATAGTTCCATTTTTTAAAAATATAAACGCTTCCAAGGAGATCACAGGCAGGTTCTCTTGAAGTAAATGGAATGAAAAGTATGCAAATGGAATGAAGAGACTGCTGGATTGTTGGTAAATGAAATTCACATTTTGACCACAGATAAGGTGCAGCACAAGATTGTTGACTTGAGGCATTTTCCAACAGAATCATACTGTTCTGTTCCTTTGAAGCATGGAAGGGATATATATTCCCATTTACCTGTTGTTTAGTCCCATTAATATAGGAAACACTCAAATTGGCAATGCAATGATGTCCATAACTTTAGTAGTTTCTTTCTCTGTAATCTCTCTAAATATGAAAATCTGTGGTTTGGTGCATGCTACCTCTGCCAAGTATTTTAATCTTCCTGCATGGTGTTATTCCTACTATATTGTGTCCTTTCGGGAGTCAGATCATTCTTGAAAAAGCTCTGTGGCATTGTGCCTGGGCATGCCAATAGCTTCTGCATCGAGGCATCTCTCCATCTGTACATTCCATTGAAGTATTTCCTGTTTTCATTTAAAAATTGCCTCTGTGTAGAGACAGGATTTGGCAGAATTGTTTGAGCAGCAGAGACAATATTGCTGCAGTCAGAGTTACAGCACCTAAAGTGTTAAAGAGTTTGGTGTGGGCAGAGCTCATCTGAAATATTGAGCCAACAGAAGTCTGATGCACCTGAAAATATCTCATATCCAAGCCCAGCCCAGAAAACCCTTTGTCCTTGCGAGGCTCAGGCAGAAATATGGCAGCCTCCCCCCACCTCACTCTGTGGAGTGCTGTCTGGAAATTTATCCTCTCTGCTCTGATTTCCATCACGAAAATGTGGCACTTTGGAGTGTCAATTTTCACAGGTGATTTCTCCAGTTAGCTTTCTTCAGTGATGTATTCTGTTCGATGTAATTTTTAAAATTCCCGTCTTCAGCCGCGTGTGCCAGACTTTCCCATCATCTCTCAGTCTCTTCATCAAAGGCACGACTTCTGCACAGTCCAGCAGAGCTCTCATGTCTTTTTGGAGGTGAATTATGTTATGAGTTTGTTCTTTCAAAAGGAATTGTTCGAGCCTCCAGTTAACAAGCAGGAGTATGGCCTGGGGTAGGTGACAGAGGTGCTGAATGGGGGTAACAAAGCAGAAGAACAGGTCTCAGTGTATGAAGTGAGGGCCAAGGTGGGGCCTGATTAATATCCATATTTCACACTCTGTTGTTGATACAGAATTTTTAAATGTGGAGTTTAACCTTGTTGTGCATCTACCAGAAATGTCTGGGGTACCATTTGTGTGCTCTGTCAAACATGAAAACATGGTTTTTGGGCTGAGAAATTGCACTAAGACTTGGGGCATCTCTTAATTTTTCTCTTTGTCCTCCCACAACTGGCAGCAATTCACTTTTTTTTTTCAGAGCTCTCATCTGCTCCAAAGTGATGGAGCAGCATAGGTGCAGTGTAATGTTCCAGTCCCTGTAGTCACTCCCTAGGTTGAATAATTTGCTTTTTTTTTTCTGACCAACATCTCATATACTGTCTCTGAGACTCTTACTGGTATTTATCATTGGATGGTATTTGAGATGTTAAAAGCACAACTCTACTGTCTGTGGTGACACTGTGAGTACAAACAAACCCAAACTTTGTGTTTTCCTGCAAAGCAGCACAGGCACCCGTATTTCACAGGAATGGTTTGATTTAGCACATACTCTCTTAAGCACACAAGTGAGACTCTTTGTTTTACCTTTAGCCTTTGTGCATGAAAGAACATATAATCCAGTTCAAGCAGAGGGTAAATAAAAACCTGCTGAAAACTCCCTTCTACCACTGTGTATTTTATTCTGTGGCTATTGTCAGCTGCAATAAAAACAAGAGCAAATCTGGTGATATAACCTGGCACAGTAGCTTCGGGGATGTTCTATTAATTGTGGTGAATAGGGAAGTAAACAACATTCAAAGTGGGGGGAAAATGCTATCAGGGGATTTTCTCAGCATTAGATGTGAGAGAGGTGGCTTTGCTGCTAAAGACATGAGGTTTTCTGACAGACAGTCATCCTGTGTTTGGCCAGACAGCATATTCTCTATCTGCTCCAGCCTAGTTAGGGGAGATATGCTTGGAATTTTTCAGTAGTTCTTTGTTCCTAAAAGCAAGTAGCCTCAAGGACTCTTGCACTTTATACTTGAACTCTGATGGATAAAGACTAGGTAATAAAAATAAGCTGAAATTGCAGAATCCCTGGTAAAAATTTGATGAACCAGCTGTACCATCCAACACAGCTCAACTTGGTTAAATCAGGTATTAAAAACCAGCTCTATTCCCCTACCCTCTGAAATTATCCATATCTTTTCTGCTGATATGCTAATACGCTTCCTTCAAAATGGGAGAATTATTACAGGACAGAACTAATTACATTTCCTCCTGTGACATACATTCCTGAGGTTGTGGGGAGATGTCAAGGCTCTGGTATTACAACATTGTTTCTGGGAATTAATTTTTTTTTTTTTCTGAGTCCCTGGAATCTAATGCTTCCAGCTTAGAGAATTCTGACAACTGTGAAAATATCAAAACAACCAGGAACTGTGGTTTCAATTAACAAGAGAAAAATAAACAAAAAAATACAGCAGCCATTATTGCATGGCAAGTGTAGGAACAATGCCCATGGATTGTCTGTGAACATTTTTACCTGCTCAGTTCTCTGACTGAAAACACAGAATTATTTCTACATTCCTTAAGTATTTTTGATGTTGCAGTAAGACAGTATGTTCTTTAAAAAGGCTTCTCTCAGAATGTTTCTTAACCATCTTGCTCTTCAAACCATTAGTTCCTGAAGTCCTCTTTTAGACCTAAACTTTACTTCGTTACTCTCAAGATTTGTCTTCCAACTGTCAGTAAAAGGGGAAAAAATCATCATTTTTCAAACTAGAGTTGGAATTTAAGTGAAGGAAGCAAATACGTCAGCTCCATCTGATCCAATCAAACCACAGGATAAACACATAAGCTGATACATAATGGATCATCCTAAATCTAAGGATAGAAAGCCAAGATTGATGTTGTTTTTACATCTCATGGAACACACATTTCACTGCAAATTACAGCAATCTGAATAAGCAAAATAAGATAGGTAGGAGTGAGAGGAAACATTGTTTAATCCCTATTTTATATGCGAGAAAATGAAGTACCTTGAGTCAAAAATGGTACTTACAGTAACTGAATAACCACTTCCTCACCTGAATACAGAATGAACTTTAAAATCTGATTTGTTTGACGCTGTAGACAAAGACTGGAACATTTCAAAGCTGGAGCTAGATTTCCAAAGATGCAATACAACAAATATTTGGGATTTGCTGAAATTTCAGCTACTGGCTGTGACCAGCTGAGCTTTTCTTTTTTTCTGTACTGAGACCATGTGAGTGCCTGTGTTAGTGGGATTTACCTGCCTTGGAAAGAAGTTAAGTTTTCCACAGCAATTGCTTCCCTTGCCATGCCTTGTTTTGGTTTAGATCTGACTGCAGATGGTTTAGATTTATCTGCATTGGTGACAAGCTCTCAGCAATGACATCTGTGACAGGTATCCTATTTTTTTGGGAGGTTTTGTCTGCTGGTTGATGATCATGACTGTACAAAGAAGCCACTGTATATTTATTGTACAAGTCAAATTATTGTTTTCAGTTTGTCCAACAGTGGCTTTTTAATGTGTAATGAGAAAAATCTATTGAACATCCTTTGCTTTTATTTCAAAAATACAAATTTTCTGTGAGGGCTGTCAAACAATTGAACAAGAGTATGCATTTTTGAAAGAAAGTCAACACATATGTTTATGGAATCATAAAATAATTTGATTTGTATTCAACCACTGAAATCCAACAGCTTTAAATCTGAACAAATCTAAAAAAACAAATCACAAGCTTGCTTCTCTAATAGGCAGGAATATGCCTGGGGTTATTTGAATATTCCCCTGTTTCCTGCTATCCTGTTCTTCACACACTTAGTTACTGAATTTATCAGACTCTAATTTTATTAATCCATTCTTTAGCATCAGTACTACCATAGGCATTTGTTATTGGCACACATGTAGTGAATTGGTAGCTTTACAAGGAGGATGAATTTTTCTTTAAAGAAGATGCCAGCATTCTAGAGGAATAGTTCCTCTGGGTACTCTAAAAGTACCTTGTCTGTTGTAGCAGCTCTCTGTAGGAGCTCTTTTCTGTCTACAAATCTTTTGACAAAGATGTCAAATCAGACAGTTCTTTCCCCAGTGCATGCCTCTTAAAACATGAAGTTTCCACTAACAATAATGTAGTAAGTACTTTATTGTTTCTTCTTTTTTTTTTTTTTTAATTTAGCATATTCCAGTTTGCATTTGAGTGAATATGAGGTAAAGTCAGTGGAACTTCAGTAGATGTTCAATTGACAAGGGATGGAAATAGCTGGTTTTGTACTAAGAGTTAACTAGCTGGTTTTGCAAATTGCAGAAAGACCTGGGTAAATACAGCTGCTAAAGTGGATGTTTCTTTGTTTGTTTTAGTTTTTAGACCATACTTACAACTTCCTTTCGTGTACAGTTGAACAGTGTATTTTGGACATGTTTTTCTTAATATTGTTCCTGTACATAGCTACAATCACATTGCAGATAATGAATTTTGCTTCATGAGCTCAGTCCTGAATTTAAAACCAAATTTTCAGGACTTTGGGTTGTCTTAAGGAATTTTAAAATGACAGATTTCCTGAGGAGACCTAGCCCAATCCATAGTGGTTTTAATCTTGTCTTTAAATGTGGACACCTATTTTGGCATCAGAGTGATGGCTGAACTTTGCTGCAACCATGCTCCTTATGCTGAGCATTTCTTGGGATTGTAGCCATCCAGAGGGGGAAGGATAAGACCAAAATTAAACATCTAGACAATGCATAAGAAATGTGTGTCCTGGGAAAAAGCTCCTAAGAACCAACATGTTATGTCCTGAGCTGAGGGATGGGAATATCTGAAGGAACCTACAAGTATGAATTAAGCACAAACTAATGTCTTTCCTTATTTAAATTTAGCTCTTAAATCCTGGTCAAGAGCCAAAAGAAACAGCTGAAACTTCAGATTTCAATGTGCAGCACCATGAAATTCTCTACTTGCATTTTGCATTGTGTGGCACTAGTAGGAGTGGCTGGGCCTGGTTCAGATCTCTGCTCTTTGATGCTTTCATTGCAGATGTGCTGTGAAAATCTGATCCCATGGCAGATAATCTTTATTTGAAATTCTTATTCTGAATGGTTTTTTAACTGGTTGTGTGTGACAAGCCTGATGTGTTCTCAGTGATAAAAATCTTCAAGATGCTTTTGTAACATAATCCTGTGCACGAAATTGTACTCTGCCCTTGTCCTTCATTTTCTTTTTTTCTGTCTCCTAATATGCTGATACGCAGGCAGTTCAACTGGGTATAACTAAAAAGCAAAATTGCGTGTTTTTAAATAGATCTCCTGAAATGAAGGATTGCAAATTTAGCATGAGGACTGTCTTTTCAAATACAACTGGACAACATGAAGAAATTTTGTCAAGTGTAGAAGTTGTGAGACAAAACTAGTGTATACTTAAAAAATTTATGATGTGTCAAAAAAACAATGTAAATGAAGGTACTACAAAATCCCTGCAAGAACATCTTGTTTGTAGAGCTGTTTTTGTTGCAAGTGTAGCCAATAAGAAGAGAGTATTGCCAGTTTGCTGAGACACTCAAGTATTAAAACAGCCAAGATTACACCAGTTAATGGTATTTTCATAACAGATGATGAGCCTTGAACTAGAATTACCAAATCAGAAGTGTCTTTCAGAGAATTGTGGGCTGAAGAGCCTGTGTCAGAAAGAGTGGCGATGGTTAAACTGTGTTCTTTTCTTTCAGTAGGGACAAGGAAAGAGATCACCCTGCAATAACATCAGGGTTTGGTTTTCGATCTGTCCAACAGCTTTGAGAAGAGAAAGGCCCTGCTGAGCAGGAGGGAATAGTCTGTCCCCCTGTTTCACCTTTGTGGGCCTGAAGCCACATTTCTGTTTGATGGTGTTGTAAAAGCACTTCATTCTCTGCCCCAGACAGTAGGTGTTAACAGCACTGAAGGAGTTTAAGCATGAGGTGTAGAAAAGCAACACCCAGGTTCTTGAGTCCATCCCTACTGAAGGTTGCTGTGCGGGGCCTGGAGGCTTCCAGAGTCACAGCAGAGCAGAGTATTCCCACCTGGATAACGAGGAGGGGCACATGCAAATAAACCAGACTCCTCCTGGCCAGGGTCAGTTTGGCCTTCAGGGCTCACATGCTCGATCTCATTTTCCATTTGAGTCCAACAGAATAGATTCAAGCCTGTGCATTAACCTTAATGAGATTTAATTAACCAACAGGAGTGATCACCCCACCCACCTTGGGCCAGGAGCTGGGTTTTGTCTGTAGCAAACTAACCATAAAACCAAAGCAGTATAAAAGATATATCTTCCTACAGTGGAAATGGTATTTCTATTTCATAAGCAGAGATCATAAGCTGGCTATGAAGCTATTTTTTATTTTAATACCTTCTTGTAAAACTAATGGCAAGGAGTTTCATAAATTGCAGCCTAATTCCAACCATGCACATACAATATTGATTTTTAAATATACAGCATCTGTATCATCTATTGAAATAATCTTAGTTCAAAATTTAAACTAACATTACAAAGTACTGCATTTTGACCTAAAATGTTTCAGGACAAGGATCCAGCAGCCAATAAATGAAAAACAACATTTCAGAAGGGTAGAAGGGAAGAAGGATAGAAGTTGTTCTGGGGTAATGGAATAGTATATTTTAGTGTGCTGCAGCCTTTTCCTCATCCAAAATTGATATGACTGTAGAAATAGAGAGAAATTTTCTTCAAAATCAGGTTATCAATAAAACTGTATGTCCTGAATGGTGCTTACTTTGAGAAGTCATTCATAAAAAAGTAGTTTTTTCTTAGTTATGTGATAATTCTTCAATCTCAGAGAGTGCTTGTCTTTTCCTTAGATGAAAGAATAGCCCATTTATTTTGCTGCTGAGATATATCAGTAATAGGTGTACATGGATATTGGATGATGTTCTGAGACAGTGCCAAAGTTCTACTTCATCTGTTCTAAATTATCAAAAATAAGCAGCAAAATAATCTCAGTGTTGCTACCATCAGGTGTGATCCATCCACACTTGCATGCTTACTTCTTTAGAACAATCAAACTCTGAATGGATAACAATTATTTGTCTGGTTTTTTGCTGCTCATGAAGCGTTTGAGCCCATAAGTGCAGATACACTCTCAGATTTTCAGGTACAAGCTGAGAGGCAGGAGCTGCAGATCCAACTCTTTATATTTCAGAATAAAATGTCCATTTTTGGCTTTGTGAATGCCGGATCTGTCTGTTGGGAATTCAATTATAAACCATATTCTGGATCCTGTTGGTAATCCCCCAGCTCTGTGCTGTGCTGGAGACAGGAATTCAGTCCTGGGGCTTAAAAGGATACAGAGGGGCACTCTGCAGACAAAAGGCTAAATACTTGGATTTATGCAGCTGAAAAACTTGATTAGACTCAGTGGAATAAGTACTCTGCTACAGAAGTTTTAAGTGTCATTAAAAAGCAAAATTGATTGAATCAATATGGAGAAAAAGTTCCTTTTTCTTGTCTTTATTTTCACTTCAAATAAGAAGAACTTTCCTTTGGATGGGCAGAGCCTAGGGCTCAGCACATTATGCCCTTTCATTTTTGGTTACTGCTTTGTCATGAGATGATTTGGCAAATTAGTTTTTAATAGAAAGCCTGTATGTAGTATAAGGAATTATATAAATAGTATTAAAGTAAAGCAATTCATAAAAGTACTTAAAGAAAATGTAGCAACTTTCATTGTTACAGATCTTGTTTTTAATACAATTTATTTACCTTACCATGGAGCAACATTTTTGGAACTTAAGTTGTCGGTTCAGCTTTTTTCCCGCTTTTTAGCAGTGTCTCAAGAAGAGTAAAGAATTCTTAAAATAACAACAACTACTTTCTTGCACCTCTTTGCTACATCACTTCTGTTTCCTTACCTCTTCCCATCCTATCACCTCTATCCCATCAAATTCTGAGCTGAATGCCAAGTTTCCACTAGCTGTTGGAATTGGATTTTCCAAAGGCTTTGAATCTAATGTAATAATTAAGATCATCAGACATCTCCATCAGCTGAACATTGCTGACTGTGGTTTCCCACTTCCCCTGAGCCAATCTGGATGCTGCCACGGAGTGAGCAGGGTTAGGTTCTGTCTGACAGAAGAGTAATCAGTTGGGTTTGCTGTTGGTTTTGCTCTAGGCTTTGTTTTGTTTTCAGCTCTCAGATCTGATTTGCCACACGAGCTTTGGTGCCTGTGGAAAGATGACAGTGAAAAGTGCATGTAGAGCATGGCACTGGGGTTATTCCTGCGACAGCATCATTCCTGTAAGGCTTTGAAATTTGAACTGAAAGGGTGTTAAAATTGGCCTGAGGAAGGTTAGTTCTTTGCACGCCAGTCCTATGGCAAGTTGATTCCTAGATCTGCTTAAAATGCATGCCTTAAATTTAAATAGTCCGTTCTGCATCTGTTGTTGATGTTATTCCAATAGAATTTTAGAAGAATCATGGCTAAACATGCCATGTAATGACAAATTGCTGTTTTTACAAAAACCCAACAACTGAGGAGCTTTGTGGATGGAATATGATTTACTTTGAACTTTGAAGGAGGACATGAGAAACAGATTACAGATCCTTTTATGAAACTCATTATTACATCTGGACTTCAAGAACTCACTGTAGAAATTCTGAATGGAATTTTTGGAACCATGATTAAGAGTTAATGTGTAAGGTCTGTGTGTGTAATTTTAAATTCTGATGCTTACATCTGAGCCCCAAAACTGTGATTTAGAACTAAATCTATTGCTCGTACTGGCAAAGTGCACGGGGAAAAAAAAAAACTAATCAAAACTTTATTTATGTTTTATTGGTAAGATTTACATATCTGTTATGGTTTGTATAAATCTGTTGCAGGGTTTGTAAATACGTTTTCAGATTAGTAAATCCATTTGGACGATATTTGCTGAAAACATAAGGGATATGCATTACTTGGCATTTAGAGAAGTACATGCTTTAGTGAAATTCCTAAAAATGCTTTCTTGTTTTAGTTCTGACAGTCTTTATGATGAGTCATTGAAAACTGAGCTCTATGAACGCAGATTTGCATCCCAGTTTTATTAGGGAACCACTGTTTTTATTTACCACTAATAAACTGGTTTCATAATGCAGCTTTAGTATTGCTCAGTACTTAAGGAAAAACTAGTTCCTGTGCTGTATGTTTAAGAAAGCTCCTTTTCAGAGTTAAATCAAATACAAATCTAGTCAAGCTTGGCTTGTAGTGTTTAGTTTGCTATTTAGTTACTCAGACTCCAGTGTTTTTGTTGTGCGCATTTCAGTTTTTGCAAACTGTGTGACTTGCCACAAGTTGTAGTTAAATAATCACAGTTTATGTAATTGGAGAAATTACATGAATAAATGAAAGACAAATTGATATCTCTTTTTTAACAGAAAGCTGTGTGTTTAAGAGTGCATGGTTTTGGTTAGAATAGCACTGCCAGATGATAATTTTCTGCAGCCAGGTGATCAGGTGCAAAGAAGAGATTGTGCTATACAGCCATTTAAAGTGTTTTGCTTTCCCATTCTGCGAATTCAGGACAAGGACTGTCAGCAGGAGGACAAAGCTGGTGGAAGGGCTGGAACACAGGTGCTGTGAGGAGCAGCTGAGGGCTTTGGGGTTGTCTTGTTGGGAGAAAAGGAGGCTGAAGGGAACCTCCAGTGACAGGAGCTGTGGGAATGGTGCTGAGGTGTCCAGAGGAGGGTTAGACTGGATATTATAAAGTGTTTCTTTACCAAGAGGGTGGTCAGACATTGGAACGGGCTTCCTAGAGGGGTGCTCGCCCTCCCAAGCCTGTCAGTGTTTAAAAGGCATCTGTGCAATGCCCTTAACAACATTCTGCAAACTGGTCAGCCCTGAGTTGGCCAGGCAGCCACACAGAATGATCCTTGTTGTTCCTTTCCAGCTGAAACAGGCAATTCCATTCTGTTCTCTGTGGATGCCTTCTGCTAGGCTTTTTCTTTAACACTATTCACGAGCCTGGAAAGATTTGAAAATGAGTTTTACAACACCTCTGTGAAGTCTCATGATGTATAATCTGGTTACCCAGCACACAGAACATGTTTTTAATAATTGACTCCAGAAATTCACCTGTTCCAAACGTCAGCATTAAGCAGATTACACAAAGCAAAAGGGTTGAACTCCTAGTGAGAAAATCATTTTGTGTATCTGTTTCATCACTAGCTTTTATTTAAATTGGCAGCAAAGTCAAATGCAGTTAGTTTGCCGTGTCAGAGGTCACATTGCATGAGGTGAAAGCACAGTACACGGGGCTGCAAAGTTCCTGGGAATTTCTGCATTCCTCTTCAGCTAGTTCATGGGAACTTCCTTCTGGAAGAAAGAGCCATGATCCTACAGCAGCGCTCTGCCCTCAATCAATACTTTTATCTTGGCATAAAAGCTAATAATTCATGCAGTCTCCAGTATTACCAGTTGCCATTCCTGACAGCTCTATTGGAATATGAAAAGCACAACATGATAATGAATAAGAGATTATAAAATTATATGAGCACATTGAGGCAGGTATGTCTGCTGGAATCGAAGATCTGATAGGAGAAGCTGTTTAGCAACTGTTGCAAATACAATAAAAACAGAGCTGCATGAAAGAACATGAATAGCAGGAGTGTGTCTTTACTACATGACTGGAAAGGAAGGATTAAATTTGAATTTAAATGAACACAGCCTGCAGAATATCCTGAGTTAAATCACAAGAATTTTGGAATTAATAATTTTTACATAGCCAAGAAATGCTTTAAGATCGAATATCTGGTCTCCCAGGCCAGTTCAAATTTGAATACTATTTATCTTTTGTGGAACTGTGGTCCTAGAAAAAGTACTTCTCAGCTAGGAAAAGAGATAATAATGAGAAATATGTGATGGAATCATTGACTGAGCCCTTCTATACAGCACAGTTTGATTTTGGGGTAATTGCAAGGCAAGGTTGGGCCTCTACATAAATATCATCTTTTCTAAAAGTGATTAAGAAAATGGGCCCACAGAAAGATTTTGTCTCTACTGACATGAGCAATATTCTTCTGAACTTGGAGTTCCAGCCAGTGCACTGCTTTTGATTGACATATCTAAGGGAAATTTTAAGCTTTTTTCTTCCTTTTTTCTTGAGATAAACTGAACAAACGCAGCTGACAGGATCTCATATGAGATCCTAATGAGGCAAAGAAAATGAAACATTTCTTTTTATGCTGAAGTGCCAAAACTGTAATGACATTGTATCATGATTTCCAAAAAAAATACAAAGATAAAAAAATCTTGCTTGTAACTCAATAGATATTTTGCATAATGTAGTGGACTGAATGCTGAATGTTGAGGAAACGAGTTAATCAAAATTCCTCTGTCTTATCTCTTTTTTCTTTTTTCCACGAGGTTGGGAATCTTCCACTGTATTCCCTTCTCTTGCAGGAAGAAAATCTCTGTCCACGGTAAAAATCTCACAGAAGAGGGGAGAACCAATTATTTGGAACTATTTCTAATTGTGTTCTAAGTAACAATTTCTTTTTTCAGATAAAGTATGCAATAGATATTTTTTTCAAGTTCTTATCTAAACCAGCCTATCTCAGAAACTCTGTGTTCTAAATGCTTCATTTATATCACTTCATTTTAAAATGAGCCTTATCCTAAATTAGTAAGTTATTTGCTGTTCCAAACAGCACTACTATATCAATGAAACCCACAAACAAAAATAGCTGAATGTGAAAAAAACAAAGTTGTCCAAATACAAAGCCAATTTTGCTGAAGTAGCAAACTTTAAAAAAATAAATAAAATTAGGAATTTCACTTACTTCAAAACATCCTTCACTGGAAATTTTTTGATGATTCAATTAAAAAAAAAGTGAATTAATGAAAATTTCTTTTCAAAATTTGCCATTTTACCTTGTTACAGCAAACAGGCAGTGCAATGCTGGCATGACTGTCCTTTACCCCACTAAGAATATTGCTGTATTTCTTTGAAAGGCTCCTCTTCTGCTGATTTTTTGTTGAAAATTGGATCACTCCTGCATATGTCTAGAACTTTGAAAGGATTAAACTCCAAACAGAAATATTGCAGCATTCTTCTCTACTGTGTCAGAAGTAAACCAAAGCGTGGTCATAGCAGCAAAGAGGAGAGCAAGAGTGTGTCAGCTGAAAGGGATTAGGTTGGGATGGGATATTGGGAAGGAATTGTTCCCTGTGAGGGTGGGGAGGCCCTCAATCCCTGGAAGTCTCCCAGGCCAGGTTGGACGGGGTTTGGAGCAACCTGGGATAGTGGAAAGAGCCCCTGCCCATGGGGGCATAATTGATTATAGTCTACCCTGGAGACTTTTTTCCAAATTACAGAGTGCAGTTAATAGATAAGATGAATTTCTAATGGAAAAGTTCAATTTCAGATTTTGTTTCCTGTTATCTGGCACATTTTTTAATTGATCTGTGTTTGCTGGAGAAGGACCAGGATACTCCAGTGCCATTTTTTAAACAGAAGCAAACAAAAATAAACCTTAAGATACTTGGGTACAGCCAATGTCTGAATCCACACCAAGAGCTTTTATCTCATCATACCATTAGAGTTATGAAAAAATCTCAGTCTTTCATTGCCTAGGTGTCACAAAAGAAATTCAGCCTGTTCTTTTCTCAAAGCAAAACATGCAATTTTTCTGCTCTTGGTGCCTCTACAGCCACCATTTTTCAGGCCAGAGTGCAGGAGAGTGAAGGCCTTGATAAAGGTGCTTGGCTGATGCCATTCAGCCCCCATAAATGTCCTGCTGGCAGATGTTTCCTGTGGATGGGAAGGCCTTGGCTTTGGTCTTACTCAGCACTCCTGACAAGAGAAATTAATTTCTTGCTTGCCTAAGAAAACAGGTTCTTACATTGGCAGGAGCACCCAAATTCTGGCAAGCTTTGGACAGTTGTGCTGCAATTACATAACAGCAGTGGCTACAGGGGCGTGTTTTTAAAAACTGAGCTCTAATTCCAAAATTAAGAGATATAAATCTGTGTCCCATTTAATATCCTATGCCTTCAGCCTGCCCAGAAACAGGTGATACGTTGTTCTTAATGATCTACTTTTCTACCTTCTGTTTCTATTGCTGGTAGGTTTTCCTGATGGACTTTTAAGAATGGGGATCAATACTTGCAAATTTATGCAAAGTTTTTAAAGTAGCAAGCCCTTAGAAAATATTACAGTGCATAAAGTTGCTTCCCAATATATTCTAAATTGGATCAGAAACCTAAACAAGGAAGTGAGAGTCTTGATGAGGAGCACGAAAAAAGGAAACATGTGGGTTTGATCAGTATGTTCAATTTTTTCTCTTTTTCCCCCGATCATAGTTCAGCTATGTACTCTTATTCTGTTCTATCATTTGGAGGAGTGAAAAGGAAGCAGAAATGATAACAAGAATTTCGTGCTTTTTCAGTCAGTTGGGTTCTCAGTTGTCTTGCTTGTATAGAGATAGTTTATCCAGTAGCCTAGTCCTGGGTTAGGGATTATTTTGCTACACAGTAAGAAACTATTAGATAAAATTAGTGGGAATGCAGCTGGATTGGGTTTGGTTTTGTGCTTTTTTTTTAGATGTCATCAAGAAACATTTTTTAAAGTCTGTTGTAGTCTCTTTCTTCATATTCTATCATGTTCATTGTGTCACTGTTGAAAGCAGGATGATTCTATTTGCTGCTTGTGTTTTCTTTGCCTTAGTAACTATTAAGGCTTACATCTAAATTAAAGATAATTATGAACATATATGAAATAAGAAACTTGCATTGAATCAGTGGAGAATGAATACAACCTTAGTGTATCACTCAGAAAAGCTGTGACATATGCTGCTGAAATATGTTTCATTTAATTAAAAACCTTCAAGTTTTGTATATTTCTGCTTGAATCGCTCCACTGATGTAGATTGTACAAGTAGAGCTGGTCTTGTGGGAATACTGTAGGAACAACAAAAACTACTCCTTTGCCTTAAAATAGCCCTTTGTCATGACTTTCTAGTATCTCATTGAAAGCTATTTATATCCTCATGCCTTTTATCATATTTAAGAAAAGGGGATTTTAGTGGAACATCTTAGAGCTTTAGAGCTTTTATAAGGAAAGGACGTAATTGGCCAAATTAACACTGTCCCAGTCCTCACTGCTGTCCAGCATTAGTCTACAAACCTTGGCAGTGATCATTTGCTGGATGCAGGTCCTAAACATACCAGGAAAGGCAATTCACTATTACACATGAATTAGACTGAAATTGCTGTACTTATTACTGGAGACTGAATTTCCAAATTCACATTTGGAGAATCTACACAGCACTTCAGATATTGTAACTTGGTTGTGCTGCCTGTCTTTTTTATTTGCTTACCTACAGCATCTCGTACTGGCTGTAAATGTTCTGTGACACTACAAAACATCTCCACTGTCAGGCCAGGAGTTGGGCTCCTTGGCTGTGCCTAAGGGTGCCTGGTAAGCAGAACCCTCAAGAAGCTGCTAATGAGCATTTTCCATAATCTTATTCCTCCTTATTTTTTCCTACTCTCATATTGTCAAGTGTAATCAGTTAAAGGTGTGTAAATTGGTTTCAGAGGGTTGGAATATATAATACCTTGCATAATCACTTTTGTCTTCTGTACATTACTTGCAAGTTGTGTTCCAGACCCTCAGGTAGTCTCAACTTAATTTTTAAACAGCAACTTCAAAGGGACATAACACACAGGAACCCTTCTCCAGAATAGCCCTGCGCTATGAAAGACTGTTTTAATTTCGTTTCCCTGTAAACATCTTAAGGTGTAAATTTATTTTCTCTGTAAACAGTTTAAGGTGGAAGCTTGCTTTTTCTTTTTTATTTGGGGTATCTTTGTCCACAGTCTTTTTCAGGTAGTCCATGCATTTCTGTTGGAGGCTGTTGGCAGGGTATTAACCTGAGGAGAACTCTGCTTTAGAGCTCAGCTTTTTCCCCATCAGAACACAGGTCTTGTCTGTCACTCACAGGAAAAATATGGAAGCAGTCATGAAAAATTGGAAAGTAAACAGAAAGAAATATAGTCATTTGATTTACAGGCTGACACTTGTTATTTTCATGAGGAGGCAAAGAAAACAGTCAATTTCCAAAAGATGTAAGAGTTGAAGAGAGTACTTTTTAAAAATATCTACTCTCAGCTTGAACAGTTCCCTAAATTGTCATAGAAACTGAATTAAACATATCCTTGTTATTAAGCTAACTATTTCTACCAACTTTTGAGTTTTATTTGAACATGTGAAGCAATACAACCTTTTTGGAGGGAAACTAGCCAATGTTTAGGACTTACATTAGGAAATTGTTTTTATAACCTGACTTTGAGCTTTGTTCATTCATTGAAATCTTTCTTAATTAGAAGAAAAAAAAAAGGAGTGACTATTCATTCTTCTCACTCTTTGCATGAGCATTTCAGAGCTACTTGAACTTAAGCTAAGCAAGTCATTAACAAACTTCTAATTCTTGTATGTATGATTTTCTTGTATTTTCTGAGAAACAGAACAAATCATTGGGGAGTATGTATACTCCCTAATGAAAAATCCTGCAGTCTCTTCTGATCCATAATGATGTTTCTTGGACTATTTTTATCAGTTTCCTAAGTTGGAGTGGATTTTCAAGCTTCCATTCTTTAGGTAGATACTAAAATTATTGAAGCGTGACTTTGAGAATGAGCAACTAATAACTTTAAATTTACTGCCTGTTCAAATAATCTTAGTTTTCAAAGTGTCTCAAAAGGCAGCTTAGGAATCTTGCTTTTAGTGTCCATGCAGGCAATACTTAAGATGATCTTCAGCCATGTGGTTTTAATAGGAAGAATTTTAATGTTGAGAAAGAAGCTCTTTCTCACTTGCAATTTGGTTGATTTAGTCCACTGTGTTGTTTTTCTTGCTAGGCTTAGTGGTTTTTAATTCAAAGAAAGTAATGAGGAGAAAAATGCAAAACACATCCTTTACACTGCTAAACAACCACAGTAATATGTTTATAAAATGTATTGAGCTGCCTAATCCAAAGCTCATGGAAACTGAATGCAGATTGATAGCAGTGGGATGTAATTAGACTTTGCTGACTTTTTTTTTAACCCTTGTGAGTTAAATAAGATCACTTTTCCTGAGAAGCAGATAGTAAGGGAAGAGATGACAATACCAGAACTAGGAGCCAAGGCTGCCTGGTGTCCACTCACATCTTTGAGCCAATAGTTGCTTTTGACAGGTTATTTCAGAGCTCAGCATCCATTTTCAGAGGGACTGGCAGATAAGCAGTGTGGGATCTTGCTCACTCCATCCCTTTTAGTTACCAGTTTTATTTAGTACCTGCCAGCTAACCTGGGGTGGGGAAACATCCCCAGCAATGTAAGAGGGTTCTTTTTAGTGGATTAAAACCCAAATTACTTATAGATTTTTGGAGGGTTTTTTTCAAGTCAAGTTTCTGTCACACTGAGCAGTAAAACACAAGACTGTGGTAAGAGTTCTGCTGACCTTTAGTGTTTAGAGTGATGCTTGTAGGCAGTGCAGATGACTACACATAGATTTTTTTATTTGCGTTTGTCTAGACAGACTTTGTGACATGCTGCTGGCTTTCTTTCCCCACAAATGTGAATTCAGAATGAAAATAAAATACCATGGATGAGATACTGTGAACCATTACGATAACTCATGCTAATTGAAGTTAGATTTCAGGATTTATGAATTATCTCTGCTCGTTAGATTAAAGAACTTTGAGGTCATTTAGTCCATTTGTGCTGGTACAATATGCTCAGTTCCTTTCTTCCCAGGTTGTATTTAACTACAAAGAGAAGAGTCTTATGCTGCTTTATTTGATGAACTGTTCCACAATCCAAAATGACTTCTGACAAAGTTTTTTCCTTCTCTTGTTCAATTGAAATAGTTTTCCCTTAATTACATCACTTTTGGTTGTTTCTTTTAATTTTTACTTGGAAACTTGAATTTCCTGTAACTACTGTGTTCTTAATTTCGTTGGTAAAAGGATCCTTTATTTTGAGATCAACGAATTCTGATATACATTAGCACTTTAATTATAAGCTACAGAATGATAACTGAATGAATAGGGTGAAGGCTTTTTTAGGCTAGCAGGGATGACAACTAAAAAGGCTTTTGCATGACTTGCAGCGTAGCCTATTATTTTTTTGTTAAATATGGCTATTATATAAATGAAGATTAATAATCACTAATAGCTACTGGGCTCTTTTAGTGTAAGATTCTGCACAAATAAACCCTTCAGCTTAGATGGCACTGGTGCCCCCCCTTCATATCCCCTCTTTTGCAAATGTCAGTTGTTACTTAAGCAGAATAAGCAGAAAATTAACTCAGTCTTCAGTCAAGTTTAACCTCTGTCTCAGGGACATGGGGGTTCTGTGCAGAGAATTGCTGGAGGACTGGAGGTAAAATAAATGTTAACAAATCAGCATAGTATAGTGGTCTAATCTAGTATTGTGTCTGGAGTCTGCTGTTCTCAGAATGGAAAATTTAAACCTTTGGGAACGGGCAGACACAGTGATGCCTCCAGACTCCCTTGGGACAGCCCTGACTGTGACCCTCAGTCACAGCTTAAAAACTGCAAGATTTAGAGTAATTCCCAGTTTTTCTGTTTCAAATGTCTTGAGAGGTCAGTATTGATAAAGTGAAATGGAGTTTAAATGGTGTTAGGAAACTTGGAGTTTGTCACTTGAGTTTGAAACTTGGAGTTTGCCTAATGAGTGAATTCTAAAATCTGTCATTTTCTAAATTTGTCCATAAGTGAGAACTATTTTTTTCTTTTAATCCCAGTGTCAAATATGCATTCTGATCAATTCCTCATTCCAAAAATGTCCCATATTATTATTATTGGATGAAGTTTGTTTGTGAAGGTTCAGAACCTTGCAGCATTATCCTATACCCAAAAGATCAGGACAGTTCCTGGAAGGCTTTTGAGTTTTTCTGAAAATACAAATGAAAAACTTAAAAATGTGTTTTGTGTTTTTGATGTGTGATGTAGACATAGTGCAATAGCTTCTAGAAATTTCACTCTGATATCAGAATTCTTTTGAATATTATTTTTATTGAGTTTAAAGCTATTCAGAGTATATCAAATGCCCATACACATTGCCTTCCTACTGACTGGGGGAGGGGGAGTTCTCAGAGTCTAGAAAATCTTAATGTAATTTAAGTATGAAAATTAATATTATCTGTAATTGCATCTGTCTTTAATTTTAACATATGGAAGAGTTTTGAGATGGGTTTTTCTCTGATCTATGAATTGAAGTGCACTTACACATGGGCATGTCTATATCACTTTGGATACTCTCACTAATTTATTTGTTCACTCTGGGTCACTGCCATATTCCACAGTGCTTTTTCACTTCGGGGGACAATTTATTTGGAATTTTACATAATATGGGGGAATTATGCTGAATGCACACTCATTACAGTATGCTAAAGGATATTTTAGGATTCTGATACATTTTCATTCTATTTTTTTTTTTTAATTCCATCCTTTTCTCCCCGGTCTCATGCTCAAACCATTTCTCTGCATTGTAATTGTCTCTCATCTTGACATATTTGCCTTGCAAGACCTTTTTTCCTCCTGCAATCCATCTATAGTGTTATGTCAAAATGATGTTCCTCAGCTGTCCTTTTAGTCTGGCCTTCTCCTCTTTCAGACATTGCCCAGGCTCCTGTTGATGTTGGGCAGCAAATTCCAACTTGTTTTTTTTCTCAATAGTTTGCATTTCCCAGGCTCCATCCCTTTCACTCTCCAGACTCCTCAACTACTTCTTTTCATCTTATCTTTGCCTAAAGTGATCAGATCTTCACCCTTGTTGTCCTTGTTTTTGGAATAGCAAGTAGTAACATTTCCTGCAGTATTGTAAGATCATATTCTTTTAAAATGTGCTTCTCTGTATAATATTTGCTGTTTCCATCAGATCGTGCTGCTTTTCTCCCTTTAATACAGAACCCACCTATAGATACAGTGGAATGAAATGGGCATCATAATTTAATGGTTTTAGTAACAGGTGTATGATAATAGACTCAGATGTGCTAATAAATCTCAGTTTTGCCTTTAGATACTTTGAGCTTTACAGCTAGGGTTCCTTATGAATTTCAAGGGCCATTCTATGATCTGAGTTTTCTTTTTCTTTTTTATATAAATATTCTGTAGTCGGAAAGATTACTTATTATGTCTTTAATTAATGTTTTACAAGGACAAGTTGGAAAGATGAGAGAGTTTCTTTTTCAGGTAAAAAGGCAGTCTCAGGAACATGCCAGCTAATTACAAAATACTTCAGTAAGTTCATCAAACTGACCTGGGATTTCCTAAGACTCAAAGAGTTTGTCAGACTTGGCATTTCCCCCAGGCCTTCGGGGAGGTTGCTCAGGCCCAGACACATTCATCTTTAATTAACATTTTCTTTTTTAAATAAAACAAGCAGCCTTACCCCACCTCTATTTGTGAAGTTATACTGTTTAATTACAGGTCTCCTTTTGAGGTTTAAATTTAAAATTATTACTGTAAGTCAGCTGATTACTTCTTATTTTAGTTACATTGAAGATTGAATGTTCTGATATGAAAAACAGTGGGAAAAAAATTCACGGAAATTCTGCCTTTGAATTCTGATACTAGTAAGAAGCTTAAATACTTTTCTGTCTTGGTAAATCCTATACAAGTAAATCCAAGAGCAGAATCTAACCCTAACTGAAGTAATTGCCTAAGAAGGAAATTGAGCCTCTTTGAGAAAGTTGCAGCAAATATTGGTGTCTGGGGGTAGCCCCAGTGAGTTCTCCCCTGAGGTAGAATGTGCCTTTAATGTTGATGGAGCTCTCAATGAGCTCTGTACTGCAGTGTGATGTATTTTCAGCTTCCCTGGGATCCTCAGCACTGTGGTTCACTGGTGTCTCTCCCTCAGGGCCAGTCTGTTGTGTTTAATGAACTGTCAGTGCTCCAATCCTGACTGATTAGAGTGACCTAAGAGGAAAAATTTGTTGTACCTTTGCATCAAGAGCTGGCAAGAGAGAAAAGAGCAATATTTTCTCTGTATAACTATTAAATATCTCAACTTTTCTGAGTTTGAGAGGATAGAGAGACTTTAATATGTAATGTCATTATTCTTTCCATGATGCTTATTCTGTTGAGTATGTGAATTGACTGTCCAAGTTTGACAAGTTCCTCAAGGAACTATTTCCTTAACCCATCGTGGATGATTTTCCTCAGGTGTTTCAACTCCTAAATTCAGTTTCTTTCTTTAATTGTCCCTGATTCTCCCTAAATTCTGTCTAAGGACTGGCTGCTGCCTAGCATATATTCTTCTTTCAGTATGGCCACTTAGAAGACATAATTGCAAATAAAACTTGGGCTAAACAGAGTTTAATTTGAGGCTCCTCTAATTGCATTTCCTCATCCTCATCTCACAATCTCCATAGTCAGGTCTGACTCATTTTGAAGGTCATGCAATGCAAAATTTAAGGATGGTGGTATATTAATGCATCTCAGTGTCCTGATATCATGATCATTAATTTTGAAAAAGTGTATAAATGAAATTGAGATAGATGAGGAAAAGTAGGAATGTATTGTCACAATAATGGAAGAAAAATAATAATGAACATCAAGGAGAATGACTGCTCGGTGCTGAAGCAGATTATATGCATTATTTTAATTAAGAGTGCTTAATAGTACATATGGTTTCCCTTGAATAATAATTGCATGCTGATGAAGTATGATTAGAGACTTTTTATTTGGAGTTCAATTAAATCAAATCCATTTCTGTAAAAGAAGAGTGATTAAAAGATGGTATCAAGGTCTAAACTGAAGGCTGTGGTTAAAGCTTCCTATTTCAGATTTCTTTATTATTACTCTCCTCTGATGACTATTATCTAGTTTTTAACAATGCCACAAGTTTCAGACTGAGTCCCGTAGATGGAGCAGAAGAAGTGGCTTCACAGATCAAATAGAAACTTGGGAAGTACTTGGATGTCCTTGAATTGGAAACAATCCTGGGATTGTTTCCAGTCTGGGAAGACTCTTGGTTCATGCATGTGTCTTGAAGCATGTGAGGAGATACTCTGATTAATTGGGGCTGTAAGGCAACGTACAGTTTTCTGGGCTGATCTGTTTCTGTAGAGTGTTTGTGAACCTGAGTGATTAAATGCAGACTTGCACTGCTGCTTTTTTTATCTGTAAGTCATTACTGTCTGCCTTGGAAGGCTCCAAGACCAGCAGGGCCTAGCCAACTGTCTGGCAACTGTTAACAAAATTATCAATTATCTTGTTGAGTCCCATCATCTTGTGCTTCGATTATCCTGTGAGTAAGGAGGGCTGGTTGTGCCAACATCCTGATTGGTGTCCTAAGCACACACATAAGGCAGGGAAAGGGAATGATGTTCATTAATTGAGAGCAAACACAGGGAAGGCTGTCTGGTAGCATGGAAGATCCTGGTGTCCAGACTTTAATCACAGCCTGGTTTCTGTTTTCATACCAGTCCACGGGAATCTGCACTGACGCCTCTTGTCTGTTATTCTGAGAGGATTTTACTTTCTTTACTTCAAACTTGCCTTTTTAACAAGAAAAAAAAAATGCTTTTTTTTTTGTGCTTAAGCATGTGCACTGATAGCTAGCTGCATGTTTTACCCTGCAGATGTCTTTATTACACATGCAAATAAAGAAAAGCTACATGGTTTTGGTTTAAGGTAGTTAACGTCTGCCCAAGATGCAGTTTCTCTACATGATCATTGTCATTGGAGATCTTTCACTCTGATCTATGGAGATAAATTTTGCTTCATGTTTCATTATATATTACTCTTTGTATCAGAACAATAGCTAAATCTGTTTCCTCAGGACTGCCTGTAGCCAGCTTCAGGCAGCTAACATTGCTTCTTTAAAAAGGATCCAGCTTGCCTCTCCTCTTCCACACCTGAACAGAGGCAGAGAATGAATGAATCTAAGAGGTCATTTCCTGTGCAGTGATGATATCTGGGTTTATGGGAATGCAATGTGCAAATCATTTTGCTTTAAAGCAAACTTTTTGGTATTTGTCACCCTCAGAGTCTGCAGCTGGTAACTAGAGCAACCTGGCTTTAACACTGGAGCTAAAAAAGTTTGCTCTAGAAAACTAGAGCAAACTTTTAAAATTCTCTATAAGAAATCCAGTATGAGGGTTTGTAAAGATGTAAAGGTCTGTATTGTCATGGTGTGGCCTCCTCAGCCAGAGCTCAAGAATTGCAAAGACCATTCTGCTGCATCCTTTTGTGTGCTCATAACCATACACACTGGGGAAAAGTCTGACTAACTTTTTCTTAAGGTTTTAATCTAGTGGTCCTTCTAGAAGTCAATTCAACACTGTCTTTGCATGCAGATACCACGAGAATTTGACATGGAATATCATCATATGAAATAGATTATTAGAAAATCATCTCAAGATCATTATTGCTTACTTTTATGTGCTCCACAATTGACTTCATGGCTTGCTGTGTGAGCAGTAACCCTGTGCAGACAGAAAGTGGCTCTGCCTCAGTTCCAAACAAACCAGGTTGAGCACAGGTTCATGTGCACAGTGCCAAGCCTAACTCAGTAAAGCCATTATCTTGGAAGTGAGTTAATCATCCCTCTTCTCTGCCCCTGAGGTAACAAGAGCACGAAAACTGCCAAAAATGGGCCAGGCTCTGCCTCTGTGAGGAACAACATGAAGATAGGAGTGGAAACAAACTCTGGATAATACCAAGGAGTTATAACCCAGACAGAGCACAGGGAATCATTCCTCACTGTAAATTAATGCAATTTAAAACATTTTTTTAATAGAATCGTATAACATCCTGAGTTGGAAGTGATCTACAAGGATCATCCAAGTCCAACTCCTGGGTCAACTCCATCAATCACACCATGATATTAGAAAATACACATAAATGCATTTGGATACACAAAATATATATATATCCATGTACTTACAATCTGAAAAGCAGTCATTTCTATGTGCACACAAAAAGCAAAGCAGAGATAAGTAGGAGTTTATTTTTTGTGTAAGAAACTGAAAGTAGTGGGATGGATGATCACTCCCAGCTGTGAATGAAATCCATACAAAATGTACTTTCACTGCTCTAAGTGCTGTATATGACTAAATTGGCCAACAAATTGGATTTTAAGCGAAATAATCACTTAAGAGGATACTTTTGACCTTAATTTATCAGTGTCTCAAAACCTCATCATGAATCATGTAGAAATCATAGTGCACGGTCATGTAAATAGAGATCTGTATTTAAGAGCCAGCCCAAGCTACCATAGCTCTGGATTATCTGAATATGTAATTTTGGGGATGCCTAGTGCTGTGTTCCACCCTAATACAAACAGTCAAGTGCTGTTTGCTGTGCACAGGATACCTGAAGAGAGGGAAAGTCCATGTTTTATTCACAATCACTTTTATCTCCTAATCAATATTTTCTGTGCTAAGAGTAAATAAAACAATATTAAATTATTTGGGGGCGCGGGAGCGTTGAAATAAAGTATTTAATATTTGCAAGACCTCACACTTTCCTTGTTCAGAATTTGGTATTTGTTATGAATTACTGTGCTCTGATTCACCTACTGTAGCACAGACTCTCCACAGTCCTTTCTCAGAGAGCCCTCTACTGTCCTAAAATACAGCACGTTCCATTCTGTGTCTGATACCCCAAAATATCATTTGCTCTGTTGTGTGAATACATGCCCTGGTGCCAAGGTGGATTTCAGTAAGGGGGGAAAAAATCCCAAACAACAAACACATGGTATTCCTGAATATTTAAGAAATCTGAATATTTGAAGTTTGGCAGCTTTAATACAAAACGAACATGTTTATGACCACATTTCTCTTCCTTTACCTAATCATGGGAATGTGGTTTTCAGAAAGATAGAGGGTCAAAGAGCTGGTTGTTTTCTCATGTTCCTGCCTCAGATTTTTCTTGTGTGAATCACTCAACTTTTTTGGAAGGTGATGAATATAAAAACTCTGCTCTGTAGGCTGATTCTGCAGGAAATCTTTCCACAGTAAATTGAGACCCCACTATTAAAAATGCTCATTAATTTATCATGAATCTCACGACTGCTGCCATTCATCTGGTAACACTAGGTGCTGAAATTGTTATTTCCAGGGAATCACAGATTCATTTAAATAGACGCGATTTCTCATGTTTAATTAAAGAACTCTGATAACATTAAGGAAGTCGAGTGGATAGAAGAAAGCATCTTCATGAAATTTGCCTATATTAATAAAAAATATTTCTTCAATTTTGATGTGGGGAGAAGGGTGAAGAAGGCTGATTATTTTAACATTTGAGATTACTAAAACTGTATTTCTGAGGGGGGATGTTAATATATGCAGATATTCATCCCTTATTTACATGGGTGTGGAGGCTGAAGCTGTTGTTTATAATGGGTTGAATGTCAGAAGATCTCAGCAGGTCACTCTGCTCATCAGTATGTGTGGGAAGAGAGACCCTTGATGCAAAAGATCTCTTCAAAACTGAGATTAGACAGTGCAACAGCCAGTCACGAAAGTCAAACCTTTCCACTCACCTTAGGGAAGGGAAAAGAGGAAAAAAGTGTTATTTTCAACACAGTGTTATTGATCCCCCTAAACAGCGCAGAATTTTGCCGTGTTCTTTCCTCATCCACGAACCCCAGGGGTAATGTATGAAGGGAGTGAGGTGCCAGGTGTGAGGGCAAACATGACTTGAAAATAAATCATGCTGCTCTCAAAGGAAGTTGAGGCTCAGAGCTGCTCAGTGCCCAGGATTTTTTGGGTTTGTAGCGAACAGTCTTAGGGACAGGGGGATGTTGAGTCTGTAGCTGAGAATCTGCACAGGTCTACCACACTACCATGTTACATTACCTCTCCTCTCACATGGTTTGTCCTGGTTTTGGTGGATTGGCTGCCATGTGTTTGCTGCTTTCCTCTGGAAGTGCACAGATGTCAGTAAAGTGTTGTTAATATGCATAGAATAAAATTTTAAAAGTATGTTGCAGAGGTATAGGGCTTGAAATTCAAAAGGGTTGCTGCTGCAAAACTCAGGTTTCAAGCAGCTGAACCTAATTCTTTCCAGCAGGTAAAACTGGAGTGTGGCACTGCTGAAGACAATGTTTACAGAAGGATAAACATGGCAGTTTACCTGATTTTTTAAGTTATGTTGTTTGTAACTTGGCATATGAAGAGATCTGAGATGTCTGTTTAGATTCTTAACACTCCTAATGTAACTAAAAATGTCCTAGAGGCTCAGCACTTCCACCCACTGAGGTTTGCATAGCACAGGCTGGCACAGTTTCAAATTTCACTAAACAAAAAACACCCAAAAAACCCCCCAAGACTGGCATGTAAACTTCTGTGTTAAAAGAAACAGCCTGCACACTACATGCTGATGTTTATTCTAGCAGATTGATCTCTCTCACGCATAATATTTTCATATGTTCATATCTTCATACACACTAAATATGTTTTAATTTTATTCATCTTGCAAGTTTCTGCTGCTGGGGCAGAGTGGAGGATGGGTGCCTGCCTTGTCAGTAAAACCAGACAGCTCTGCCAGGCAGGCTCAGTAACAGCATGTCCCCAAAGCAAAACTGAATCTGTCTAAGAGCCTTTCACATTTTCCTAGCCTGGGCTTAAAGTATTCATATTTTTTAAAACATTTTAATTTTGTGTGCCGGTAGACGTGCTTTATGTTGCCAGTAGGCAGCTTGGATATTTGAGAAAGAAAGTTGTCTTGAACACTGAGTTTTACTCCCTGAGAAAACAGTTGTGGCATACAAAGAAACCCAACCAAACTTGTGATGATTCCCTCAAACTCCACTTTATTTCATTTCCTTATTTGCATTGTAAAACAGCTAAAATGGTAAAGTATATTTATAATTTATTTATAATAAAGACCATATTGTGTGTGTTTAATCCAGGTTGTTGGTTTTTTTTATGTCACAAACCTTTAGAAACTGTTGTGGATCCACCTAATGTTCCTGAAAATTGGCTTTTATAGTCAAATTGGGCTCACAGATAGGTAGAATTGCAAGAATACATCATTCCTGAAGGCATAGTATGTAAAATTCTGGAAAAGAACCAGCAACATCATTTGGAAATGTCACATGATGCTGAATCATCCTTAACACCAGCATTTTTTTGAAGTTTGTGATTTTTCTTTTTATCTTTTGGGATCTACACAGTGTCGGAGAAGTAAAGGCAGGGACAGCAGTTATTTCCTTCCTACAAAGATGTTTATGCCTTAAGGTAAAAGACTTTGAAAGAATGCTACTTTGGTAAAAAACTATTTAAAATATTCAGATTTGTGTTGCAGTATGCATAGAATCACTGAATGGTTTGAGTTGGAAGGGACCTTAAAATTCAGCTTTGAGCTTTGCCATGGGCAGACAAATCGAGCCTGGCCTTGGACACTTCCAGATATACAGGAGCAGCCACAGCTTCTCTGAGCACCCTGTGCCAGGGCCTTCCTACCCTCAGAGAGAACAAATACAGTATAACTCCACGATTATTGTTACCTCTTATAGGAATACTTATTTTTAAAGTAATTGGAAATTCATCAAATAAATTTTAATTTACTGAAAAACACCTTTCGCACAGCCAAGTGCAGTGCAAGTGTTAGTCATTATTTTTTTCTTCTTAAAATAGGAAAATCATTATGGGATGAATTGCATTTGAACTCTAAGATCTTTTCTTAGACTTGATAACTGTGTAAATGTTACATCAATTATTGTGTGTATTGTGTATGTTAATGTATAAATGCTATTTGAGAAGTTGTCATTAGTGTTTTAACCACTTCAGTAGGGGAATAGAATCAATCATGCTGCTTTAGCTTTTCACTTCATGAGAAAATCGTTGTCTTTGCTCTTTGCTAAATTATTCTTTCATTTAATAATTCAGTAGTCAGTCTGAGGCATTTTTCACCTGGGAAAAGGGGGCCAAAGCTTGTCTTTATTTTCCATGTATATTCAGTGTTGCGCTCAGGGGAATGGTATATCCAAAAATAAGACTATAAATAAGAAATCAGTAGCCTTTTCTGTCTTGCTGCTTTATGTGGGTTTGATATATGCTTCTGCAGCATTATTACTTACTCTGTTCAAATCAATGCTCTGAGCTTTCCTTTACAAGATTGATTTCTTCCAGATTAGCCCGTGAAGTACGTGATTTAATAAACACCACTGCTACCTGTTTGCTAACACACAGATGTCTGCAGTGTTAGACAGAGACTATAAAATTTTTAAAAGTGCTTCAGTCAGTCATAAGTTTTGGATCGTATCACTTTATTTAAGTAGGAAAAAGAAAACAGATTTGGTCTGCGGTAGTCGAAAGCAAACTAAAATTCCTTGGAAGAAACAGAAATAAGGCAAGAATTTATAAAAATGAAGCCAGATTCTGCAGGAGATAATGATAAAAAGGAAAGTTGCTTACTGGGGTATTGTCCTCTTTAAATGCCACTTTCCAGCTTCACAAAAGAAGCATTTTTTCCTCGCTTTTGTGTTCTTAAACATTGCAACAACTGTTGATGTCCCTCCCTAAGATACCCATGAATACGTATTTGTGTTACCATTTAGTGAAAGTTTTAGCAGAAATGGGCTGTCAAGGAAGAGTGGAAGTGTTTGGTGTGCTCTAGTGCTGTCCTGGGGTTCAGTGAGTGTGGGGTCCTGCAGAATTCCTACTTTTTATTAGGGTGTTGTTTCAGTGTCACAGTTGCTTATCTGTAGCAACGCACGGGGTTGTCACAGGGTGCTCATGCTCTGGGCAGTAAATCTTGCAAGAGTTCCATGCAGGACATGGAAGGATTTTGTGTGGCATTTGGATATTTAGAACCAGATTTTTTTACAGTTGCTTATGGCTGGATTATATGGACCTGGTTTAGGTCCAGTCTTGTACAGGTTTGGTTTGCCCTAACAGTTTTATTTTTTGTCTTCCCATTATACCTCTTTGATATCTCTGAGACCAATGTTTTTTAGTGCTTTCCAGACACTTTTTGTGTATAATCGCTGATTGATGGCCTTTGAGCATTGATGACCTGAGGAATTGGGGAGTTTATTTATACAAAGTTTCTGTGTAATACTTTAACACAGCTGTCCAGACATAGGGGTTTTTTTTATTATTTTTAAATTCACTCTTAGTTCTTTGTTTTTCCTGATAATGGCCTGACATAACATTATTCCTCCCCATATTTTCTCTGTCTATATAAGGTAAGGTTTGTTTTTTTTTCCTTTGTGCCTTCTGTGAGATTGTTTTCTCTAGAGGTAAATGTCCATAGCTTCACAGCACACCAGTGCTCAGGTGTGGGCTGCAGTCTGGTACACAGCATCTTCCCTCAGCTCTGTACCCAAACCAGTCCATGGCCAGGTCATTTCTTCAGTGCTTTCTGAGAAATATTGTGAGGCTCTATTAATCTTTCTCCAGGAAACTTGTATTTCTGATATTACCCTGCTTTCATCCACTTTCCTGGGAGATGGTTTTCCTTTTCAATTGCTCTGCTATTGTTTTTAATATTACTGAGGCTTGTTGTCTTTTCCCGCTACTTTCTATTGTAAAATTAAAATGCTACTTTTGGCACAGAAACTATCATATTGTGTTTGAAGGATAGATATTATTCTTGCTCCCCCAACACCTTGGGAAGAATTGTACAATACAATTCTATTCAGGCCACATTTTTATCAACACGGTCACCATCACCTGCAGCCATCATTCCATTTTAGAGCTCAGCCTTACAGATATTTTTTTCCCTTTTTGCAATATCAAGATATGAAGAAGATGAATGAAAGTTTCTTGCATGTTTTTGTCAGTGTGTTTTTATAGCTCCCATGAACAGTGATGGACTTGGCAGCCTGGAGACTGAAATCCTCTGTTTAATCACAGCTAGGTGCAGTTCAGCAGAGAGATGTATTTCTGTACACAGCCCCTGTAGCATGCCTAAGCCTCGAGCTGGAGAACTGACCTTCTGTAAGCAGAAAAAAGCTCTCAAGCCACTCAGCCCCTGCCTTATCTGTGAGCTGTTCAAAAGGAAGCATTCATGCCATTGAGTTTTTGTGACAGGTGCTGATGTCTAGTCTGGAGTGGACTGAGAGTTCTCTTAGGGTAATTTCTTTCCCTGAGTTCCTGAGAGAAAGCAGTGTTCTCTCCAGTCGGGGAGTTGTACATCTGCGTGCATCGAGTTGTCACATAACACTTCAAAAGGCAGTGGGTTTTCAGGTCAGCTTGCCTTTAGCCCTAGGCTTGGTCTTCTGATCATTAATGTCTGTGATGCTTTATTTTAGTTGTGAAAACTCTCAAAATCTGGTAGCTAAGAGCAGAGAACTAGGTAAAACTGTAAACTTCATTCCCATATTTAGAGTATTGAGATATTTTATTTGAAGACAAAGTATCCTAGGTCCAGAGAAGACACACTGCCCAGAATTCATTTGTGTGGTCATAAATAGTATTCTCTGAACATTTTGTAATGTTGTATAGAAAGGCAATGGCTCTGGTCATATTCCTTTTCATAAATATGTGCTTATGGGGTTTTAATCACATTTCCCTGAAAATCCAATGTAATGAAAACGTGTTATTCCAAAAGAACTGCTGGCTATTAAATCTACTGGAAATAATTTGACTGGGTTTGGTATCTTTTTGTATTTTTCAGCTAACAGGACAAGTGACTTTGCAAATTGCCACTGATCCGGTTTTGCCGTTTAATGCCCTCGACATCGCCTTGGAAGTCCAGAACAGTCTGAAAGGTAATTTTCATTAGAGGAATATTTTTCCCCTGGAAAAAAAAGCATCATCTAATCCCTGATACATATCTTCAATACTTGAATAATAGCCAGTGATTTTACTAGTTAAATAGGGTCATTATATAATGCTGAAGAAAATGCAGGTTTTGCTGCTAAAGAAAGCCATAAAGTTTTTAGATTTCTTCTCATGTTACTTTGTCAATTAAGCTATACAGGTGACCTGTAGTGTCCTAAAGAACCTTGAAAAATATTTCTGTTTACAGGCTTGTGAAACTCTCAAGTTGATCTGTTAAATAGAGAATAAGTTCTATAAAATCACACCCAAACTTCATATATTCTTCAGCAGATTGTGAGATTGTATCTCTGATGTAAAGACTTTCTGCAATCTTGAGGTGCTACCCCAGCATTTCATTCACTCCCTATGCTATAAAGCACCACTTTTCTGTAACACATACTCATAGAAGTATGATACCTTTTCTTTAATCTTTGCCATCCATCATTCTGAAGACGTAGGAGTCAGTAGGCAAGTATTGGTCTGGAATCAGTGAGCATCTAAAGAGACAAGTAATTTTAGCTCTGTTGTGCCACATAAACATTGTTTTAGTTCAGCCTAAACACAGCAGAGGATGATCATCAAATGAAAAGTGTGGCTCAGCTGGTATTCCTTCAACTGAACATGAGATATCTTCTGTTGTTCTTTCTCTTTATTTTGAGTAACAGGAAATCTTGGTTTAAACTGACTTTTTTTTTTTTTCTCTAACTTCAGTTAAATCATTTATCTCTACCGCTTCAGGGGAGAGAAAATTATTTCCTAGGCTGTAGGGCTAGCAGGGTAAATTTTCTCCCAGCTGTTCACTTTGGAGTTCTGTTGAATGATTTTTCTCACGGCTTTCATGTCTTGTCTGTCTCTGACTTGTATAAAAGAACAGTTTATTTTCATTTTGCAAAACATTAAGACAATGGTCCTATTTCAGTTACTTAAATGAGAAGTTGTACTTTTTTATGTGGCTCATGGGTTTATTCATTCTTCAAAAGATTTTATGTTGTCCAAACTTTCCAGTTCAAAGTTGGAATGTCTTAGTAAGCTGTTTTCTTCTCCAACTCAATACAAACTATAAATATAGAAAAGGTGAAGGTAAATCAGCATGACATGTAAAATATTTGTTCATTAGGCTTAATTTTGTGCCTTTGGGATCTGGTTCAGCCAATTCCTTAAACACAGATTTTATTGCCTCTTGGACTTTCTCACATGCTCCAAGTTAAATTTTGTGTAAATATTTGAGGCACTGTTTGCAGTTTGCAGATGTACTCTCAAAAGGTTGTGTATACCTTGATACTTGTTAATACTGCCTTTATTTACATTTCTAAAGGATTTAACTCTGTAATGTGGTGGGTGTCTGTACAATTAGCTCTGCTAAATTCCCTAGGATATTACTCAGCACTTTAAAGACCATTTCTTACATTCAGGATAGCGTGGATGGTAAGTTATGTCATCCCCAGCACGTTCATATGGCTCTGGCCTGTTCCTCAGAAAGGTGGAGAGAGGCTGTTGAGTGATGTGTTCTCTCCCCTTGCACACACCAGAACTCTTGGAAATAAACCACTGCTTTTGGATTTATCTGAAAGGAAGGGTTGGGGCTGCAGAGGTTTCTTTTTCTGCCTCTGCTGATGGTCTGATGTTTAATAGGGAACCTTGTGGTCATAAATGATGGGAAATGAGGGTTCCAAGACTAAAGTCCGGGTCCCCAGGGCTAGTCAGGCTGTTGTCTGTCTATTCACAGATGTGATATTTTAGACAAATTCATAAATAAGTGACTGCTTAGAATATTCTCTGTGGCTACACCTTGCGGTCGTGTGGGATTTGTGCCTTCCATACATTTAAATTCAAGACTTGAATCAAATACATGAATATCTTGTTAGGTCTTGTATATTATGAAAATCCAATTTATCTTTTGAGGTAGGGTGCAGACAAGATGTCAAATTTGGTGTGTGAATGATACCAACAGTGCTTTTAAGCACTCTTGTAGAAGTGCTTTGTATGTATATGCAAGTAAAAATGTACAATTATTTGTATTGAAGTGTTTTGTATGTATACAAGCATTTTTATACAGAACATATTTGTATTTTCTGCTTAAAGCTCTTAGCACTGTGCTCCTTGTAGCCTGTCTTTAAAATCTAGTGTATGTTACAGCAAGTTTCAGGGGTTGATATTGGAGATTCTCAGGCATCTCATCAGGATTAAAAGCATTTCCGTACCTTTGAACCTGAGTGTCCCAACAGTAGCAAGTTCAGCCACCCAGTTTACAAAAATAAAGTCAGCCAGGTTGGTGGTGACCCTCATTTGGGTGCTGTTGAAGCCAATGTCATTTATTATTGCCAGTCACTTGGACTCATGCAAACCTTTCAGAAGTGGTGTCTGTGCCCCAGCTGTGAGCTGTGGCTGTGCAGCACCAGGCAGGCGGGGTGAGATCCCCACTTGTGGCTGTCAGCACATTGTAGCCATCTCTGATAGGCTCTGCCTGAGAGGGAGAGGCTTATGAAGACAAATTAAGGGTGGATGAGATTTTCTGGTTTTCCAGAAGTGCAGGAGCCGTGATTTAAAGCTCTTTGGCTGAGGCAGTGTCAGCTGTGTGTGGCTTCCTATCAGTTAGGGCCTTTCTTCTCCCCAGAATGGATGTTTTACAGATGTTGCAGCAGCTGAAGTACTTGGGGTGATAATAGTAGGCAGCACTAGCAGAAGTTCAAAATAATTTGGCTTGCAATAAGTCGTTCCCAGGGAAGTCTGTGTGACTTTCCACAGCCCTGTCTCTACCCATACATTTCAAAACATCAGGCTAAACTCTCTGTCCTTAGAAAAATCAATAGAGAAACATATCTCTCTCATTTACTTGATGGCTGCATGATCATTGCCTACAGCTATCTGCTGCTCTTCATCTTGTCATCATTTTACCTGCTTGACGGTATTTCCCTGATTATTATGGGTGCTTTTCAGAGTTACTCTCTTCTTCTGTCTGTAATGTTCAGAAAATTTCCCTCTTTGCTGTTCCCACCCTTTATTCTTGACTGCAGCAGACGTGAAAAATGCAACAAATCTGTATATTAGACAGAAATCTCTCTTTTGTCATGAGACACTGAGCATCTCAGTATCCTTTCAAGGTTATTATGTATTAGTGCCTTTCTTCAGCCTTTAAAGAAACAGTCATGGGAAAACACATTTTCCATGGACAAACATTCAGTTCTGAAGGGCAAGGCTGAGCATCTATTCTGTGTTAGTAGGCCATACATTTCAGCAGCTCTGTACAAAGTCTTTGAGAACTTCACAGAATCGTAGAATAGTTTGGGTTATGTTGGAAGGGACCTTTTAAAGGTCATCTAGTCCAATGCAGTGAGCAGGGAAATCTTCCAGTAGATGAAGATGCTCAGAGGCTACACCAGCCTGGCACTGAATGTTTGTATCCACCACCTCTCTAGGCAGTGTTCCACCATCCTCATTGTAAAAAATCTCTTCCTTACACCTAGTCTAAATCTAATCTTTTAGTTTAAAACCCTTACCCCTTGTCCTATTTCAAAACTTTGTCCCAAATTTTCTTACAAAGCCCCCTTTCAGTATTGAAAGAGCACAATAAAGTCTCCCTGGAGCCTGCTCTTCTCCAGGCTCCTGTATTGGCATGCACATAGTAAAATGTCACAACATTCCTCTTTAACTTCTTTGAAAAAAGACTTGGAGCATCACCAGATTAGTTTACTTGGGTTATAGCAGTCATGGTAGCAAAATTGAAGCTGATGGCAACATATTCTTTGCACTAAGGATGTCTGTGGATTTGTGTTTCTGCCCCTTTAGGGTGCTTCCTACAAAGCTTTCCCATTCAGATTTTCTACTGCCAGGTCTGCTTATCCTATTTTGCAGAGCATGAAAAATTTTCCTAGTGAATACAGCAGCACATCATAGCTGATTCAGAATTTGCAATAATCAAAACCTGAAGCAATTTGCAATAATCAAAACCTGAAGCAATTTCCCTTCTCTCTTACATGGAAACACATGTTCACATATATGGTAAGCAATCATCATGCCTTAAAATGCTGATTTTTCTGTGCTCCCTTTCCTCTAAGTACTTGTAGGCAGGTACTTCCATAACAGAGGGCACAAACACAATTTTAAAATGTTAAATCTCTAGCTGTGCTTTTCATAAGAGCAATCAGTTACACCGGGAAAGGCTATTGTATTCAGTGTCTGTAAAAATATCTGTTTGGTGTAACTGAGTAGGATCCAGTTACATTTAGCAAATGCAATGAAATTCAACAGTGTAATTCCCTGATCAAGAGTGCACATGCTCTTGAGTCACTTCCCTGTGTTTGCAATTTTATTTTTATAGCAACTAAACAACTAGCTTAGATGATTCATCATGATTCACAATGGAGACAAAAGGACAAAGAATACAAAATATAATAATGTGGCATTGTTTTCTCTTATACAAGGTAACACTTGTGCTTGATTTTCTCTGTAAAAGCATCACAAGGTGCTTAAGACATTATTAGTTAATGCAGGGTTTTCTTGAAGAATCATTTGCCCTTCTATTCCCATCTTCTCATCCTGAGAAGAGCATAAATCAGTTTCCTTTGGTGGTGCAGTTCAGTGTGTTGTGGTGCCTGTTCTGTCCTTAGCTGGCTGAGGTAACACTGCCCATACTTGCAGGTTTTGTCCTGAGCATTAAAAAGGGCCTGGGTGTGTGTTTTCTAACAAGTGCTGGTTTAGACTGTAAAACAAAGAGTTGGTTTAGGGGCTGTGGAGAACAAGTGAGAGCATTTACAGGATTTTTTATGTTTAAGAGGATGGTCTGGTTGTCTTCATTTCCAAATACAGAAAGATGGATTTTCCCTTTATCTCACCTTCCCTATTGAAAAGGCAAAGCTGACATTTGCGATTGTTTATATAAGATTCAGAATAAAAACTGCAAAAGTTTTATGTTACTTGGAATATGAAGTGCTTTGCTGAAACCAAAGGATTCTAACAGGGTGAATTTAAACATTTCCACATGGACACAAGTCCCAGGGTAAGGTATGCACATTGCCTGCATTATATACATGGCAATGGGAAGTTCTTCAGCTGAACAGGATGTTTGCCAGAGGTTTGAAAATTAAGGATAATTATATTTTGCAAATATCTTTAATGTAGCAACCTTATATGCTTGAAGAATATTTTTCTGAGGCATCAACCTAACTTGATCAGAATTTCAATTACTGCAGACTCTGAGACATATCAAGATACCAGCATGCCTGTTATCCATTCTGCTTAGGGAAAGGTGGAATGGTCAAGTGTCATTAGCAAAGGAACCTTGTCCCAAACCAGGGCAGACATAAACCATCTTCTCTCACTCATGTTCCTTCAGGGAGCTTCTGTTCATTGTTGAAATTCATCTTGATATCTCAAGGAATCTGACAGTTTCTCTCCCACCAGCATCTTGTCTCTCCATGTATTCTGGATCATTTCATGTTTTGCTAGATTGCAATGTGCTAGTCAGCTGAATGACAGGAGTGTATGGCATCTATGAACTCCTTTTCCTTTGCTGGAATGTATCCAATAGCAAATCTCTTTTTTCCATATGGGAGAGAGAATATGTTATATTCAGGCATTTCCTTGGATTTCTTAAATATACCTGTTTGCTTTTCTATTCCTATTATGTGCTCAACTTTCAGACTCCAACCATGAATAATTTGAGAAATGTGTTGGTGCTTGTCCTGATCTTAACTAGAATAGAGTTTATTTTCTTCCTAGCAGCTGGTACTGTGTTTTGGATTTAGGATGAGATGAAGGTTGGTAACTCAGTAGTGGTTCAGTTGTTGCTTCGCAGTGCTTACCCTGAGGATTTTCCAGTTTGCCATGTTTTCCAGAGAGGAGTTACAGGAAGCTGGGACACAGCTGACCTGAACTGGCCAAAGGGGTACTTCATACCAGAGAACATCATGCTCACTTTAAACTGAGGTGACCAAGGAAGCCAGTTGCTTCTGGGGCCAAGCTGAATATGGTCAGCGCAATAAAATTGCTCATCACTTGTCTGTCTTGGTCTCTCTTCTGGTTTTCTCCCTTTCTGATGCTATATTATTACTATTGTTATTATGCTCATTGTCATTATATATCAATTATTAAACTCTTCTAATCTCAACCCATTGGTTTTAACTTTTTGATTCTTCTCCCCATTCCATCAGAGAAGGCAGTGAGTGTGAGTGATCAGCTGCATGGTACTTCCTTGCCAGCTGAGGTTAAACCATGTCAATGTTCCCCAATTGCTATTTGTGATTTTTCCATGTGTATCTTAGACAAGGAAGTTGAAATTTCATTGAACTTGAGTCCTGAACCACTTTCTTGGCTTAATTATATCAGTCACTAAAGGTACAGAACTCCCTGAGGTTTGCACATTCATGTAGAGGTGAGATAGCTCCTAGAGCTGCATGGTTTATGTTGATTAAGGCATTGTTTGAAAGATCTAAGGGATAGTTGGATTTCTTGTCAATAGGCAAAGTGAATCTTGGCCTTAAAAAAAAATTCTGCATCCTGGCAGTATTTGTGCTGACTGATATTACTTTGGACTTTCTACCAGGTTCAGGCTCTGCTTTCTCTCTCCGTGTGCTTGTAAAGATGAAGCACACACTGGAAAAAGAGGCCACACTCTTCACCTGCGCTGCAGGTGGGAGGAGGATGCCCATTCACGTTTCCCTTTCTGCACTATGAACAGGGAAATGCTGAAATCATGGTGTGCTCCTAGGTGCTGCAGGCTTCTACTGTTTTGCTGTCTAAGTGGGGTTGCTAACAAAGCAATAGTTAACACTCCAAGTTTGAAAAGTTTTGAAAATATTGACTGGATTAGAATATGCATTAGGATATCAATTAAAGTTGGCTCATGGGCATGTGACTTAAGTGATTAAGAGGAGCAATTTCATATGCCCTCCACAATTGCTGTTAACCTCTAAGATTCTAAAATGTTGAATCAAATTCAATTAAACTCTGCATTTTGCAATATTCTATAGATCAGTCATTATGGAATCCAAGCCCAGGCTTTCAGACTCAGGAGCAACAGCATCAAATGGCATTGAATAAATTCAGTCTCAGAAGGAAATGTAGTTCTTGATTTATAACCGTTTCTTCCTGCATGCCTGTTTTTCCAATGCTAGATTTCAAGCTGTACCCCAAAAATCATTCCTCACAGCTTATTAGATCTTAAAGCACCAGAGCCCAAATTGATCTTTGAGAAAGAGATCAGAGGTTACACGGAGTGATCTATGGCTTCCCTTGACCCGTTCCGTGCTGCTCACAGGGGGAAAAGAGGCTCAGGTTTTAATTGGGCTATTAATTTTGACTTGGAAGCAAGAGCAGTAAGTGGTGTGTGAATCACTGGTGAGTGTCTTGCTCCCTGTCCCCAGGTGACGAGGCGGGCGTCGCTCAGCTGCTGGCAGTGGCAGCGCGTCTGAGGGACACGGCGGAGCTGTTCCAGTCGGACGAGATGCGCCCGGCCAACGACCCCGAGGAGAGAGCCCCTGTCAGAGTCAGGATGCTCAATGATGTGCTGCAAGGCTTGGAGAAAAGCTTCCTGGTTCATCGAGCTCCTCCAGGACTCTACAGGTATGGCACACCGTGTTCCACACGTTCTGTGGCTGAGCTAAAATGGTGTTCGTCACCGCTTGGTTTGCAGAACCGTCTATAAAAAGAAAACCTCAGTGAGTACCCAAAATTAGAGCTGTTTTTTTACCCCATCACATCCTTTCTGCAGAAAACATTAATTTATTACAATGCAAGGGGTCATTAGAATGCAGCACTGTAGCGTTTCTGTCATGGCATTGCTGCTAACAAGATGTACAGTGTGATGGCAGCTCAGGCAGCGTGGCAGAAACACGTGTCAGATGGTACAGGAAGCTTTCAGAAGAAGAAGAAAATATTTTGAAGTCTAACACTGCTTGACAAGCTCCACCTATATTTTATTTAAATCTTTGTACAGTTCATTGAAGATTCAGAATTGTACAAGATACTCCGTAGCATTATTTAACATATTTAATTATATAGCAGCATTCTTGGATGCATTTCAGCGAGTTAAAGGCAGTACATTTCAGTTAATGAGGAGGCCTGAGTCAGTCACTGCTCATAACATCTTGTCTCTGCTTGGAATTATTCTCTGATATGTATTCAGCTGCACTACCCAGGTTGGTTTTAAGATGTCGTAGTCATCCCATCTTTTACTTTCTAAGAAATCTGCAGGTCTCTGTCTCTCACCAGAACCAACTAAAGCAACAAAACTGTACTTTGATTTCAGTCAATGGGAAAAATTACCCAGTGTCTCACACAAGTGAATGTGTAAAGTGGACATCAAACAGACAGGTGGTAGAGGTGGGGAAGGAAAGCAAAAAGCTCCAGCCACAGGAGGGATTCTGCCAAGTATTAGCAATGTATAAAACAAATGCAGTCATCTTTTAACAAAAGCAAAGGGGAAAAAAAAGCAAGGTAGTTATGGGTAACTGAAAAGTGTCAGTGAATGAAAGCCCTACAGCTGTAATAAAGAAAATAGAATAATTACATTTGGGGAGGGGCTAATTTACTTCCTTCCTGCTGTCTGGATTTATAACATAAAGAAATAAGCCAAAATGGAATTAGATAAAGTCCAGTATTCCAGGTTTAGCAGTGCTATCTGTCTTGTCTGAACTGGTATGGTGTTGCAACAGAGCCATAAAACTGTTTAATAATAATGCAATATGTATGTGTTGCATTGCAACTGCAACATTCAACATTGTTGAATCTGGCCCAGTTCTTTATTTGTAAAAATAACTTATATCAAAACTTAAGATTATAAGGAGAGGGTTTTTGAGGTCTTTTAATACTTAAATTCTTGCAGTGCTTGCATTTTTGTTTGTTATTTACCAAAATGTAATTACAAGATGTGCAAACATAACGTAACAATTTTTTCACCTGCTCTCCACAGTATTTAGTACAGAGCAAATATATTTTCACACTGGCTAAGTAGACACTGTGGAAGGTTGTACTTGTTGCCCTCTAATTTAATTAAATTTGATACAAGATTTAACAGTACAAGATTTCAAAGTCTAGGAGAAGACTTTGGCTTTGACTTTACTCTGAATAATTTTACCTGACATCATCTGGAATATACAACAGTAGAGGACACCTTGTGTATAATCATTTAGATGTTCATTTAAAAGGAGTGCAAACCTTTGTACTGTGCCAAGGTGTGTAATTGTTACCTTTAATGGTAAATCTACACAGATAAACAGAATCAAGGGCACTGTCAGATTGCTGATGTCCTTTGCTGCCATTTAAAATCTGAAGTACGTTTGCTTAATTAAAAAAATAAAAAGCATCTAACTGTAAGTCTTGTTTAGATTATTTTTTCATTTTTTAGGGATTGAAAGTCCTTCTATTAGTTGAAGTTATGTGAATGTGTTTTGTATTCTGAAGCTATAATTGTGTCCTGAGAACAGTAGAAATGCTTGAAAAACCCGATGCACTTTTTTTTTTTTTTTGCTTTAAAAACTTTAACCTTATTCTTTTTGTCATTTGATAAAGAAAACAAACAAAAAAATAAGTCTCACAGCCAGGACCTTGTATGCCATGTTTCATCCCAGTCAGAAGATTGATAGGCAAGTTATAAACCCCTGAAATAGTGGTTTATAATGGAAATGCTGGCAGCCCTTTGACTACAGCAGCACAAGCAGTACAGCAATAAATACTGTGCTTCATCTGTAAACAGAAATTTAGGATGCAGTTTGCAGCCTTGACCTTCAGGCTCCAACTGTGTTTAGATCATTAAGATTCCATAAATACTGTAATTTACAGCCTTCTGAAGGAAGAATTTGTGTGCACAGTAAAGGACGTATTCTTCATGAAAAAATGATTGCTTCCTGTATACCCATTTGGACTCATATTCTCAACCTCAATCAAAGCACTTGACAAATTTGCTGAAGTTTTAGGCATCATTTTTAGCCTTGTGTTTGTCCTAATTCACAGCTCTCTGGTTCTATACTATGTTTTCTGTCCTAGAACTTGAATTAAAAAGAAAGGTGGATTTTTGCTTTATTGCAGGAGTGTTGCAACCTTCCTGTGCTTCTCCACTACAGGAGAACTGATAGATCTTTTATATATAATTTTTTTCTACTTTGCACACACATTCCCATTGCTATAGTCTCTCACTGTCTTAAAAGGTACTTAAAAAAACAAAAAAAAAAAGCCTCATTCCACTCAATGTCATAGGGCAATATTTGGGCATAATTCATACATTATGCATCTACAATGAAAAGTAATATAATCAAAATTACTAGCTGAATTCAAATTCAATTTTTTTAAAATAATCAGATTAGGATATTTGACTAAATTTAAGAAGTCATGATTGACATTGGCAGGTTGTTCAATACAGTAAATGCTGTAGTTTTGATGCTCATCCCTCCTCCCTGAACTTCCTGACACTGAACTGAAAATTTGACAACAGCACATGTTCCCCATGATCTCTCCTTCCAACTGAGCTGGAAATACACAAGTGCAGCTTTAATCAGGGTATTTTAGTCTTATCCAGAAATTTAGGCAGAATGAAAAATAATAGGTTGAGGAATATCCTGCTTTGCAAAAGTTACCCTGGGACGTGATTTGGGGTTAGGAGAAAATTGCTGAGTTTTATTGTACCTGAAATATTTCTTTGATTCCCAGTGGTTACCCTGGGTAGATTTTCTATTTCCAGAATAAACGTCTAGGAATAAAATAGGATTGCTTTTGATATTTTTCATTTATCTCTCTTTGTTTCTCATAGCATAATCATAATACTGATAATTGTTTGGATTTATAATTTGTCATCATTTCAATGGAATAATCATTAGAAATCCTTTTTTTTTACCTTTAGCTATTTCTTTCTTTCCACTCTTGCAATGTAAACTTGTGTGGAACATTTCTGTGTGTTTTCTGATGATCACATTTTGCTGCTAAAGGTACTAATCATAGATTACACAGCAGTGGCATCTACAAGGTTAATGTGAAAGCAGAGGCTTTGTTACTTCTGGCACTGTACAGGGTGGGGGAAAAATTTTGGGCATATTGTCCTCTCCATGGGATGGTCAGCCTCACCAGAGCCATAGAAAGATTCCATAAATACTGATCATGTCATGCTTTTGCATGTTTTTCCCTCTACAGAAATACCAACCAAAACACTGACACCAGTATGCAGGATAGCAGGACAGCATGGTTCTTCCTGGTGTTCATTTCATAAATCCTGAGTTCAAGTCTTGTGTTTGCCTACGCTCAGTGAGAGGGTTCTCCCTGTTCCTTGTACATTTTGTTGTACTTCTTGTGTTTGCTGATCCATCTGTCAGGGCTGTGTGTGCACTCCTTAGGTGCTCACAGAGAGCCTCTCCCTGTGTTGAAAGGCAGAGCTCTTCAAAGCACAAGAATATTGAAAAAATATGAGATAACAAACTTAATGGAGTACCAGGCATGGCACACTCAGTGCAGGGAGATCTCCAGTCTCAGTCTCACATTCCTTCAGGTCTAGGTCTAATTTTTAGATATTAAAGGTGCTGTTGATACCAGATGGATCCAGTAGTAAGGATGCAGGATTTCCTAGAATCCCCTGGGATGCTCCCCCAAAATTTTCAAACCTAAAGGAGTTATTAAAATCACAGTTTGTGTCTTCAATACTTTAAAGACAAAAAGGGGTGTACAAGGGCTCAGGCTGTCGTTTCTGCTCCAGTTAGGTGCATTTTTTTTTTTCTTAATGGACCCTTGCCTAAGGATCAGTTATGTCCTGACTGACAGTTCTTTTAACAGTTTTATAAAAAAATCGAAATCAACTTGTGTAAAGTTTTTCTTTTAAAAGTTTTATCTTAGCATGGCAAGTTTATCCTTTCCATTAAGACTTTAGGCATCTGCCACCACTATTTATGGAATTGTTACAGGGGTGATTGTGCTTTGTCTAATAGATGTAATTGAGTGAATTGAGTAGTAAGTAGGTAAAAAGCAAGGATTTTGAAAGCAATCTGTGTCTTCAGCAAAGACCTCCAGCAGTTTTTATTGCTCATTTGTACCAGTTAAACTTCTTCCTTTTGCTTCTTTTCATCACAGATATCCAAGTGTGACTTTAACACTTCGTTGGGCTAAAGAATTACAACAAATGGCTGCATTTTAATGCACTGAACAAAATACTGGCAGTAAGCGAAGATAAATTGTGCACCCTGAATTTGACATAATGAAATGAAAGAACAATCAGAAGGTGTTTTTAGTACCATTCAAAAAAAGGCAACTTGCATTGCTGCTGAACTCGTGCCACTCAAGTGTGTGTTGTTCACCAGAATAAATATTTTCCTTTCAGATTGAGATTTGTTATGTACATTCCTGACATGTGTATTCAGTGTGTATATTCTACAGGGTTTATTTCTGCTTTGCTGGTAAACTGAAGCAGATTCTCTGGTTGCAAAACACACATGCCCTAAGAGTCTAGTTTCTAGAGATATGTTTAGTGGGAGAATTAAAGACTTTATCATATCTCCACGTGTAAACAAGCTGCCCATTGGATTTACAGAGGACAAGCATTAAAGATGCAAATATTCTGCTAATCTTAAAGAGTAACGTGGGTAAACATGGAGTGCAATGTCACCTGCAAAATAAAACAAAAGCCTAGCCCAGAGTTTCTACCAGAGTTCTGTCTCATTGTAAAAACTCTGGAGATTTGTTTTTTCATTTTGAATTCTTTGTTTATGACTTCAAGTAGAAAACGTTCCTGTCTCCTTTGTAGTAATATTTGAGATGTTTTTGACCAACCTGAACCAAATGCATGGAGTATTTTTATTGTTCTGCTTTGTATTATGTGGAGCAGAGTGATTTCATACGGTGTCGATGATCCTTAGTGGGGGAAATACTGAAATAATTCATCTTTCACTGGCAGCAGTAGATAATGTTCTGTCTCTATTATCTGCCATGTGCAATTTGTAAATACAATGCTAGAATTATGTTGGGGGAGAAAGAAAGAATTGTGTGCTTGTTGTGTAGAACATTGTACCTCAGATTTTGCCATTCAGCCAAAATAAATGAATTTTTGCCTTCTGACACAGCAATGATTTCCTAACTGACTTTTGACCCCCATAATTTGCATATTTCAAAACTTGCCTCTCCTTTTCTTCTATGATTTTTTTTTCACAGCTTGTAAATGTAGTTATGAGCAGTGGCATTACTTGTTTCCCTGCCTAATCCTTCTCTGGTGTTTCCCAGTTCTGCAGTTGCTGTTCAGCTCCCTTCTCTCTGATAAGCATTTGTCCAAATGTATTTTTTACACCCAAAACGCCCCCCCATTTTCTTCTGCCTTATTCCTTTGAACTTTACAGTGTTTGAGCAGTGTGATTGTGGTTTTTGCAATTGTGAGTGTGGAGCAGCACATTCATCCCAGCACACACAAGTAGCATTTACTAGGCTGATGATGCTCTTACAAATTCCTGCTATGGTTATTATTTTTCTCATCACTGATAACGATGCTGAATTAGGCCCTTTCTTAATGCTGAGGAGATGCAATGAAGTGACTGAAAGTCACACTCAGAACACCTGATCCATCTGAGTGGCAATTGAGATGTTTTTTCCTTTGGAATCACCGATACATGTAATGGCCATGAATTAATGACTGTATTTGTTGTCTTGTAAATTTTTACTATTTAAAGAGCATTTGCTGCATAAATACTACTGAATTAGCCATCTGCAGAGCTGTAATTATGGCAGACTTTAAAGCTTATTTAAACAGGGAACATGAAAATCTTTTCATTACACCTGCAAAAGCAGAAAACCTCCGTAATCAGGGATTATGTCATGGCTTGAAAACAGATTTCTCACTTCCCTGATATGAAGGGAAACCTGTTTTTACATATGTTAATTTATTTTTCCTCTATGTACTTCTCATAAATTTTCTTCCATCTTTTTAATTAGGTTGATTTGTATACTTGCAGAGTTCTCTCTGTACAATATATCAGACCCATTATGTTTGTGATCCAGTAAATATTATTATATTGTAATTCAACCCAGCATTCAATGTCCTGAAGACAAGAATGTGTCCAGGAAATAATATTCCTCATGCTTCCCACAAATGTGCGTAGTCTTGGCCTTGCAAGAAGAAAAAAAGAAAAAAAAAAAAAAGTGGATTTTTTTCTGGTAAAATGACATTTGTTTTAATGTGTGTCCTTACTGGATGTTTTAGCCCATTTCACAGCAGTTGTGCTGACTGTAAAAGCCCTGTCACAGCTGTTGTGTGAGCTCAGTGCAGAGCTTTCATGCCAACCTCCAGCAAGTCTTGTGGTTAGGATGCAGCTCCACTCCGTGTCCCTTGCTGGCAGATCTTGCTTGGTCTGCACTTATGGTGCTAAATAGGGCAGGAATATTTAGTTCCAGAAATAAAAAAAAAATCTACTGTGATCTCAGGAAGCCATGCAAAGTATTAGACTCTGATTCATTTATTAAATATGACAGAAACTTAATATTTTATACATAATTTCATCTTTATTATAAACGGTAGGACTCCAAGAAATATATGATCCCACATTTTTGATCATGACAGATAAGAACCACTCATGTATGGTTGAAATATTAGCCAAGAACCCTTCTTGAATATGGTACAAAAAATAAATGGAATTCATTGGGGTAACAGTTAATATGCAATATTCCCCCTCTAACATATTACCCAGGCAACAGAGCTTAGAAATGTGTTGATGAGATCATTAACAGGAAAATTACCTTAAATGGGACTTAAAAGTAGTGTTAATTTTGTGTGTGTACCTGCCAATGAAGGTAATAATGATGAAACTTCAGGCATTTCTTTAAAGACGTATTATGACATAATCTTTTATCCCTCGTTAACTCTTATGGTAATGACCTGTGGTAATGGTCTCATGTGACATGGCACGGAGTTATTTAGGGTGATAAACCCAGTCAGGATCAGAACTGGAGATCAAGGTCAAGCCACTTTCCTGCATTAAGCACTGGATACTGCGTGCTGCTTTGTTTAGGAATGGGATTCCTCCTTAGGAAGCGGATGTTTTACATGATTTCTAAATAAAAAGCCCTATGAAGCCATCAGAAAAGCTGTGAGCCATTTGGAAATAATTTTATTAATTCACTTCCCTCAAGTTCTTCAAAATAGTAGCACATCTGCTTTGAATTTGAGTCTTTCAGACTGAGACATCCTTAAAAGACAGATAGTTTCCTCCAAATTATTCACACAAGCATATGTTTCTTTCACTTGAAAAGCAAGTGTAGCATAAATCATTCAAAGAACAATATGCTTACATTTGTTACTAACAGCTACATTATTTGAAATGTAACAAAGAATATTTTATACCAGTTGCTGCCAGCAAATAGCATTTTAAAATACAGTTATGTCAATTTTGTTCAATGCATCATCACTCTTTTAAATATAAATGTAAGTCCTTGTTCTGAGGAAGCACAGAAAAACTACTGGTGGATTTTCAAGGAATTTTTACATCTCCATGGGGTATACATCATTCTCTCATCTGCTGCATGCAGGGTTTGGAAGCTCTATGGCAAAGACTCTGATTATGGGTTCTGTGGCTTCCTCAGGAATTTCCATATAAAGTTGCTTAATTAGTTTCTGTAAAACCCTAGAGAAAATAATGCCTAATTAGAGGACTGATCTTTAGTGGTGATAAACAGTGACTTGCAACTTCTGAAGAACAATTGCATCCTATTTGTAATTTTTTATTTCACTTCTGTGCAGTCATTCTGTACTGTTGAGATTGGATTCTCCTTTACCTACCGATCTTGTTTACTCCAAAGCAAGAAAGAAATGAACTCCTAAACGCAGCAAATTTTCATAAGGACAAAACTGTGAGTGCATGGTAATGTTTGTTGATGCTCAGCACTGGCAGAAAGATATTTCATTGCAGCCTGATTTTACTCTTTAAGCTAGTCAGGCTTCTTAGCTCCATTATTCTTATTTGAGGCTGTTCCAGAACATCAGTCCTCTTATGATCTGCTACTTGCCTCACGTTGCCAGCTTCCATTTGTTCACAGTTATTATATATTATGCTAGATAGACACTGTTTGGTATCAAAAGTCACAAAAATTAGGGAGTGATGTAATTACTGTTTATTTAACAAAAGTGACAAAGTTTGGCTGCAGGTTGTCCTAGATTCAGTATTTTATTTTTTTTCTCAGCCATTGTAGAACACTGTCCTATTATCAGAAAATCAAGCTCAGCATTGTTAGCTTTACTTTATGTCAATCTTTTCTGTTGGCAGAAGATATTTAACTATCAAAAGAATTCCTTCCTTGTACATCTTTCAGAACAGAAATGAAAGTAAATATTTTCTGTGAATGTTGAGTTTTGGTCATAATAAAGGTCCTCAAGCAACCTTTCTTGGCTTAAATTCTTTAATAGACTTTTTGCTTTCTCGTTAGGATTCTGAATGCTCATTCATGTGCTTTGGGATCTGGTCCTGGTGCACTCAAGGCCTTCACAAAGATTTCAAATTGTCAAGGTGCATCAAGCTGAAAGTTAGGCTAGAGTTAGGGTTAGGTTAGGCTTTCATAATCCCTCAGTGAGAAAGTAGTGTTTTTCAGGACAGTGCATCCCTTACCTTCAAAAAGGACTGTAATCAAAGAGAACTGTAGGGAAATAAAAGATAGTGTGTCTTGTAACCCACTGCTCTTCCAGTTTGGCTTCTCTTTTTCCGTTTGTTTTTTGGCAGGCAGTCAAGCCAAGCATCGAGACACTTAACAGAGCTGCCAAAATCAGGATTAATTTTTTAAAGAAGCCCTATTTAAAACTGACCTCTCAGAAATGTACTCAAACCTGGAATAATTACCTCCTTGTGGTCCCATGTCCCGACAGGATTCTGTCCGTGCACACTTACCACAACCTCCATTTGCTGTAATTGACTCAATTAAAGGTGTCCTTATGCCTGTCTTTTATGCAAGATAAATTTGTATCTAGCAGGGAGAAAGTTCATCTGGTTTACCACTCTCACATAACATACCTTTGAAATGCCTTTCAGTTGCTTAGACTTTATTTGGGTTTGATATCTCAATTATCAGCTTATCAACTGCTGATAACATGCAAATACATCCCTTTCAGGCAGACACTCACCTCTGAGTGTACATGATTTTAAATCTATCACTTTCTGGAGTATGTATTGGTGGAACCATCTGCAGCCTGTAAATGAGGGCACTGAGGGAGGGCAGTTGATGGCTCCTTAGAAAAGGAGAGGATGTGTAGGAAACAAAAGTTAGGAACAACACATTACAAACAGAGGATCCTTATGGATGCCATGCTGGGTTTGTGGGGACTTAGGGCACTGAAGGAGTGGTTTTACAGCTGAGTTTCTCTGAGTGGGTGGGTGCCACATCCCCAGTTTCCCTGGCCATGTGTGTGTGTTGTTCCATCCCATGGGCCCAGAGCCGGCGATTTCCAGCCTTCAGTCCTGCAGGGAGCAAGCATTGTTGGAAAACAAAAATAAAAAATGGTTCCTCTGGATCAGCTCTAATGACATGTAATGACACTTCACTAGGGCATTTATTTCCTCCTGATAAAAACTAATCTTACATGGCCAGCAGCTATCATTTTATAATTATAAACCTTCTGCCACAATGCTGCTGTGAATTAAAATAGGTAAGATAACAAAACTGCATGTGGGTGTCAAAAAGGTTTAAAAAATAAAAAAGGAGAAGAACCATTGGAGATCAAAGGATAAGGATCGCAGAGGAGGAAAGGAAACTTTTGCATGTTCACTGCAAAATTTTCTGAGGTGCAAACTTGTGTAAATAAACCAGTATAAATCCTCTTGTGCTGTTTCCTGAAAAGATTTTGTGATATTTTTGTGTCCTACAATGAATAATCACTGTATGGTACTGGAAGTCCCAACATGTAAATATTGTTATTAGAGTGCATTTACTTATTTACCAAAGTAATCATATTTTATGTCTTACAAACATAAATGAAAACAGACTCCTAAAGGTAAGAAAAGTGCATTCAAAATTGAACAGTATGAGGAGAAAGGAAAATTCAGAGAATCCTTGTTCTGGCGTGCTTTTTTTTTTCTCTTTTTTTTTCCCTTGGGGACTACAAGAAAAAAACAATTCAGGGAATTATGAAATTGAGTTTGTGAGGATGCTGAAGTCATAGCACATAGTATTATAACTGGAATAGACAGAGTCTGCCCTCAATATTTATCTCTAAACAATTTTACTGTGATTCCACAGAGAAAACCTGCACTCATTTTCATGTGGGACAGTAGACTTGCCATCACGTCCTAATGATTTAATAATTACTTTCCAAAATCTCAAATGTGGGCTCTTAGACAGCAGTCTGTTTGTAAGTTCCTGAATAATTCATCTTGTGTTGTACATTACCTACAGACAAAATTTTCTTGTAAGCTGAAAAATCATTTTTCGTGACAAGAATAATGAGGTAATCTTGTTTCATCTTGTACTGTCCAGTTGCTCTAATATTGAAGTTGTGTTAAAGTAAATATATTTCTAGTGTGATCTGTCGTTCAGGAATTTGTCAGATTCCTTCTGGCCTGGTGGGTGTGACAGTACCTCCTTATTTGTGGTTATGTAGAACAGGATTTAATGGCATTATTTTGATCAGGAATGCTTGTGTTCCTCGGCTGCTAAGGACTTATAAAAGTTATAGAAGAGGCTCTCTTTATAGTTTCTTTACTTTGCTAAGGCTGTTTGTTTTGATTGTAGCCCCTTTATCTCTCTCAGTGGTACTGCCTGAAGTTATTAATTAGGTTTCCTACCTCAGTGTTAGACTTTTCAGGTCACTGGGATGTGTCACAGAAACAAGCCCATTAGGATGAATGATGGGTGTTGTAATTTCATCAGTGTCATCAATAATGTATGGCAGTTTTCTGTTTAGGATTGTCTTTTTGTTTTGTGGGGGTCAGGCTGACTGTGTGAATTATATCTATAAGATGAAATAGTTAAAGATGAAGGTAGATACTTAAGCAATTAGGCCAGAGGCTGGAATTGTTGTCTTAAGGGTGTAGGCTACAAAACCAATTTGTGTTAAGGAATGTTTAAGTAATTGAATTTCACAGTGTAAATTAAAGTCTCTTGCTATCATTCTGCATGTTGTGTGCACATGGTGATACCTTGTGTCAATGAAATGGCTGGGGTTTATTTTTCAGTCCCTGTGTAAGCTTTAATGAAAACACTTTTCTGACTTGTAAAGGCTGGGAAGTAATAAACTGAACTGACCATTTTTTTCATTTGATGAAGCTTCAACAGAGATAAGAAGTAAACTTGTATAAATTGACTCTCATGAACATGCATAAAGAGAGAAATCATTTTATTTTATTCAACAAAGGGGTGGCATGGCTTGCCAGGCAAAGATAAGTAATTGGAAAATACAAGATCCCAGTGAGAACTCCTAGCAGAAAATTTGAAAAAAACAGGTGCTGTATTATGTTACTTATTATTATTTGCATACATAAAAATATAAATGAGGTTCTGTCATACTATGTAATCAGCTGTTCTGAAGTCATGTTACTATTTCAGAAGTTAAGATATTATTTTTAAATTAAGACAGTAGACTGCATGTCTCATTCATCAAACAACTGAGCTCTCATCAGACACTAATTTGCCCTGCATTCAGGTGGGGTGGATTAGCAATACTTCTTTTTACTTGGATCACATGACTATGTATTTACTGTGGAATCGCCAGTGATTCCAAAATCACAGCAGTAGATTTAAACTGTATTAGCACCCTTATTAGGGTCAGGGTAAACCATCTTTTTTAGCTTGTGTGCCTTGTTTAGAGCACATTTGATGAAGGGACATGAGATCTGTTCCTGACCATCACAAACATTGTCTCAGCAGTCCCCAAATGTTCCAATGTTCAGACCATGCTCTTTCAGAGTTGTTTCTGGCAGTCTGAGTCAGTGTTGCTCTGCTGATGGTTGCTGTCTTATGATGTTTTTATAAGTTGACCTAAAGGAATAGAGGGATCCTAACACAGATCAGGACACCAGTGTTGTAGGCATTTGGAGTAGAATTCCAGCTCAGTCAATCTCTCCCATCCACCAACACCCAGATCTCTCCTGAGGGTAGAAAGAGATGTGATTATCTCTAGCACTGTCCTTGCTGTTGGAGGTGTTTGAGGGGCTGTGAGAAGGCTTCCTTTCTCTCTGTGAACTACAGGAACTATGGAGGAGAGTTCTTCAAAAGCCTGGTTGTGCTTGCACTGATCTCAGCAGGAGTCCCTGAACTGAGGCAGCAAAATCGATCCCTGCTTTGAAAAATGCAGCATTTCCCATAGCACAGCCTATCCTTAAAAACCAACCAACCAAGAATTTATCTGGCTCTCAGAATACACGGTTTTCATTTACTGTATCACAGAGACTGCTTTGGGACAGTCCAGGAGGTAACTTGAGTCACCTTTGAGTATGAGCTGCACCACGGTTAGAGAGCAGGGGGTTGTCCTGTGGCTGCTGCTGCACAAGCTGAGGAAGTTACTGCCACATCTGCCTGTTCTGCCCTCTTGATGGTGCTTTCTGTCCCCACTGAGCTGCTCTTGCACGTAGTCCTACCCTGTTTCTGTATAAATGGTCCATGTCAGTGATGACCTGTTGTTTAAACTGTCCTGCTGCTGCAGTGTGGGATTCACACCCTTTCCCTCTTCTGTTCAGATCTCCAATGCATTCTGTTGCAGACCCCTTGAACTGTCTGGATGTATTGCTGTCAGGGGATGAAAAACTCATCATTCCTTCTGCACACTGCTGGGTTTGGATGTATACCCAATATTGGAGGGGTAAAAACATAAACTGAAAAATTGCTTTATGAAGACAGGTGTTATTTCATATCTTTGGGGGAAAAAAATGGCCTCTCATTCAAAACATTTTTTAACGCTGAAAAACATGGCAAAAGATTGTGGGTGTTCTGTGGTGTCATTTATTGGGCTACTTTGTTACCTTTCGTCCAAGCATAGTTGCAGTTCGGTGATTCATAGAATGATAAGGTGCACTTCTGTGTTCATCTGTCTTCCCTAAATAAACTTGGCAGTTTTATTACTAATCTGGAGTTGCCATTTGGCCTGTTCTGTCGTGCCATTAGGTTACTAACAAAGTGTGTGAGTTGTCCTGTTTCTTGCTGGGTTCTCCATGAAGCAGCCTCTCCCCTGCCCTGAGCACCTGTCCTGTGTTTAAGGGTAAGGTCCTGCACCAAATCACTGTAGCTTTCCTGTTTCAAATTTCATTCACTTCTGTTTGCAATCAAAGGAGCTCCTGGGTGGAGATTTATGATATTTATGTGCTCTTCTAATTAGTACAATGATTACACCTGTTTTTAGATAACATTTATAGCCTGCTTCGAAGAGTCCCATTAAAACCACTGACTAGTTTGAATTCTGAGCCTTCCACACCTCATGCAGATAACATTTCAAATCACACAATACTCTTGCATCTGTTTTTCCACAAACCGTTAAAATTTTTTAGCAGACATTACTGGAAAACACAGATTTTGTTTCACAAGGGTTTAGCTGTGTGTGCTGTTTCTTTCCTCTAGCATGGGACATTAAGGATGGGTTACTCCTGTTCTGAAACCACAAAGGCTTATTGATGAAATAAAGTCTCTGCTGAAGGCAAGGAGAGTTTTACCACTGGCTTCAGTACAGCTGGAATTTCAGCTCTGATGTGTGAAATAAATAACGTGAACAGATAGGAAAAACAAAAACAGAACAAAACCTGTGCTGAGGGTTCACAGCAATAACCAAACTCTTTTTAGAGGGCAATAAATGGAATTCATCTGAGACACAAAATCCTTCACAAGAGGTGTGATAGGTCTAGGCTCATGCTTTTGAATAAAATCTTGAATGGTCAAAGAGGAATGTGAGATTTCTTTGATGGATTTAGTAACTGTTCCAATGTAAGTACACATAGTTCAGTGAATAGATTCAGTTTATAGAGGCATAATAAATATGCATTTGTCTCTCAATCTGCCATGGGTCAGCTTTACTGTGAGTAATATGCATCATCTGTAAGCTGTGGCTGATACTTGCAGGGTTTCTTGATGGCATCTGATGAATTGTTTTTGAGTAAAAAATTTTACAATTGTCTCCATTGTTCCCTTTCAGAAATATTCTTTACAGACTGGATGACAGGACCAGCCAGTTTTCAGTACTGCTGGAGGCACTGGAGCACTGCAAACTACATCAGTCAAATGAGACCGTTCAAGCAGCCTTATCAGAGGTGCTGAACAGCATCAATTCAGCTCAGGTTTACTTCAAAGCAGGACTTGATGTGTTTGAGACTACCTTAGCTGGAAAGAAATGAGAGGATTCTCTGCATTCTAAGACATTTGTTTACAACTCACTAAACAAAAGTTCGACTTGGACCAGAATTGCTCTGAGGATCAAACCTTGCTCAGCCTTTCCTTCAGCTGTCGCTTAAAGGTACTGCAACATGTGGTGTAAGAAATGTAAAACAGTATTTTGCACTGTTTACAATATATCTCAAATGTCTGTTCCTGAATGTATAAAACCGAAAGAGAGGGAATAACACTTCAGAGATGATTTTTGGAAGGACATCTGCTGTATTTTTGTATGTAAAATATGTTTTTATGACTAAGAGCTCAATCTTGTGAAATAACAAGCACGTCCTGTGATGTGCTGAAGCCCTGGTTCTGAGACACCCCTGATATGCACCCAGGGGGGATTTCCTCTGTCAGAAAAATCTGACTCAAGTTTCTTAATGTTTTCAGCAAGCTCATCTTCTTCCTTACTCCATTCAGAGTAAGTAGTTGAAGGATGTGGTGTTTCCATGGGTATCCAGCACCGGAGTGGAAATGCACAGAACACCTTTACAGGTGCAATCCAACACCTTTACTCCTGTGGAACAATAAATACCTCAGTTCTGAGAATACAGATGAACTTTGATTCTTCCATTTCTGTATGAAAATAAAGAGTTGTTTTCTCTAATGTTTCTTGGAGAGGAAATTTTTGTGATTATTTCAAATTATTTGAGAAGTGTGAATTGGTAATTACACTCACACGAAAATGCTTTGAATGTTTATGCTAAATGAAAGAGCTGCTTAGTCTTTATAAGGCTACAGGTCTTACAAATTTTCACCAAACATTCCCAAAACATCCCACTTCAAGGTCTCTAAATTTCCAGAGAGCTGTAAATAGAAGCAAGACCTCCAGGTCCTGGGAAAGGTTTTAGGATTCCGTCATCTTTGCCACACCACCCACTATTCCAGGCTGGATCATTCCACCAGGCCTGGCATATAGGACCTGGATCATTGTCAAAAAAGCACAAGGAAAGTATACATTCATTCCCTGCTGTAGAACCAAGAATTCGACTGTGGAGGCACAAGCTGGTGAAGCATATTGCAGAGTTAAAATGCAAATCTGTTTTTCCATTGGTAGAAGGTTCTAATCAGATCATTTCCTCTTGGACAAAATGATCTGGGAGTGAAAGGATCAGGAGGTTCAGTGTCCTCTGAGGGGATGCTATACACATTTGAGAACTGCAGGTCTTATTAATATAAAGAGTTGAAATTGTTAAGCCCTATTTGGGTTTTACTGTTCTCAAATGAGTCTAGGTTTGGAGCTTAAATAATTAATTTTATATAGATACTTAGAACTTAAATATAATTTATTTGATGGAAATGTTAAATGTATTGTTACTCAGTTACTCAGCCATGTAAACATTACAGGAACATTTCAGGTTGCAATAGAAATGAAAAAAGTGTCTGTATTAATGTTTAAAAAATGCCTTCAGGTAATTTGTTAGTGCACAATTTGGTGAAAAACTTTCTAAAGTTCGCATAGCAAGAAATGAGCTGTTTACAGATCAGGGTTTGTGTTTCCAAAGTCCTTAGCAAAGGGGTCTCCCCAATCAATGACCCAGGACTGGGTACACACAGCTGGGCTGTTGCTACATTTCTGTACAAGTTATGATTGAATAGTGGGCAAAAGCCCCCCGGGCCTGACCAGAGGCAGAGCTGTGCTGTGTTACAGCAGCCTCTGCAGTGGGGATTTGTTCAGCACCACTCAGTGGGGCTGCAGGGACCCAGACATCAATCTCTCCCAGCTTTCTGTGCATCTGATCAGCAAAAGTTGATGAAGATTCTTTTGCTAATGCTGGCATCAGTTCTGTTTAGTGCAGAGAGAATTTGACTTCTGCAGAGTAACATTGTTTTGATGTAGGTTCACTCCCTTCTTTGCATAGTTTCTATTATTGTAAGATTTAAGTGGTTGGAATATCCACATTTGAATTGTGTGTTTATTTTGGGGACTTGGAGATGTACTGTGCATGCTACACTTGAATTGTGTTTGTGACAGGGACCACTCTTCTAACAGTTCATTGAGTGAAAATTTCTTTAGATTGCTGCCTCACTATGGAGCTTTGGATGGTGTTAAATGATAAAGGGTCAGGTGCCATTGGGAGACCAAAAATAGTGATTAACACCTTCATTAGCTTTACCAGGTGAATTTAATAACTGCTTCCTCATCCTTAGAATGTTCCACCAAACCCACCTCTAATGCAACCAAAGTGTACTCAGCAAAATCAGTGAAATCTGGTGGGAGCAGCATCCCTCATGGATGATTTCTCAACCCTGTAATTCCAAAATAAAATATTTATCTTGTTTTCTCACTGATGTCCTTCTGTAACCACTTCTAAAATAGCAGACTCCAAAGTACTCCAAAAAAAAGCACTGCTATTGTAAATGTCTGTCTGTTCTAGAGACAATCAGATGTTCTTGTTGGTGAGATGAATCAGATGATTTTAAGCTTTTATTTCAATGCTCAGATCTTACACATAAGTGAGTGCTCAGTGATATTTGTACCATTATATCTTTGGAAAAAAAGCACTTTTGAGCCATATCCTTCAATTGATTTTTAAATCCTACCTATTGACTTCAAGGAATTTATAGCAAGTTAAGGTCCTAAGCACCCGTTGTGCTTCTAACATGGAGTTTTTGCTCAACCAGCTGTGGAACATCAGCTAAAGGAAGGTGTTAATAAATCGTAGCATCTCACCCAGATTGACTTCATTCCTGTGTTATACTGGAATAAACAGAGCACCCTTAAAGGCAGAAGTATGTTTGCAAATTGTCTGAATGATACTAAAAATGTGTGAGCTTTTCAGAAGCATCAATTGCCAGAGACAGTATAACAAATGCATTGATTGCTACTTAATCTGGAGTCATGCACACAGTGACCAGAAAATCCTGCAGCCTGCAATATTTGTATGTTGAGACAGTTGATAATAAAAAGCCAATAAGGTTTTATTAGTATGTATTTTAAAGAGTCCATTAAAAAGCTAAAGTACAATCAAGTCAAATGAATAGAAAGTACATGGGAGCTGGATTTTGAGTACTAACCTTAAAAAAGGCAGTGAATTGTTTTTATCATCCAAGAAAAACAGTACCTGTGCAAATATGCAAACACACAAATGCCTTATGTCTTCAAAGGTTGTGCAAACTTTAATTTACTTGTATGATACATCTACATAAACACAGATGTAAATAATTGGAAAATTAGCAAAGACTTTTCACTGCCTCACTTGCCTTTTTGGAAAGTATTTCAGTCTAGAGATGTGAAAGGGGGCACTGCAGCTGAGCTCAGTTCTTGCAGCAGTAGGTGGGGAAAGGTTAAATCTCAGGTATTAGAGAAGGAACCACTGGAGGTGATCCATTCCAACCTCCCTGCTCAAGCAGGGTCAGCTAAAACAGCCTCCCAGGAGGGGCTGTGTTCAGATTACTGTTGAATACCTTCCAGGGATGGAGATTCCTCCACCTCTCTGGGCAATCTGTGCCAGTGCATGGTCACCCTCACTGGGAAGGTGTTTCATTCTTCCGTGGAAACAGCTCCTCCAAATTTCTCCCTCCATTTCTGAGTTGTAATTGCAAAAATTCAAAAGGTGACCATCATTTCACTTAGTGAAAACTCCCAGAACACCATCTCTAGGATTTCACAGATACAATGTGTTGGAAAGTTTCTATGAGGAGACTTGTCCTTCAAGCAATAAAGTTTTGTTTTGGTTTTTTGTTTTGTTTTTTTTTTTTTTTCTTAAGTCATAGAAACTAATGTCCTTTCATTTTGAGGTCTTTTGTACAGTCCCTGGTCCCCAGTCACAGGATTTCTCTGTACTTTAGGAGGCTGATGGAGAACAAAAGATGCATTAGAAAATGCAGGGAGGGAAATCACCCATCAGCACATGTGTAGCTATAAATGCATCTACTTTTTACCAAGTTTTTTTAAGTTCACCCAAACTTTGGGGGCTCACTGTGGCTTGTGTTGAGTGGAAAGGAAGGCAAGATAATTGTATGGCTCATCCTGGCTTTAAAAGCTGTTATATGCTATAAAAATGCCTGGTCTGTGTTCTCCAAGGAGCAGTTCAGATCTCCCTGGCAGGTCCTGCTGTCTGTGTCACTCGGGGGTGGGCACCTCTGTGCCACTGTCTCAGCAAACAAATTCAGTGTGGGAGAGGTTCTTTGCCTTTGCCACTCTGTAACGCTTTAGCAGTGTCAGGCCAGTTCCAGAAAAGTGAGGGACAGGAAACAAATCTCATTTCAAGGTGCCTGGGACCTGAGTTTGGAAAACAGCCTTGAACAGCACTATAAGTGTTCAAAACAAAGTAAGATGTAGTCTTTTGGAGCTCTGAATCTATGAAATTTGACATAGGGTCTCCAGCAGTGCAAGTAAATGTCTCAAATATAGAATACAAACATATTTGTGGTCTATTACACGTTATGATAATGATAAAAATTACTTGGATACCAATGCAGTGATAGTTTTGGGTGGCTTTACCTGTCTGGCTGTTTTTTCTCCCTCTAACACCATCTTCTCCAATCCCCTGCATTCACCTTCTCTCACATCTTTTTGCATTGTGATGATTTTTCACATCCCTCACCACCGTTTTCTCAGCCATTCCCACTGGTTTTCTCTCTCCATTCTACTTCCTTATCACTTCTTAAGCTCCCCTTTAATTTGCCATCCACCAAGTTAATCCCCTTCTTTTCTCTCTCTGATCTCAGTCATGCCTTTTGTTCTCCATTCAGTTCTCAGCTCACCTCCCTCTAGTTTAAATTATTATTCCTGGTACAGCTGACCATAATAAAGAGCTTAAAGTGGTGGAAAAGTCCTGCTCAGATCCAGATGGATGAAGTGTAAGGAGACATCATCTGTTAAATTCAAAGTATTCACTTCTGAGTACATGCAAGCAGCAGCTTTTCAGTTATAGCTTGACTGAATGGAAACAGATTTTTTTCCTATCTTCTGTCTCTCTAATATCTGGACCAGGAAATTCCCTCAAAAGTAGTGGTGTAGAAAGGTGATAGTCTTGAAAGTTTTGAAATAAACTTTTAAGGTTTGTTTGAATCCAGTTCTGAAGTTGGATGAATAAGAAATTACAGACAAGGAATCAGAATTGGTACTACCTGTCTACAAATACAGCAGGCAGTATCTAAGAACAGAATTCCTCTTTCCTTGCAGGAGCCATCCAGCATTCTCTACATGTTGGCTTGATACCAAACTTGTGTGTAATTATGCTGTCCTACAGTGTTTTACATGATTAGAGATGACAGGGACTAAAGCCACATGCACAAACCTGTACTTGAACATGCACACTTGAGCCTAAGAAGTGCCTAAGAATAATGAATACTCATCCAGGGAGCAAAGGCTTTAAAAATATCTAAATTAGACTGCATGTTTACTAAAGCTATGGTGCTGTTAAGCCTTTGGTTTTTTACTAATTATAATCCCACTGCTGCTGGTTATTTCTACTATTGCTCATATACACTTGTCATAACTGGAGAAAATGTACACCTGCATGGATTTGCAGAAATTAAAATGTTGCTCCTCAGTCTTACTGACCTTACTGGACTGTTTTTTTCAACAGGATAGACTTTACCATAATTACTTAGCAGGGTACTATTCCACAGAAGCAAGGTCAGCAGAATTCAGCCACTATTCATGGAATTTCCCAAAAGATTTGGTATCAGAAGATCAATTATTTCTGTTTCTTCTATTTTCTTTAATCTCTCAACATAGATTATTACAAGCAAGATTGGTTTTGGTTTTTATTTTCTAGCTGGGAGGAGTCTCTTGGTCAATGTTAAGTAAGCCCAGAGGGCAGAATATGGATGTGTATGTACAAGTGATATAATCTAGAATTAACTTTAAACCTATTACGAATGTTGGATTAATGCAGACATAATTGTATAAACTTCACAGGTTGGAATTAATACAAGCGCTTAATTTAAGAAATTTAATCAGAATAAAGGTGTGGAACAGCAGTTTTGCTGTGGAAATGTAGTATATGCTTCCTCATCTGCCTAATCCATTTGGTTAAAAAATAGGGTTTTATTTAAGCTGCTTCTCTCTGATTTGTTTTCCAGCAAGCCTTTGAAAATGAAGTCTTGGTTTTTTGTTTTTTGTTTTTTGTTTTTTTTTTTTTTAATGTGTGCTGCCTTTAGTGTTTATGGAACACTTCTCAAGTGTTCAGACAGTGTAACACCACCTTGTCTGCTCACTCTTGGATTACTTGATAGGATTGAGTGGAATTTCAGAGCATGGTTTTTGGAAGAAGGTCCTTTACTGGCTGTTACTATATATGATACCATACTAGAGTGGCTGCCTTTACCATGCAGTGCTGTAGGTGTGCAGTGTGATGCTTTGAGGCACTAATTTTGGAGAATTTTTATTTTTTCAGTCGTTTTGCAGAGACCTGTTTATTTTCTCCCACTTGAGGCTGTACTCCCCTGACCATGCTGGTGACAGAGCAGTGCAGTACCAAGAGCTCTTAGCACAGGGTTTTGTTGAGGGTTTGTCTGAACTCTCAGTGCATTTCCAATTTTTAATTAATGTCCCCTGTAGCCCCACTTTGCTTTTGTGTAGCACAGTGCTGATACCAATGGGGAGATGGATGAGTCTGACTTTTAGGTGAACTTGCTACAGTAACTGCTGATGCCCCATCCTTAAAATAATTAAAGAAAATACTTGGCAAGGACTTCACAAACATTTGTTGTTTTTCAGCCTGTACACTGAGGATTCTGAAAGAGTTTTGGACACAGCTTGTTTTTTTTTTTATGCGGTCTCATTTCATGTTCTCAGCAGCTGAAACACCTTGTAGTGTTTGAATCCACTAGAGGGGAAATAAGGAGATCCTTAATATTTCATACTTAGAGCAAATAAGATGAACACAAATTCCCTGTGTTTTCCATTTGCAGTTTGCATGAGTTAATATGCAACACACTCTTATCACACATACTGTGATTTGGTATTCTGATACAAATAAAAAATGAATGTGATTCCCTATGCAGAGGACCTATATCAAATTCAGGGAATGTTTCACATCCGAGCATCTTAACTGCTTGCATACAGTGTGTGCAAGCACAAGTTAAGGTGCTTGAAGCAGATACTTTGGGGGTTTTAGCAAGGTGTGGAAACTAATAATTCTTCTGTGTAAGGGCAGGTTTTTAATTGGGAAGAATTAAAAATTGCTTTCATACCCAGGTGTGTGTTAATGTATTGTGTATCCTCATTGCTGTACCTGTGTGATTAATGCTCAAGTGCTGTTATCAGTGTCCAGGTCTCAATACAAACTGACTATTTTTTAGTCAGTAGCACCTTACAGAGCTTACCTACTCAGGTGGAATATGCAAGTATTTCTGCCTTTTGTATGCAAAAGAGCAGCTGTCAAATTGTGTTACCTTTATCAAGCCTTGACACAGAATTTGAGACGCCTGAGTGATGACTCTGTCATTCCATCTGCTTCTACATTTTCACATCCTAAAATCACTTTGCCAAAAATGGTAGCTAGTCAATGCAGAATATTCAGTAACTACTCTTTTTTTTTTTTTTTTTTTTTTTTTTTTTTTTTTTTTTTTTTTTTTACCGTGAAATAATATAAACTTGATGCAGTGATTTCTGGAAACCAATAAATATCATGTTATGTGGAAGTGTGCAATGAAAGGTTGATTTTTATAACACTTTATAGAATGTTGAGCCTGAATAAAACAGCTTATTTGCAAAATTAGTTTACTTTGTACCAATTTGTATTTTTATAGCATAGTGCAATAAAAAGAGAACTCTGGCCATTAATGTAAGTAGATTCCACATGCTTTGATTAAGAAGCACATTTTATTTGTTTGTGCTCTGAATATGATTGCTAGAGTTTGTGAGAGTGTTTGTACGGAAGTCACTGTGGGCTGGAACTCAGTAAGAGGCATTTTGTGAAAGCAGAGTGAGTTAGACAATGTTTTTTTTCCATAGTTATATTGTTACCAGAAATTAAACTGGAATATGAAGATGTCTATAATGTACATTGCACTGAATGGCTTGGAATTGCATTCATTTGCTTTTTTGTTTGCTTTTCTTTCTTATTTATAATTGGTTCTGCCAGTAAGCTGCAGCATATGCCTCTCAAGCAGCTGATTCAGTAATGGAGATCCCAGGGCATTAAAGCATAATAGGAAGAAGGAAAAAGACAAGGAAGAAAAAAAATAGCTAGACAGAACCTCAGAAGCTGGGGTGGGATAGTTTACTGACAGGTAAATTTTGAATTATCCACATTTTTAGGTGCTGCTATATGGCAAGGCCAGATATTCAGGTAATTGGTCTTTCAGGTGGGAAGAAATTGTCCCTGTATTTTTTTGAGAACGTAGATTTTGAAAACTAGTCAGAGACTCTGGGTCAAACGCACAGTATTCAGGGTAAGACTCCTAAAATATATAAAAGAAAGATACTGAACAGCCTCATTGTTATCTGAAGAAAGAAACCAGTCCATTCTGAAAATCCTGATTATATGTAATATTTGATTATATTAAATTAAGATGATCAGGCTTTTTTCCTGTAGTTCAGAGGTCTAGAGATTATAAGGTGAGTTTTAGCTCATGAAAATATGAATTCCATTTTTTGCTTATATTATATGAGAACTTGCAGGCTTTTGTGTGCTTACAATGCACTTGAGAGGTGTAATGAAATAGTGCCATTGTAAAAGAATGTGTACTTCCAAATTTTATTTCCAATTTGTGTAGGGTTTTGTTTTTGGAACTGCTTTCCTGTTCACTATATTAAAGGGAAAAATAAAAGGAATACTTTGTTAATATGGCTAGATAGTTAACCTCATTTGATAAATTAACTCCCTGTAAAGTGCAGCTCTGACTGGAATATCTCATGTAAAGTTAAAGACTAATTTGTGAAAAATATTCCTTCAGGATATGTTTCCTTTGAGCCATGTAGACCTGTGCCATGAAAATAAAAGCCACCTGTATATCAACAATTTTAGGTAAATCCCTGATATTCAATTCCTGCTGATAAATCTGTGGAAGTCAATACTAATGAGAAATGGCATTGAAACAAAATGGTTTTTGCCTGGATACCAATATCTTCCTCTGGCTCTATTAGGAGATGGGACCATTATCCTCTCACCAAGGACCTAACTGAGTAGGAATTTTTTAAAAAAATATTTTTCACACCTAAGCATTCCAAGGAGTCAGGCTTGGTGTAGAACAGAGAATTTCCCAAGAGAATGGAGCTATATATATCCAATCTTTTTCACTGATTTCTTTCACCTTGAGATTGCCATGGCATTAGGAAAAGTATTTCTCATCCAGTCATAGCACAGAGATCCATGTGGGATTCAGGTATGTAGGATCACGTAATTATGAAGGCATTTGCTTTTTCACATGAAGTGCAGGTTTGGTAACCACAAGAGTGAAGTAATGAATAATTTGATGCTGTCACAGTGAAGTGTTTCTGCACCTGGCTGATGGGCACTAAGAGAGCAGAAACAGATTCTGGCCAGGTTCTGGTGGGACCAGCAGTGGGCTGGAAGTCCCAGGTTCCAGAAGTGGGTGGGCACTGGGAAAGGCAGTGTGGGGCAGTTCTGATGCACCAGGAAGTGCAGGATGGAGGATTGGCTCTCTCCCAAACAGGAGATCAGGATGGAGGACTGGCTCTTTCCCAAACCACTCTGGTGCCTGTTTGCCCAGCTCTGAGTCTGCCCTGAGTGCACAGCAGACCAGCTCCAGCTGTTCATGCCATCAGATGAGAGAGGTGCTGGGAGCTGCGTGGATTTTGGGATACTTAGTGCAAACTGGATCACCATTCCTTCCAAAAGGTGAGAACAGGAAGGGATGCTCCCAGGTAAGCTGGGTGTAAATACCTGAACTTAAAAAGCCTTGAAGCCTTTGCTGAGGCAAATGCCCAGAGGCACCAAAGCAAAGATTTCTCTCAGCACAGTGACCTTGAACAGTCCATTGTCCTTATTTCTGATCAGTGTCAGTGTCTGTGTGCTGCTGGGCCTGCTCTGGTGCTGTATCCCAAGTGTTGCACACCAGGTCACTCCTTTGGGGCTGTCAGCTCACATCAGGGGAAGGGCTGATCACTGCTTGGAGCTCAGCTCAGGCAAAGGGAAGCCTTTCTGACACTGCCTGGCTATCTCACTTTGAGAGGAATCCAGTCAGGTTCCAAGTCACTGCCTCCAACTCATCTCTGCTGTATTTGAGTGAGGTCAAGGCTGTGCCAGAGAGGAATTACTCCATTGGGTCCAGGGTTTCCTGCCTGGACATCAGAACTAATGCCATGCCAATGCCTATTTCCTTTGAACATTTGCTGCTTTAACAGCAAGCATTGAACTTCAAATTGGACTGCTCCCTTGCACAGTTACCTGCTTCTCCTTTGTATGTTACAAATCAGTTTCAGTGTCCGGTGTCCCCGAGCTGTGATGGGAGAGGCACAGTGCCCTGTAAGAACTGAGTGTCTTCTGCATGAAGGGGAAAGAATAGTCAGAAATGAGTTATGAAAGCTGAAAATACAGGAATATAAAATATAAAACTTAAAACAGCAGAAGTGTTCACGTGGTTATGCAATTTAGAATGCAAGTTTAAGAACTAGTATCTTGAGTGGAAGAAAATAGATAAATATTGTGTCAATATTGAAGAGTAAGAATAAGTGAGAAAGCTTTTGCTTTGGTAGTATAAACCTATGGAGATTGTTACATAGCGCACAGGGAGAAATTTAGGTTTAAAAACTGGTGTCAGTCCAAGCTGCATGGATATGTGCAGGTTGTAATGTGAGATAATGTCACTGCCCTATGACTATTAAGATACTGAAATGTATAATACCCATCAGAAATGAGCTGTTATATTCCAGACTGGAATAGGGCATCCAGACAAACAAGGACAAAAAAAAAAAAAAAAAAAAAAAAAAAAAATTGCCATCTGCATCTTCCACAAACAACTTGACATCTCTAACAGTAATTCTGTGTTTTTCCTCTGAATAATCAAAGACCTCAGTGCAGGAATTTGTTGGGGTGGATTTGTCTCCAGCTGGGATGACAGGCAGGTGTTTGTCAGCGTAGGATAGTGTATGAAAGATGGTCAAATTATGTGAGTGAGTTTCCACATATGTCATGTGTCACTGCTTTTCCTAAAGTGAAAGATCACTGCTTTAACTGAAATGAAGATGCAGAACTGTGCTGGGAGACCTTGATGTGCAGATGTTACTTATACAGCGAGTGTGAAAAATTAGAGAATACCCCCATGCATGAAGTTCACTTTTTCAAATTTTAGGAGGATGACCCTCTAATGAGCACTGACTGAGTTCACTTTCAGGACTGTGCCATTCATAAAACACTTGTCATGCTCTCCTTGCACAGCATAATCAGGGCCCTGTGAGTGAGCAATAGCCTTGTATTCATAGCAAGGAAATTTATTATCCTGTATGTAAAATGACAACTTCATTATCATTCACTATAATAAAATAGCAAGGAAAGTAGCAGTTGAAATAAAAAGGCATCTTTTAAAATAATTCTTTTTACAGTAAGAAAATCCAATACATAAATTTGTGGCATGTAACATTTTTATTAATTTACGAAGAATTTAACTTGATGTTCCATGGCACACTTTACAGATGCTTCATTCTTGGATTTAGTGGTAACAATTTGTGGTGACTGCTTGCAACGTTTTGGGGTTTTTTTCATACCAGTTTTGTACCTCCCAACTGTGCATTCTTAGATTAGCAGAATTCTGTATCACTTACTGTGTTTGCCATCGAAGGAATTGGTTCTAGGCTGTGCAATTTGATACAGCTTTGTTAACTGACTGCAGGTACTTATTTCTGGTCACAATACAGTGCAAAATATTTGACAGATGATTCATTTCTCATGGTTTTTGCTCTTATTTCCATGAAGCCTTCACCATCCATATGCAATTACAAACTGGTCAGGATAAGATAAACACTTCCTTGTCAGAATAATTACATTTACCCAACTTTTCTGAGAAAAAAGACTTTTCAGAATACTTTAATTTGCTTCAGATTGCATGTGCAATCACTTTATAATTTTATAATAAATGAAAATAAATAACTGGCCATGATGGGTAACTCACTGAGTATCAGGTAACATCACCAGGTGTGATCCTGGTGGTGGTTAGAAGGTCCTTTCCAGTCCTGGTAGTGTTGGAATCACCCCATGGGAGCTGGGAAGGAGAGTTGAGTTCATTGGGAAAGAGAAACCACAAACCATCAGATTTACAGGGCAAGAATGGGAACAGCAGCAAGTTGAGAGGGCTAATGGAACATTTATTTTGTTTCCATCATAATATTTTAGAAGGTTTTTTTAATAGCCTTTCTGCACCAGTTTTCTTTGCAGAGTTATGGCCAGGCCTCAGCCAACACACTCCAGGGATCTCCAGCCCAGCCCAAGTAAGGAACTATTTCCAAGTTTGTAATTACTTTAATAAAATCTCTTAAGAGGGGGCACTGGCTACTGCTGCAATGCAATCCTTTTTGGAGGAACATGTGTCAGAGAAGGTGTTTGTCATTCCAATACTGTTGGGAATCCATAATGAGTAATCAATATAATGAAGGCTAAGGCAGAAACTTTTTCTGGACCCATAAGTAAATTTATGAGGGGAAAGCTCACTCTTGTAAATTTTACATGAAACTAAATTGCTGTGTTGTCTGATGGCCCTGGGGGCTCTCAGCTGGCCAGTGTCACAGCACCCTTACAACCTAAAGAGGTTTTCTATTTTCCTCTGCTGTAGAGAGTGGGACTAAAGCAAGGGGAGATTGCTAAGAAAGAGAAATGCAGGGATGCTTGGGGGCTCCTGCATTCCAGTAGAGAACTGTGGCTGCTGGACTCTCTTTCTTATGCCTTTGTCAAAGACAGAGATGTTTTGCCAAGATAGATTTCTCTAGTCAGAGAACAGTAATATACTGGAGGGTTTTTCGTGTTGTTTTTTTTCCAAGAGGATGTAAAAAGACTTAAGAATTTTCTCCCTGACCAAATGTATGACACTTTGGATAAATCTTTATATGCAATAATACTCAAGGACCTAAGTAATACATCATATTTGATCTGACCCGGCATAAATCATTTATTCATGATATATCATTCATAACTTGATTCATTGACTCATCGTTAGACAAGACAAGGTCAGTAGAAAAAAAAATGATTAAGCTTTTTGCCTGCGGGAGGAAGAGGCTTAAACAACAAATTCATCTTCACATCTGACCTCATGAAACTTGACAGAGAAGATTTTAAAAATAGAAGTAGACTTAAAAAGCCAAGTTTTACTCCCAATTACACTAGTTTAAAGTCACAGTCACTCCACTGACAAGAGAGAAAACAGAAAAGGCTCTACAATTCAGTAGAATCACTCTGGAGTTTGTATCATCAGGGATGAATTTGACTCTGAAAGAGGGCACTTGGACTTCTAAAGTTGAAAATCATGTGCCTGAATATTTTAATGGATCAAAGATGCCAAGTCAGGCTGTGTACCCAGTCATATAATTATAAATCTGTAGGATGGCATGAAATTTCAGACCAGTCAGACTCCCTGGCAGGCTGGACTACACAGATTCCTTGATTTACAGTTAATGTTTTTGCCTGTGTTACCATTGGAATTTCATTTCAGTGTACCTATTCCTTCCAGACTTGTCCTTGGGGGCAGCATCTTTAGGACAGGTCATTGTTTTGTTAAATAGCATAAGATGCAAGAGCATTTCATTTCCCAGCGGGGTATCCATGGTCCCAGCAGCCTCTGACCCTTGCCAAGCCTTTCCTCATAAAAGAGACAAAATCTTCCTCGTGTTCTGTTGCAGCCCTGGCAACATTTGTTGTGGAATAACAATTAGAAGAGGAAATACTGCCCCACTCCAGGTAAAGTAAAGCGGATCCTTCAAACTAATTTAAATTTTTCCATGTGTTTAAGTGTCCTCAGGACACAGCATTATTCAAATAAGTGTCTCTGCCTTCTTAAATTAAGCAAACTAAAGCAATTTGTCAAAATTGATCTTGATTCCATTTGGTAGAGTTTTCAATTTCTGTGCAGTTCTCAGAGTGATTGAGGGCCTTTATCAACGTGAAACTGAAACACATGCAGGATGCTAATACTATGAAACCTTTGGAATTCTGTTTGTTTTTTAAGTAACAGGGATGGAAATTCTTAATTGTGAAAGTAGCTGAAATCAGCATTTTATATATCAATGAACCTACATACATATGCAAGCAGAAGGCAGTTATACTTTAGAAAAGAAATAGACTTTAGGGTAGCTGGCAGGGGTTTGTTCACAGAGGGGTTTGGTGAGGCTTCACTTTGCTTTTGGATTTTTAGATTTTTTAGACTGTTTTATTACAGAGTAACCCACCAAAAGTTATGATTATGGGTGGGAGCTGCAGACTCCTTGAGCAGTGTGTTTCCCCTACATATCAATCTAGGAAACTGTGCTAAATAACCTAGAGCTGTTTGCACATCTCCAGTGCTCAGCAACCTTTAAAATGTCTCATTTCTTTGCTCTCTGATTGTGCTTTAGACAATAGCATAAATCAGAAATACATTAGCTCAAGGCATGCAGTGCTGTTTTCTTATATCACATTCTTAAAAAAAGCATGATCTGTTTTTTCTTATAGGGACAAACATTTTAATCAATTTAATAGTTTTAAAGATAAATTCAGCCTACTGACAATTGTAAGTACCACACACACACACACACAAAATACTGTGTTTCTGTCCAATTTAAATTCTTCTGCCCTGCCAATCATGATTTCCTCTACACATAATGACCCTAAAGGAAGAGAAGGGCAGTGGCTCCCAGTACTAACACAGTAATTTAGCAATTCCTAAAGAATGTGGGATAAGAGAGCAACACACTGATTTTGCCACAGCAGGAAATAGCCAGCAGGACTCACTCTTGGAGAGAAAGCAGTTTCTCTGAAGCCTCCAGCCCTAGATTTGAATGCTGTATGTCTTCCTGCATGATTGCCCCTTTGTATAGATCCTAAACTTATCCTGAATTCTGCTTTAAGCAGGAGGGACAAATAAATTGCTGAAAGTTAGGCTGTTTGTTTCTCTGTGTGATGACTCATTATGTGTAGATTGCTCTTTTGGTGTCACTGAAATTCCTGCAGAAGATTCCTAATTGGTTCCAAGGACGTTGTGGACTGACACTGTTCTAGTGACACCTTCCCTTGTTTCTTTTCTCTTTCTCCCCCATTCAAATGAAGTGTTACACTGATATTATTATCCAGCTTGAATGAAATTCCTGATAAAACTCCACTGGGTTTGCCTGAATAAAAAATTTCTGTAATATTGTCTAGTTAAACATTACTATTATCTCATGATTACTTTCTCCAGCCTGAAGCCTTCCCTTGTATTCTTTTCATCAATGTCTTGGTGAATCAAGGCTCAAGGTATTACCTGAGAAAATGTGTGTCTACATTCCAGTTCATTCATATTTTATCCATTGCAGAATATGCCTATTGTGCTCCCTTTCTTCCTAATAAGAATATTTCACCGACTAACTAAAATTAGTTAATTTATGCTATTTTTCCACACTAGGATTTTAGAACAAAGCCCCGTTTGCTTAGGATTGAAGACATTATGCTTCCTAAAATATTGCCCTTTAACTTGATACATTTTCTTACTTGGACATGGTTAGCTTTATATTTACTTTATCTTTTTATTAAAAAAAGATTCTAAATTGAGCAAGTGCCTGTGCTGATAACGTCAGCCCAGAGATGCATGATGGTTCAAATTCAGGTCTTTTCTATTGTATTTGACACATAGAGAAAATCAGTTTTACAGGTCAGAATTAAATTTATATAAACCCAGCACCAAGCACATGAATTAATTGGTTTGGGGGTTTAAAAAAAAAGAAAAAAAAGAAGAAAAAAATTTGGTATTGATTCCCTCTTCCATATTGCATCTTTTGAATGAGTAGAACCATGCTGTAAAGATTGGAATATATCAATCACCATGTCTGGCTGTATTTCCCAATTGCTGTTAAGAACAAAAACTATTAATACTAAAACATGGTGCTCAACGAATAAGGTCAAATTCATTCTGCAGCTATAGTGACAATATAATTAATGAGAGATCTGTATATAGCGAGAAAGGAGAATATTGACCCATTAATACACATTTAAAATCAAAGACAATTTATCTCCTGGCAATTCTAGCACGTGCTGAATGTTACAAGATTTTTTTTCCCTCTAAATGAAGGACAGAAAAGCCATTTAAAAACTGAAAGTGGTTGAATCTATCAATGATACTTGGAAGTCTGAAACTTGTGCAGCATCATATATCAAAGCAGAACAGGAAGAGCACAGAGGGATAATATCTGGAGCAGCTGGAAGGCTGCAGAGATCTCTTCAGAATTTCAGGATGGCTAAGTGCTTTATCCTCTGCAGTAAGGATTATTTTTCCAATGTATGTATGGGGAAATTAAGCATTTATGCAATGCCCAGAGCTGCTCATGAGAATTCAGGGGAAAACCCTCCAAGATCTACAGTCCACTGCTGTATTCAGTAGAAAACTGCCTTTCTGCATGGTTCAGGGTGGCCTGTGGAAGGTAAAGGAACTCTTTAAACCAGCAGGAGGGTGCCTGCTGTGCTCTGCCCTCAAAGGCAGAGCCCCCAAGTAACCATGGAGTTACTGTGGGACTGCACAGAGCCTGAGGAAAAGAACAAAGCAAAGTGCTTCCCAAAACACTCCTAGTCCACTGGGGAATGCTCACAGTTTTTGTTGGTGTGGTTCTTCCATAGGGAAACTATTTTTGCTGAGTTGAGGTTCCCCTGCCATGGTTGCGTTTTTCTGTTCTGCAGGTGAAATTGTAAACTCTTACAATCGGTTTACTGTTTTGCTTGGGATAAATTTGCTTGGGATACATTTTTTTTATCCTAGTTGACTTTTAGCTCTAGCTACAAGTGGTAAGAAAATACTTTTCTATACTATTTATGGATTATTTTCATTAACCATAGAACCCAGTCATTTCACATCCAGTCATTTCTTGAACACTTCCAGGGGTGGTTACTCCACCACCTCCCTGTATTATGAAGCCATCATATTTTTGAACTTTTCTCCCAAAAGGTAATGGACTCATATCCATGATATGGCTGTGCCAAATAAAATAGAGCAAAGGCTCTTGTGCCAACCTCTGAGTTTTTATCATAATGTTCCCTGTGGTAAATTCAATAATACTAGCAAAACCTCTGTCTGTTTTTAAGAATTGTTTTGTACAATCACTAACTCAAATAAATAAGTAAAAGATCTTTCATGTTGCACCAGCAAAAAGAATATCACAAACCAAAATATTTGTATTCTGCTAAAGCTATATTGCCACTGTTAGGGGAAGAATGTTTGTAATTTTCTGACATTGTTTATTGAAATTATTTAGGAAAGATATCAATGTTTTTTATTGTAAAGACATCAATCTTAAAGGTCTCTAAATTCAGCATTTTCAAGAACTCTTCAATCACCTGCAGGGGATGCAGTTGATAATAAATAAGGCATTTTTGTATTTCTTAAACCATGCTGTGAGTGTATGCAGGTGAGAACTTTTTGCAATCCATAATCACAATATAAGCAGAAAACTGGTAATTTGTTTTGGTCTTTCTCAGATAAAATGAAAGGGAAAATTAATAGCTTGGATTAATTTCTCCATCATTTTGAATAAGTAATCAAAAATTATAATACTCTCTGTGCCTTACTTCATATTGAAATTTGTCACTTTAAATATTTTCTGACCTCACAAGAGTTGAGGTGTGAATAAATGTGAGGGGAAAATAAAATCAGCTGACTTGGGATGAGTTAGGTCATCCAAATTCCAGGAAAGACAGGCTGATGATGCTTATTTGTTGCTAACCATGACAAATATATATATTTCATATAAAGTTTTAAAGTTTTCCATATCTTTTTTTCCCATGAAAGTCATTAAAATGTATAGCAAGTTGTTGCTTGTTTATTAGTTGGGGCTTTAACTATAATATTAATGTAGTATTAAATTTAGTGTAAGATTAAAAATTAGAAACCAGTTTCTCGACTAGGTACCAGAGAAGCCAGAACATTAAGGAGAGAGAAGGAATAAAAGAAAACAGCTTTGTTTGGTTTGGGTTTTTTATTGTTGGTTTTATGCAATGTATCTAATTTAGCCAGCACAGTTTGGTCTCTGGGTTGATCATTACAGAAAAAACAGATAAGTACTCAAAAGTTATATATTTATATACAAAATATGATTTGTTTTATGGAAAATCTTTAAAATGCTACATCTCTGTCTGAAATGACCCAAGATTCATAACATACTGAATGCACTCTACTTAAAGCAGGTATAAATTCAAAGTTAAGTTGCCATAGTTTTTTTCTGTGTTTAATATTGCTTTTTTAGTTTTGACCAGTCTGCAATTAATAACAAAATGCAGAGAAAATGTGAATTCCCATTAAACAAAACCCAATGCTCTTTCCAGGTTTGGTGCAGTCAGTGCAGTGATGATGAAACATATTTGCCATGTATCCTTAAAAATTATCGCTCCTTGGTTTCCATCTTTCTGCTGGAACAGTGGCTTTGAAATGGATTCATTCTGTTCCCATGTATTACATTTATTTTTAGCAAGTTTGTTATATAGTGCTGACATTTTTGTTTTTGGCAAAATACTTGTGTGACATTTTAAAACCACTTTTTTTTTTCAAACTGAATAATGACCTATAAGATCTACGCAAAAATTCCAGAACCTTTCAATATTTGTGTTATTTCTAGGAAGAGGCAAAGTTGAAAGCTTTCAAAACATGGCTTCAACCTGGATTTCTGCCCCAAAAGTCTGGCTGAGTTACATATTAAGTGGTCTTTGCCCAGTGCATTGGGAAGAAATGATGAGTTCTTGATATAAAGCTGATAGAAAAATCTGCTCAGTGCACCAGCCTGGTTAGGTGGCTGATGTCAGGATGATGCAGGTAAAAACACCTTGTTATGCCTCTCTCTAGGCATAATTTGAGTAAAAAAATGAGAATTTAAACTCTGCAACTTAAATGGAAATCAAGAATCTAAATTCTTACCCTGGTTGTGAAAATTCCTGACTGAACAAACAGAGGAACTCAGTTTTCTATAGGGGTGAAGATAATCTCAGATTAAAAATATGATTTAGTTGCATGCATGAATGCATAATCTTATGTCATGTGAGGTAAGATGGGTAAAGCAATATCTGTGTGAGAAACTTAGTCCAGTAATTAGCTTTCTTTCCATTTGGCAACAAATAGCTGTGCAGTAATATCAGAAGAACATTACTGAAAGTAATTTTCAGTAATGTGACTCCTTGATATTACAAATGCATGAAACCCATTAAATAAAGTTAATTGAATTTTAAAAGGCCACTTACAGCTCACAAATCAGGTAGTTTTCAGTACCACATCATCAGAAATATTTCTTTGTGAGCGAAAAGCAGAACAAAAACAGAGCAACAAAACGAAAACAACTCCCCCTGTGTCCTAGACTGATTGTATTTTACTCCCAAATATCCTGCTCTCCGTGTGCTGGCACTTCTTGTTGGACAAGTCTGTTCCTGACCCCAGGTACACAATGAAGTGACATTTCATAAGAGTGTAGGAGAAAAGGATTCCCATGTCAAATAAGAAGATCTGGGGGGGGGGAAGCAAAATTTCATCATCTGTGTAGTGTCAAGAAGAAATTAGAGAGGGATGAAGCAAAACCTGGTGAGAGAAAGTTAAACTGGAACCTCATCCTGCAGATAGATGTGAAGACAGTCCATAATCTACACTAGAACAGTTGGCTAGTGAGGATTAGGAGCAGCCTTGGAGTTGCTGCTCTGCGCAGGGGAAGAGTTGAGCAGATATTTCGTGCAGAACTGGGATTTACAGAAGAGTCACCCACTTGCACAGGGAAAGGGAACATTGAAAAGCCAGCCTGAGGTGTTCCAGCTCACCTGGGCAATGAATCATAAAGCCATAAAATGCTCTGAGTTGGAAGAGATGCACAGGGATCATCAAAGTCCAACTCCTGGCCAACCCCAAGAACCCCACAGTCTGCTGTTGTGAGAAGATGGGAAACCTTTCTTTTGCCCTAGGGCAAGGCCAGCTCATCACTGGTGTCTGTATTAGCAATTCTTCCCCAGGATCTTGGCTCAGCTCTCAGTCTTGCCAGTGCCCTTGGATTTCAGGAGCTGGGTCAGCATTGTCAAACCCACATAACCACAACTTAATCCCAATAGCTGTTTTCCTAAGGAAGTCCCTTGGGAGCCACAAACCAGTTAAAGATGCAATCACTCTTGGGCTGCAAAGGAGATGAGAAAAATTAATAATCAAAGCTGCATAATGAGCAGAATGGCAGCTTATTTATGGAGGGTGCATTTTCATCTCCAGCAAGTGAGGAAGAAATGACTTCTGAGAATATAAATGAGGAAAATAAAATACCTCAAGATCTTTGGGAGGAAATTTTGACTTATCAGATAATGAGCTCGCTTTTAGTGATGAGAATGATAATGATTCCATTACTAATACTGATAACAATAACAATGGCTGTGTGTAAGCCTTGAAACATCAAATGGTTTGCATTTGGTAAAAGAAGAAATTGTTAATATAAAAATAAGAAAGACATAAAAAGATTTTTTTTTTTTTGGAAGCAGTGTAGACACAAAGCCCAACAGTAATAATAAATTATATGAAAAAAATTGTCGTTGACATTATTATTTGCAGAAACTAGAATAAAATTGTCAAGTTTAGGAAACTTAAATTCAAGTTCCATCCTACTCCCATCCTCGAGACTGAGTGCCATGAGAAATAGTCAGATGGCCAGAAAGATTATTAGATGGGCCAGATTTCAACAGCTTCATCACTTGGGGCTCTCTGGAGAGGGGGAAAGAAAACAAGAAAACAAAAAGCCCCAAAACACAGACTAAAGACTGTGTTCTTAGTTTTCTAGCAGTGAGAACCTTCTGCTTCTTGAAGATGATGCAGTGACAGATATTGAAGCCCAGTAAGAATGAAACGTGACCTACTTTCCCTTGATAGCAACAGAGCCTTCTCATAGGCACCAATAGGTACTGGAATGAAACCAAAATTATCAAGAAGACTGATAATGACTGAAGTAATTGGGTTAGTTGATTATCAAATATACAACTTAAACTGTTTCATAAATCACAAACTGCCAGATGGAGCCTCAAGGGAAGGTTCTACAGAGTCAACATGAGAAGTTATGTTGATACAGAGAATATTATCATCTGCTGACATTTACCTTCCATCCCTTTATCTAAAATCATGCCTCTATTAATTCATAATCTATGATAAGTGAAATGTACATCAGAGGACTACACTAGGTAATAAACTCTGTATTGTAAGTTCCAGCCAAGGTAGTCAAAGCTACAGTTTTAATGAAGTTCCACTTGGAACTCTGCAGGGAGGGAATCAGTATTCCAGTGGCCTTTAATGACAGCACTTCTCTCTTGATCAGATAACCCCACCTCTTGCCTTGCTTGTAGTTCTCACCAGTAGCATTCAGAGAAGAGAAGAATTGAGTTAAACACAGACTAAAAAGAGTGTTAATTCCCTGAAATCTTCAGCTGCTGCCCTCTGTCACCATGGCTGCAAGAATGCCTTGCCCATTATGTGAGTGCTGTGCTACCTATTGAGGGGATTTGGTCCTCAGTGAGTGACTTCCAGGCAAGTCAGGGCTGGCTGGTGAAATAACACAAGTATAGGACAACTTTTTTAAATTAAAAAAGCCCAACCAAACCACAAACCAGGTCAGTTTTTTTCTAATCTTTCTCCTCATTAGTTCATTCTGGCAGACTGAAAGCAAATTTTAAAAAAGAGACCAAGGCATGGCAGAAAAGTGGTGTTTTCTCTGCACTGAGTGTTTTCAGCTGCTCTCAAGACATGCTTTGTGTCAATTGTACTTAATATTATACAGCTGTTCTAAGTGGTAGACTATTAAAAAACCCTCTGATTTCTCTTTGTTGTAGTTCCAAGATTTCCTGTCCTAAAGGAAATTGGTTTGGATGCAAATGTGGAAAAAGTAGTCTAACAGTTCAAAGGATTTTTTTCCAGAAAAGGAGTCACACTTTTGCAGTAGAATTTCCTGTGAGTGGAAATAAAATTCTTTCTTCTTTTAGTTAAAGTGCTGGATGGATTCATGGTCAGCCAGCAGGGGAAGGTTGGTTGTTACAGTGAGCTTGGCTACCTGGCTAAAGTGATGGCTGAGCCTCATCCAAGCCTTCCCTTCCCAGTCACAGCATCAGGACACTCTCTCTAAATCTCTGCTCCTGGGGTTTTTGGAGGTGGATTGGCCTTGAGCTGTGGTCAAACCCCCAGCCCACCCCCTCCTCACCAGGATGGGGTGGAATCACAGAATATCCTGAGCTGGAAGGGGCCCCGAGGATCAAATCTGGCTGTGGCTCTGCAGGGAACAGCCCCAGGAATCACTCACAGCACTGTGCCTGGGAGCCTTGTCCAAACATTCCTTGGACTCTGTCAGGCTTGGGGCTGTGACCACTTCCCTGGGGAGCTCTTCCAGTGCCCAAACACCCTTTGGGTGAAAAACCTTTTCCTAAAATCCAGCCTAAACATCCCCTGGCACAACTTCAGGCCGTTCCCTCAGGTCCTGTCACTGTCACCACAGAGCAGAGGTCAGTGCCTGTCCCTCCTCTTCACCTCATGAGGAAGCTGCAGACCCCAATGAGGTCTCCCCTCATCATGGGGAAAGTGAGGTGAAAAATTTGTGGGTCAGGATAAAAACAGGGAGATCACCTAACTGTGATTGTCCCACACAGAACAGACTCAATTTGAGGAAAATTAATATATTACCAATTAAAATAGAACGGGATAGCAAGAGACAATAACAAAAAATTGAAACAACAACTTCCTCTCACCCCTTATTTTGCAGACTCAACTCCTACCTCCTATCCTGCCTGTGGACATAGTGATTGGGCAATGGGGCTGAACTCTGACTCATTGAATGCTCAGTGGGACCAGCGCTTTGAGAAATACACAGTGACCCTTGCAGTTGTATTTCACGCTTTCTGTCTCTTTCTGTATTTCCTAAATGAGCTCTAATTTTGATCAGTGTCTTTAGCTGGGAATGGGTCTTTCTTCTGTAGAGCATCTATGGGTTGATTTCCATACACAGGAGCAAATGGTTTTGCCTAATTCGACCTGTAAAGGGAGGAAGAAAGGATTGACCAACATACCACACATTGAATAAAGAGACTGTGACTACATGAAATATATAGGAGAGCTTTTAAAAACTTACATTGATTAATAGCTTATATAAATTTAAGCAGGGCAGTACCAAATGCAACTATGATTTATCAATATTTAGCTGTGAGACAGACAAGCCATAAGTGATCAATAGCAACAGACAATCAGGATACTGAGGTAATTAAGAGACTGGCAGTGGATGGCAAATGGCTCTAATAGCCTCACGAGAGAACTCTAATGATGATAATGGTAATGGGCAGCTGCAGCAAACTGCTCAGCATTGTGAAAGGCACAGTTGTGGTTGTGACAAGCATTCCCAAATCCTCGGGCTGTCCCAGCCCAGCAGACCCTGCCCTGCTGTTGGTCCTTGCTGTCCAAATTCACATCACACTGTTCCTGAAGAAGGTATTACTTCCATGGCAGTTGTTTCCTACCAGAGAGGGGGTTTAATGCTGTTCTGCTTCTGCTGGTCCCACCTAGGTATTTTTATGAGTTTTCTCTTATCCCCTCAATAGTCCATAACATCTGGCTTTCTTTTCCCTGCTTCCTCAGTTTCCCAGGCTGAGAGCTCACTGTTTGTGCTGAGTCACTTTCCCAATACAGAGGTGTTTTTGGTTTCTTTGGGAAACTACTTTCCTGAAACCAACTCCCATGTTTTCCCATTTCAATATTCCATATTGACATTTGAATTCCATATTCCAAAAGGCAGTGTTCCTTTCAAACAGTTCCTCTCCCCCTCATTCTGCAGCTGTCCTAACGATGCTGTTCCTGCATTATTTTTCCTATGTGCTATTTATTGTGTTAAATCAGCCGTTTGTTAGTTCAGCAGTTCTGCTGCAGTTTGTAGATATTCCCGGGCCTTAAAATTATGCAAAATCAGCAATTTGGTTAGTTCCTGTCTCACCACAAGTAATGCCAAATGTATTTTCACAGGGTTGGCAAAAATTACGCCAAGGCCCATCTTGTCTTTAATGATCCCCTCTCTGCTACTCTGGGACAATATTATGTTAAGGCCTATCCAGCTCATTGGCTCCCTTCACCTGAAATAGCAAATTATGAGGGAGCCCATCAGCCTGGCTTGGCTCACTGGTTCCCTTTCCCTGCTATGGAAGAAAGGCATCTATGTTGTTTTTTGGATTTTCCCCTTACATTGCCTCCATCAGGAGAGCACTTAAAGAGAATTCACTGGCAAATTCCTCAATTTAGAGAAATCATTTTGGCCTTATTGATCAACAGAAAATTAGCTACAAAGCTTGAAAAGTGTTCTTTATCCTCTCTGCTACAATTTTGGGGTTTTTCCCCCTGGAAATACATTAATTTTAGGATACTTTTTCAAACAAATAGCAAAAAAATTATGCCTGTACCCACAGTTTCTGATTTTATTGGACACACATATAGTATTGGATGCTGTCATGGTACAATGGCATATTTAGATGGGGAAACAATTGAAATGTATGTTATGATTTAGCTGGTAAAGTTACCTTTTGAGATACTCAGAGGGGAAAAAAAGCTGTAAAAAAGCCAGATACCAATTCATCTGTAATTGATAACTTTGAGAACTCTGCAATTTTTGTAAAGAATGTAGCCACTGTTGGATATAGGACATGCATGTAAATTTACTGCTGTTATGGTCTTGTCCTTCTTGCCAATGAAATGGTAAGCTTAGTATTAAAAACAATATGTTATTGGCTTTGAGATACAGTTTTATTGTATAACCATGCAGTCAAGGTGGCCAAAGTAATTGTAATTTTAAGCAGAATCTAATTTTTGTTTGTCTTTAAAAGCCCTTGGAATACTTTATGACCATTCAGCAGAGGGTTTTTCAGAGCAAGGCCCAGGGGAAGAATGGCACATCCTTCCTTGCTGTACACTTTACTATTCTTGTAATGAACCTGTTCTACCAAAGTCGTGAGTACCAAACTGATTTCTGTACTTACCATAGAAATGGCAATAAACTAGCTCACATTTTGCAGTTTGAGATAGTTAACTGGCTCAGAATACATTTTATTATGAGGAAAGCATAGCCTGGACAATTTATAGATTAATAACAACTGAAAAAAGTTGGTTATGGTTTAAATGAAGAATGTGTCACTCCTACTAAGGAGTAGCACACTTTTGCTACCAGGTGGGAAATAAGATATTTGTGAAGAAATTCTATGTGCACCAAATATTAAATTTTGAAGCATTGCTTTATTTTAACATTTTAACAGGCCTATTTTAGCATTAAACATAAACTAGGGCAGGTTGTTTCAAGAAATTTATTGTCTACATTGAAAGATACTGGACAATCTAAATCTCCCTTATATGGCTTAGTGATATCCTGCTTCATTTTAGATACCATTTTAAATATCCAGTGAGTCATTTGTAATAAATAAGTGTGTGGGGAGTAAAACCATTCCTGACTGGTACCTTGGGAGCACACCATGGGTTTTGCCTCTGCAGAGGTGATCCTGCTCTGTTCTGTAGTGAAATCTCTGATTAAGTTCCCTATCAAAGACTGGATCAGTAAATCAAAATCACGTAGTGCCTACAAAATGCTGCAGGATTAAAATGGTCAGATTATAAAACATCCAGGTGTTGTGTGGGCTTGTGGGTGATACTCCTTTATCAGCATCAGGAAAAGTCACCAGCTTTAGGAGCAGGATACCTGCAGCACCTCGTGCATACAGTGTTCAGGTCTGTTTCCCAAAACAATGCCATGGGAACAGCTCCAAGAGAAACAAAATAAGGTTTTCATATGCCACTGGGTAGAGGATGGATGTCCTTGGACTTCCTGACTTGTGTCTTGTAGGGATGGATTGGTGGGGCTTCCTTCTGACAGAAAGACACAGCAGCCCAAGATGACAGCAGATGCCCTTGGGATGTTCTCCCTGGGGCAAGCTGGGATCAGGGATTTGCTGCTCCCCTCTGCTGGGGGTTGTGCCTCTAAAGGGCTGCAGTACAGTCCCACAGTTTCTGATAAAAACTGGTCAATTACTGCTAATTAGAATTCAAACAGTTCACATAAGAAGCCTATTTTTATTTGAAGGATTTGTTGTTCTTGCATCCCTCAGTGAAATGTATTTGGCAGAAAGACAATTTAACCTGCAGATATACACACGTCTATAATTTGTGTGTGCCTCTATATATTTTTATATATATACATATATATATATATATATATAAATATTTATATGTAAACAGACACATCCAATGCTTTTATTTTGTGATTCTTGTTTTCATGAGTAAGACAGACCTTGAAAAAGCCTGTGAAACCTTTTGAAGTGTTTTTAGGAAGTTTCCAACCAATTTATTACAGATTCTTTAATAAATTTACATTTTAACATCCCATCAAAGCCTAATTATTTGGAAACAACCAAAGAAGAAAACCCAGAATTAAAAACAGGGAACATTTACAGCTCTGATATAAAATGTTTGCTATTTTTATATAGTTATTTACAACTGTGTTGTGGCTGAATTAATGAGTTAATTTATTACCTGTATATGAGTGTTTATTGTTGTTGTCATTATCATGTAACTGTAATTTTAATTAATTCCTTGACAGTGTGTCTGTGATTTCTGTGTGGAACATTAAATGTCAAATTGGTTTTCTTTGTTGCCTCATTTGTAAGTATTAAAGTATTTATGTACAGAACAAAGAAATTAGTAACAATTACTGTAAGAGATCTATTGTTAAATGAAAGCAGACTGCAAAAACCCACCCTGTTGAAGTTTAGAGTACTTTGGATTGTTTACAAGTTAGATTGAGCATAGAATATGTGTTCAAATGCAAAAAAATAATAATACATGTATCATTGCTGCATGTGTATCCGTGTGTGGCTATTTAATGGTTTTTCTGATTTTTGAAGAGCAAATTATAAAAGGATAATTTTTAGAGTGATACTGAGGCAGAGGTGGGCAACTGCAGTCATATTATTGGTGATTAAGTGATTTAGTACTTTTATTTATACTTAGATTAGTGAAAATCAGCTTTTTGGACTGATTTTATCAAGACCCCTCCCTTTCTAATTATTTTCAGAGCAAATATATCATGAGATTGCAGCAGCAGGAGCAGTGGCAATAATGGTATTATGGCCCTGGAGTTCTGGTTCTGGTTCTGAATTAGGATAAGAAACTTCTAATTTTTATTCAGAGTGGTTATCCTTATTTGATTGATAATTCTAACTATATAGATTTTTTTATTACTCCAATTAGAGTATTGTATTCCTACCATCAGTTGAAATTTAAATCATAAATATAGAATACAGGTTGGGGAAGACCATTTAATTAACACAAAAAATGGAAAACATAGATCCTAAGAAATATGATCTAAGTTTTAAGTTTTAAGTAAGGTTTATGTTAAACCTTAACATAATTAAAATAGGCTAAATCTTTTAATCTCTACATCTACTTTTCATTTACACATATATCAACAATCCAGGAACTGCCAATGACTTAATGTAATGCTGATTGCAAAAGAAAACCTTATTTCTAACAGCAGAAAAATCCACCCACATGGAATCTTTTGAGTGGTCCAGAGAAGTGTCTTCTCTATTAATGAAGCTTATTTGCATGGTAAACATGCTTATTTTGTGTTTTCCTGCTTTGGTGTCATCTCAGCCTTTCATTTGCAGATTAAACAGGCAAATTAACATGGAAAGATTTTATATGAGTTTGTGGTTTTTTTAGTTATGGTATTTTTTTTGATCCAGGAGCATCACAGATCAAGATGCTGATCTTTTATGAAGTTGTCATTCTGATGTTGGTATTATATTACAGTATATGGCTAAAAAGAGGGCAGTGTTAAAGGCAACAGTAAGAAACTTCATTGGGTTCAGATATCTTCTAAAATTAATGCAGCAGTGAAATTAACTAAAAAAAATAATGGATTCATGCAGGTCTAAATGAAGAGTGTTGAGTCCACAAAGTTGCCATGCCACTACAGCAAGAGCTGATTCCAGTGTAACCACACACTGAAGTATTTATTTCATTTTTCAAAACTTTTCTTCAAGATCTGAGCCACAGCTCTTTCAGGACTTGCTTATCAAGTGGCAAGTTAAATCTACATGGGTGTACAAATCTTCACATTTGAGCTTCCATGAATTAAGACTGGTTGGACCTGTAGCACAACATTATGGTGGTTCTTATCTCCCTTCCAGGGCCTGCAGGTGAAACACAGATCTGCCCTAAAGAGTTTCCAGTCTAAACAGACCTGACAAATAATAGGAGCAAAGAGCTGTTATTCATATTCTCTTCTTACACCTGGAAAACTGATTCATAGAAGATGTTATGAAAAGCCCATAAAAGTCAGGAGAAGGCTCCCAGTGACTTCAGTGGATCTATGGTGTTAGACCAGCCAAGCACTTAGGGACATGCTTAAATGATTGTCTCACTCCGAGGCCTGTTCCACACAAGGTTTGCAGAATAGGCTGGAAACTGTAGTTCTGATGCCAGTGCTGGATGAATTACCCACAAATGCTGTAATTTTGCCAACAGTAAATCTATTTATGGAGGCTATTCAGTCTTTCAGGAGTTAGACAATCCCATATGTATGGGAACACGCACCTTGCATTTCAGCTAAAGCCCCCAGATTTGATTTGTAGCCTATGAAAATCAATTCAGTACTTCAGCAGACTTTGCCTGGTGACCCCAGGAATTTTAATCATTGATACAAGAATTCCAAAATTGATCTAATGTTTAAGAAAGAATTTCTTTCCTGCTACCACAGAACATACTGGGTTTCTATCATCCACAGAAATGTCTTTCTCATTTGCTCTGAGTAATACACAGTAAAGTAGGTCATAATCTGGGGCATCTGAAATATCAGTGCTAGGGAGCCTTGCATGCAGCAGCCAAGGGCAAGTTTCTCCCCCCAGTGCACTTCAGATCTCCCTGTCAGGGTCTCTGTTCAGGCTCCTCATGGATGGCAGCAGGAACCCAGCCTGTGCTGGAGTACAGACTGTGCAAGGAGGGAACTGGAGAATCATCTGGGGAGTGGGAAAGAAACACTAATAAAATTGAGGTGGTAGCAAGCCATTAAAGAGAGGCTAGCCTTTTCCAGAATACTAGAACATCAAACCCATGTTCTGTTATGGTGGGATTTATTAGCATCACTAAACATTATTAATTATGCAAGGAGACAAAGCTCACACCATGCGTAACCACACACACAAACATCCTCTTTGTCCCAGAATGTTTATCACCTCATATTTTCATTTGGCCAGATGAGAATGGTCTGGAGTAGAAAAGTGTGTTTCCAAGGCACCAGTCAAATTTGTGGTTTTGGCTAGAGATACCTCGAGGAATGAGAAAGGAAAGGAAGTCGAGGTCAAAACACCTTGTCATCCTCAGAGGGCAAGGGCATAGCTGATGTTTTGGCAGCCTTGGTGACTGAACAGGGGGAAGACAAGAGAGAATAATGAAAACCAAGCCAGGGCCACTGGCTCAGATGGATTCACAGCACTCTGCTCTGTTAAAAATAATCTAATGAGAAAAAAGTGTTGGAGAAAGAGCTATGTGGTGGACATTGGAGGGGGGAAAAGGTGCCCTTGCACTTGATCAACTACGAGAGTCCTGTGATAGCTTCACCACCAAGCTGAGAAGATTTACCATGGTAATAACTCCCCTGTCCTTCAAAAAAATCTTCCATGTCTCCAAAATATGTATTGTGTGGGGGAAAAAAATTAATTTAATACAAACTCTTTACTAAAGTTATCAGCAAGTATTTGACTCCCATGCAAGGCAGGAAATTGCAAATTTCAGACTCTATGTCTGGACTATATCACAGGACTCTGTAGGTTGTGTTAGATCACAAGTGACACCAAACCTGAGTGATCTGCAACTGTGGGTGCAGTCAGAGCTGCAATGTGTAAGTACAGCCGGTTGCATTACAGATGCAATCTCAGCCAGGATTTGGACTAGAAAAGGAATATTGAGGATTTTTGGGACTCTTGGGTTTGAAGGACTGCTGGGATATTGAGGACTGTTAAAACTGAAGTGGATCATTACTATTATTTTAATGCTGAATGTTTTTGCTACATGTTCCAAAAGAAATATTGTCTCCTTGGATGTCCAGCAAATCTTCAAGAAAAACCTCATCTTGCATGTGACACTAAAGAGTAAACACAGCAAATTTTATTTACTTAAAATTGTTTTTTGTTATTGGAGACAGACCAGTAGGAATGCATGGGTAAACATTTTTCAGTTTTACAGCAGGTACATGAGTCTTTAATGCTCTTGTTTTGAAAGAAGCATTCCTGTTCTTCATTTCTTACATAAGAGGAATCTGCCAGTCTTGCCTCAGTTCATACTCAGTTTCTCCGTGCCCTGATCACTGTAGCTGGTCAGAACACCTGCAGCCAAAAGCTCTGTTAACTTGTCTTGGCAGCTGTGGTTTATATCTCTGTTTCTAGCATGGTTGCTCATTTTGCTTTGTCTTTGAAGTTAACTTAGGCTTGCTGTTTAAAAAATGTGTGATTTTCCCTTTCCGAAGTGCTTTATTTTCTCACTGACTGACACAAATCTCCCTTAGTTGTCAATGTTCATTAAAAATCCTTGTCTCTTATTCTGGACTTGGATAAACATTAGTGACTTCCAGATTCTTTTGCTTTCCTGCAGTTTAAGCAATTCTCAAAACATGCTCAGTGGCAATGATAAACTTTTGCTTCTCACTCCCTGGGGAAGAGCTGGATGAAAGTCCTGTGAACTTCCTGATATTCATGGGTGCTGCTGGTAATTAAGGAATCACTGCTGAATTTGAACAGAAGATGCCTCGGTTCTTACCTGTTGTGAGTGTGTCTGGTAGGGTGCAACCTCTGGGACCCAGAAAGAAAGGTCCTATAAGGTTTGTACTTAATACAGTCTCCAAAACTACCCGAGCACATCTGCATAGTAAACAGCCATTGATAACCATCACTGTTAATAATGTGGAATATTTGGCTGCTAAAGAAAATGCAGCAGAGGCTGGAAATTTGGAATCCTACCAGTTTAGAGACTATGCCTGCTTTCTACAGGGGAAAAGCCATCTGTAAAGATGGAATAAAAAAAACCCTTTCTATTGACATTAGATTAATAAGAACAGGAAAATAAAGACTGACATTTTTGGCTATTAGGATGTTGACAGATTTCGAGGAGAGCTGTGTATTTCACCCCGAGGGGTTCTGGTATTGAATAAGCGCTGTGGTGCGCCAGAGGATCCGCAGGGGTGGGGATGCAGCTCCCGAGGGAGGTCCACGCAGTGTGGGTTCTCCCGGGAGGCTGCGGAGCCCCCGGGCTGGGGAAGGCTCCCGAGGAGTGTGCAATAATCAACAGTGCCATCTTGTGAGCAAAGCACACCCCTGCACGGCCGGGAGGGAACTCGGCAGCAATAAAACACACATTTCTATACTGTTGCCTTTCAGGAGTGCCCAGGTCTGTCTGAGCAGCTCCCTGTTCAAACTCCAGGATCGGGGGTTGTCTCCTTACATGAACAGACTCCCGTGCTGGCTGTGTCCTGTAGGCAGGGCCATCTGGTAGATTATCCTGTAAATCAATACCTGCTATCAAATACAGTAGTGCACAGCAGTATCTTACCTCCTTGCATCCCCTGTGACCTTTCTTCCGTGCTTTCTTATTGTCATTCAACGAGTAAGAAGCATGCAAATCCACCATGAAAGGCATTTTAGCAAATAATAGTCAATCCTACTTTATAAAGAATGATTTATGGTATTATTTCTGTTACTTGTTATTGGCTCCATTCCTTGAGATGGTGAAGGACCTATCTTTATTAACCTCAGCTAGCTGAAAACATTTCATCTATGAGGTTTTTTTTGAAGAAATGCATCTCTGTAGCTCATGATGGAAGGCATCTGCGCTGACCCATCAACACTGCTGTGACTTTCAATATATTATACTTAATAACAGATAAACATCCTTAGCCAGAAACAGAATCCTGCACTGCAGCTTGATTACATCTGCAAAGAACAGTGATTGCCCTGACTATTTGAATACAAAAACAGTGAGTGATGGCAAGCAAACACAATCTGTTTAAAGCCCTGCTGGTGAAATGCTTTCGATGCTCAAAACCAAGGGTTTGGAATTTTCCAAGGTGGTGTTTGCTCCCCTCAGTGATGGGAGCAGTTGTCCCTAATCTGGGTGGGGAGATAGTGAACACAGGGGCAGTTTCCTCTGGAACATGCAGCTGAACTTTTCAAAGTTAAAGTGGGGCAAAAACGGCCTCATAAAAGATTGCTGGAACTATGCAGTCAAGAGGAACAGCCGCTGTGTGTTTCCTCATGCCAAGGCTGGATGCTGCCTGGAAGATAATGTTTGAATAATGTAACTATTGTGCTCAAGCAGAATGACTGTGAGTAAAGAACTACCCTAATGCATTGCTGTTATTTGCTCTTAAACCCATTTTAAAGAACTAACTGATAGCATTAAATTTATTTTTAGGGGAAAATCCTTAATTGTGAGCAAAGGTAGTAAAAAATTTAATATAAGACTGAAGCCTTTGATGACAAATTTATTTCTACCCTTGTTCCATTAGTAGCTTCTGTGTTTTGAGGGCCTCTGTGAGTCTCACTGATATTGATTTGATGCTCTGGGTCTGCAACAGGTCAGACTAGATGGATCTCTTGTAGATATCACCTGGGAGGCCACAGCTTGTAGAGTGCAGGTAGCAGCATTCAACTTCAAAGGCTTACTAGAATTTTAATGGGTAGATATTACAATAACAGGTTTTTGTGGGATATCCAGAGTCTTCCTCCTTACAAGGCCCATTAATTTAAAGGGAAATAGTAAGGAAAAAAAACCAAACCAAACCAAAACCAAAAAAACCTATTCAATAATTTCAAATGCCTTCACCATTTTTCTTGTGACCAGGATATTGTTACGGTACTGTTGTGATCTGATGTAGAAAGCAAAGAATTTTCTTTGTTAGTGCATAATTGATTGATATACAAACACATACATATACACTATATATTGCTGATGCAATAGCCAAAGGGAAAGAAAGTAGCAAAACAGACATTTTGGTTTGTTTGTTGTCAGGAAATGTCATGATTCATCTTTCATGAGCATCTGCAAATATGCATCTGCCAAATCTATTTTACTAAAAGCTTGTTCTCAGCCAAACATATTCTCACCCCAAGAGTACAACATTTTTGATTGACAAGTAGAAAAGGATTAATGATTATTTGAATGTCTACACATTCCCACACTCCCATTTTCTGCTCCACAATAGGAACAAGGACCTATGATTCACTCTCATGGTCACATGGTGGGAATAACTTTATTGTTTTTCCAGTTCTGTAGACATCCTTTTGAAGTGACACAGGGGGAACAAACAAGGCCTTGCAGGATGAAGAGTAGGGCCCACGCTCAGTGGTTACCTTTGCTTAAAAATTTAATTAGTTCCTTACAGTAATTCCAGAGCATTGCATTCTAATCCACATGAGGCACTTCTAATGAAATGAAATTTATGGAAGTTGGTGTCACTCTTGCTCTGCTATTAAGGGGTCTATGGCAGTCCAACAATTAAAACTGTGGTAATTATCAGGGCTCATCAGGCCACACAGTTTCCTATCTCTCTCTGATTTCATTCAGCTCTTGCTCTCACACCTAGAGAACAAAATTTCCATTATAGACGTGCAATGAAATTGTAACCAATATTTAAACAGGCTGAACACAAAAATTGCACTGGGGCATTATACTAAAGTTTGATGTCTTCTAATATATACTTTGATATTCTGTGACTACCCTTCAGTTTCAGACTAAATATTGCAGAGCACATGAAGTTGCTACTGAGCTTCCTGACAGTTCTGAGCCAGTCTGTTGGTTTTCATTAGGAGCAGAGGAGAGAAGGGAGAGGAACTGTTCTTATTTATTTTGGAGAATGGAGTTGTCAACATCTTCTGACACCAGCAAACAGTAAGCTCAAACTGGAGACATTAAACTTCATTTTAAATCACTGAAATAACTTTTGTCCCATGATTAGGATTAAAGCTCAGATATTTTGACATGCAGAGCTCCTCTCTAATCTTAAACTCCAGGTGATTCCAATATAGAAGTGAAAACATGCCTCCAAATTGCAACTAAATGTGGATAACATGACATAATTTGCCATGAGGATTATTTTTGGGTACTGTGAATGATAAAGCACAGAAAGATCAATAATTATTTTCAAGTATCATTTTGTAGTATGAGAAGTTAGACAAAAAAGAAAAAAAAGCTGTGTTCCAACAGTATTTGTTGACTTTTCCTTCTTCATCCTTAGTGGTGAATTGACAGCATTTCATTAGTTTATATTGTGTTTCCTTCATCAGCTCCATTTCTAACTTAATCTGCTTTTTGTTGGAGAAAAAAGTTGATTAACCTCATCTTGTTTAATGTTTAATTGTATTTTTATCTTCTCTCTGAAAGTAGCAAACCCATCAGTAAAATGTTTTGGGATGTGTAAATTCCCTGTTGCTGTCCACAAAAGCCATTTAGAAGGATTGTCCCCTTTTTACTTTTTTAAATTTTTTTTTTTTTTTTGGGGGGGGGGCGTGTTTAATTCACGTAGACTAAAAAAATATTCAGAACAACAAAAAAACAACAGAAATCTGTGTGGTTCATTCCTTTTCTAATGTGGGGTGAATTTCTGAATGTGCTTTCTGTGCTGGAAATGCAAATACCTGCTTTGGCTGACTCCCCCCATCCTGCTGCCCACCCCTCTGGGGTGCAGATTAGAGACATGGTCTCCTGTATAAAAAAGGATAAGTGAGTTAATAAAAAATAAAGTATGTAGGAGGCCAGAGTAAATGGAGCATATAATTTTTTCATGAACTGGTCTCTTAAGTTTCATTTTGCAAGGCATCGTGATTTTCTACATATTTATGAAAATATGAAAGAGTGAGCTTGATGCTTAATGTGCAATCTGCTTAGCAATTTTAAGTAAGGCTGTATCTTGCTTTCCCTGTCAGAAAACCCAGAATCTTCTGCAGGCACTGCCACAAATGATAGCAGGATCTGTTACGAGTTCCTGTAACACTGCAAACCTTCCTCCAGAGCTGCTTACAGAACAAGTCTAGGTGCCAGCTTGTGCTGTTTGGTAACATGCAAGCTAAAACATTGTCAAACTGATTTTCAAGGATGGAATGTGAGCCTTCAAGAATAGAAGTTGCTTAAGTTTGATATCACTGTACACAATAAATATATAAAATAAAGTACAGCTCTTAAGAGAGACGGGTGAATACAAACTTTTGAAAAACTTATGAGATAGAAGTGGGGGTTTTTTTCTAACACCAAAGTGGTGCTTTCAATCTTGAAAGCTCTAAAGCAGTTTATAAAGATAATTAGGCATAAATGTTCCCATTTCACAGCTGTGCAAACAGAGGGAAACAGTTCTGTAACCTACTTACCAAAATCTTACAGAGGTAAGCAAATCTTGAGCCACCAGATTGCAAGCACTGGTTCGTTAACATTGCTTTTTCGTGCCTGCTTCTTTGTAGCTAAATTAATTAATATTGATATATCAAAGCAGCAAAAGTAGACCTAGATCCCAAGCTTGTAAGACGATCTGTTTCATTTCTGTGTCAAGTTCCATTTCTTTGATAAGACATCAGCTTCAGAACAATTCGATATATTTCAGTACTTTGCCACGTTGCAGGCTTTGAATACCATTAAAATTTCCATTTTCATGCCTAGGAAGTTGTGAAGCAAGAGGTACCTGCCTGTAGCCCTGCAAGAGCATCAGACCCAGGAATGGTGCAAGGAACCACCCAGGTGCTACCCCAAGCAGCAGTTGCAAGACATTCAGGAAAGCTGCTTGTACACACACAGGCTTGGCAGTTTTCAAAGTACACAGCATATAGGCTCCTGCTTTAGCAACATCTCCATGACAACTGCTTTATAATTCATGCCACATAATGTATAACTTTGCTGTTGAAAAAAAAAAACAAAAAACAAGGCTCTGCCAACATGCTAACCAGGCCACATTCTTGAGAATTAAATGAACCTGAAAGATTTTTTAGCAATCAATTAACCATTAAATGAAGCTTAAGGGACATTAGGCAGTAAGAATGACAGTATTTATGGCTTTGATGTGATCATGAAATCTCATTCTTTGCTTCTCCACCATTCTCACAGTTTCAAATCCCTATAATTGATACTGATGCAACATTTCAGTCAATAACTATAAAAGGGAGTGAGGAGCACGAAATGGCTCTTTGGCATTTAATGAGTAAATACAATCCCACTGAGCTTTGTATTTCAGGATTCTTTGCTAATCAGACATTTTTTAACTGAAGGAGTTGAACTGTTTGAGGCATATCAACAGGTTTGGGGATTGGCAAACAATAGAATGATAGCAAAGATAATGGAAAAAATGTGTTCTAATGTGGTGCAGAGAATTAAAACTATTAAAATGCCTTTCCCAGTTATTGCTTCAATGCCAAGGTAACCAATCAAATAAAACTGCTGCTGTAAGATTAATAGACATTCTGAAAGGTATGAAATGCAGTATAAGTTCAGTTCTGTGAATTTACCAAGACAGATAAATTGTGAGAGGGAGAAACAGATACCAAATTTTTACTGACTATATCCCACTTAAGGAGGCAGAAGAAGGAAACAAGGGTAACAGGGAAAAGCATGTTTTATGTTAATGGATTTTGAGCATCCTATTAGTTGTTCTGGTTTAATTAATGTCTTCTTGCTTTTAAGTGGTAATTTCATTTTAAACATCAAGTCTAAGAAATGCAGGGATGCAGGCCTTGACTCTTTCACAGCATAAAAAGGAGATATGAACCCATCATAAGACTGCTCTCTTGCTTTTATGCTCAGTTTTATATTTTAAATTGTGTTATAATGTAGAGTGTATGTATTGATTTCAGAACTGAGGAACAGAAACTGCACGAGATATCAATAGGAAGGAATTATCAAATGACAAATTACTTTTGTTGGGTTATAAAATTTGGTTAAAGAAGCACCAAGGCAAAGAAACACATTCTGGAATGAGAAACACAAGTCCAAAACACAAGGATCTCCTCATGAGACAAGTTACTGACTTAAGTTTACAGGTTTTAGCTACCAAAAAGACAAGCTTAGCTCCCCAATGAGACCTAATTCAGAAAAAAATTACTGGCCAACTGACAGCAGCTGTTCAGAGCTAATCCCAAAGCAGGGTGTGCTTATATCAGAAACACATGATGATTTTGACTCTTTTTGAGTATCTTTCCTTATTGTGTTTCCTCCAGTGGACAAGAAGAGAATTTAACTAAAACTTCCAGCAACAGTTCAAAATGGGACTGATGTTTCACCCTTTTTTGCAGGGTTCCAGGTATGCAGTTTTGTGTTGAGATTTATATGACTCTGGAGCAGAATTTACAGAGGTTTACAGAGAGGTGGGATTTTGGTTTGAAAATAGGCTAAACCCGGTGCTCAAAGCTAAGGAATTGAGGCAAATCTTTATTTTATCTGTCCAGGGGTACATACTAATGTATATTGTGGGGTTTTTATTTGTATCGCCTGTCATGTTCCTCAATTACTGGGGCTGTGCTTCTGCAGAACACTCAGAATTTAACAGCGGGGGAGTGAAAGAAGGGGAACATCTTGTACAGCATAAGGACAGTTTAATTTTCCTCAGCTAAGAATGATAAAAAACTCCCAGTAGAGTTGAGCTGCGTTTTTCTTCTAAAGAACAACAAAAAATTAAGCTACTCTTGGTAGATTCTGCAAGGTCCCTAGTCAAACTTCTGCTTTCTGTTTCAGCAGCAGATAGCATTAGAAATATTTAAATAAGGAATGAAGGAGGCATTTGTACACAAATATTGATGTCAATGCAAGAGCAGACGTCAGGTAGCAGTTTGTTGTTCCAGTCAGAGTAGCTGGGGGTCTGGGCTGAATGAGGTTGCCCTTCCAGAGAGGAAACTTCTCACTAACAGCACTGTGAATTAGGGAATTCTTTTCTGTTTAGTTATGCTGACCACTGAAAAATATTTCTTATCCGTCTGACCCTGTCATTCCATCTTTCACTTATTCCCCTAACCCTGAGTATTTATTCCTTTCCTTCTCTCTGCAATCCATACAGCTCTGGAATATTTCTTCCCTTGTAGATGCAGTATTTGCCCTCTTAATTCTTCCTTTTTGTCTCTTTCTTTGAAGACCTACTGCTGAACCATCTTCCTACATCCCTGTCTTCAACTCTTATCCTCCTCTTAGACTTCTAGGCTGTGCTGCTGAACATGCTGATATTTGGGCCTTGTACAATGCTAAGAATATCAGTGTTTAACAAATATCAGTATAGGAAAGGCACATTTGCTATAAGAGAAATAAATAGCTCAGGAAAAAAATCGAGATACTGCTGCCTCTGCAACAGCCACTGGCTGCACTGACTGTAAAATGTAAGAACTAAATTGTCAGTTTTGGTGTGTGGTAAAGAAACCAAGCAATGTCACACATGCAGATGTTTATTTTCCATTATCCTGGCAACCCCCAATATATAGATCCTTGTGGTGCAATGTAAACTCCTTTCAAGATGACATTTAAGAGGAATTTAATCTGTATAGAGCACTAACAAACTGAAGCACAGCGGATTTATTCATTTAAGAGAATTATTCATTTAATTTTTGCCATTTAGTATTTATATTCATTTACCATTCATTTATTCCCTACATTTTTATTCATTTATTCATTTATCAAATATTCATTTTAATGGTTTTCATTATCACTATAGTAACTGTAGGGGCAGATTTGCAATAATTTTATTCCTTAAATAGGTTTAGTCTTAGAAAATCTACAAACCAGGGTAAGGCCACATGCTCATCAGGTTCATTCCCTTTTCTCAGAAGTGTTTGTCGCTTTACTCCCCTTGTTTCTTTACAGTTCTTCCTAATTTCTCTTAAATTCCTTTCTATGTTTTATGACATTTTAGTTCAGTGATATTAGACGAAATGCTTGACTGATGTGAAGTGTTGAAATCTGAGTGTGTTAGTGCTTTGGAAACTGTTTTAATCTCCTTGTTTCTCCATATATTTTTCTTTTATTTTCCCTGTAGAGTGGCTTTTCCTCCAAAATCACCTCTTATTCCCTTTTAATGCCAGTTCCATTTCTATGTAAATGAGACCCCTGCAAGCCAGGAAACAATGACCTTCTAAGCAACAAGTGTTTTGAACTACAGCAGAAGAAAGTCTAAATTCTGAAAATATTGGGTTCTGTGTATGAATTTCCATTCCATTCTCCACTGAGAATTCAGGTGGTTTTGTGTTTTTTCCTTAAAAAAAAATAAAAATTAATTTTTTCTAATGTTAAAACAGTGGATGGGTAATATCTTTCAACTTCACTAAGCATCAGATTGTGCTTTTGATGAAGACAAGGATCACCTGATACCTTTTGTATGAGGCCAGAGCTTTTGAGCTGGAATTCTATTTCTTTTGTTGTAGCTATACAGACTGATCAGTGCTTATGCAGTTGAGTCCTTGAAGTATTTTACCAGTCACCTAAAAGGATATATTCCTATGTGTAGTGAAACTTCATCCTGGGGAGCAGGATATTCACAGATGAACCCAGGATTGTTCTTGGTAAAGGATTGTTTGTGGTTTTTAACCTTCCATCTTCAGTGAGCTCCAATGTCCTAGAAAACCCCTCTGTGACAACCTTGGTGCTCCTTTGCATCACAAACCAGTGTCACCGCTTCAAACCAGTGTCAGGATCTTGTCTTCCCTATCTAAACCTTTTCTTCCTTAATCAAACACTGCATTTTGAAACTTAAAGTCAGTTGTCTTCAGCCAACCCTAAATTCCAGCCATTGCCATCATGCAATCTTTTGCAGCATATCCTTGCTCTGAGTTGTGTCAGAAATTTTGGGGCTCTGTCAACAACAAAAAAACACAGATGGAATACTTCCTGATTGCTTGGTTAGTACCTATGTTTAAGGCCTGCAATTTTTTAAAAATTATTATTACTATCACCAAAATAGGAAGAAAACCCCTATCCTTTTAGAAAGCATCATGAACTGGGTATTCCCTATAATTCTATATTAAGTAAACCAAACTGCTTCAGATATTTACATTCAGAAGGTTATCTTTGTTAGCAGAAGAGCTGGAAGTAATTTTCTTTACAATGAGATCTTCAGTTTGCTGAGTGTGTTGTGACTCTGCAGCAAAAACTCTTCATAAACCCCGACCTGAGGCTGCAACTCTAATTTTGAGAGCCATGGCTCTGGAGGTTTTTTATCAGCTCCAAAAATGTCTTATCTCTGGTTGCTTTTAACTGCATAATAAGAGGTCATTTGAAATAGGCAATGTCTTCTTAAGGGCTTATAATCTAAAGCCCACAGTCGTCAATGAACATTCATTGATTTCAGGGACTCTGAATCCAGGTATTTATTCATAATATGTGGTGTTGGCTTAGTAATTTTAGTAGTATTAAGATATGAGGAAATGGACTGCCTATTAAAGCTAGACAGAAATATTCTGGTGGCATTTACTTTGTCAGATAAAGCCTTGGAATTCCTGTGAATCTAAATATTTTTCAGCAGTCTGCCTCTTTAATTAAGCTGTATCAGAGAAAGCAATCCTTTTTTCAGCTTACCTGTCCAACTCCTCCCAGCTCCTGAGAATTCTTGTAGCACTGGAGAGGAAGTCCCAGGGCTTTTGGAGAGCTGCATTCCCATCCGTGGTGTTACAGACTGCAGGAGCCTTGGGTTCCTCTCCCTGAGGCTGACAACATAAAACTTCATTAATATAAGTGTCTATTCTTCTTTACAGTCCAAATAATTTTCTTCGAAGTATTAGAACTTCCAAAAAAAGTTGGATATTTTCAAATCAGGCAAGGAAACTTGTTTAAAAAATAATAATCAAAGTGTACATTCAGTTAAGAGGAAATATGATTTTTACTTTCATCTCATCTTCTCACGCATTGTTTGACTGAGTTTTTAGATTTGAGAGAGTTTCACTCCCCTCCCCCTGAGCAGGGACTGAAGTCAGTGGGAAGAGATCTGATGTGTGCTTTACCCCTCTGGTGTGTGCATGTATATTTTTTCATTAAATCTGAACATTAACCTGATGGCCTTTAGGCACAATACTTTCTGAAAAACTTAGGTGTGCTGATTATTGCTTGCTTTCCAACTCCAGATCATCTTGCAAACACTACAGGGACCTCATTAAATTCTGCAGCTGTATTGCCCTCCTTCTTTATTAACTTCCTTCAAATATCCTGCCGTGGTCTAATGTCTTCTCTTGTCAGCTTCACTCCACTTTATACACCTGAAGGAGACTTTATTGTTCTTATTTCCTTGCTCTGAAAACTTCATTCAGAGCCAGTTTTGACTTCTCAGGATATTTTTTTTTTAGCTCATCCCTCTGTTGTATCAGCCTTTGTAGTCCCTTGATAATATTCTGTACTTTTTAGGCATGACATGCATTTTTTAATCATTATTTTAATTTCCTTATCTAAATCTAAATAGGGAAAGAAGTACAGCAGAAACATAGGTGGTCTTGTAATTTTTTTCCTTTGTCCTAAAAATAAAAAGGAGAACTTGCAATACCATTAAAATAAACAGTCTCAAAACCTGGAGAAATTTTGGCTATATTTTTAGGAAGCTATTAGTCCAGTGAGTAAGCAGGTGGTTATAAAAGCAGCTCAACTCACTGGTGCATCCTAAGAGTTGGAGCCACAGCCACTCAGTGCCTCTTGAATCTCGCCACAAGGGCTTTGTATCAATTCCCCCAATTCTTACTCCCACTCCAGGCTCTTCTCAGCTTCATGGCAAACACTCACATTGCAAGAAAAATCTCAACTTTTTTTACCAGTTTCAAGAGACTTGGTTTTACATACTTCACTGACCATTACATCTTCACATTATTTCCAATCTTTTTGTTAGAGAAAGACTTGTTGGGTTCTATCTCTGTGTCCCTCTCAGCAATAAATAGACATATAAACACATTTCAGTAAAATTAAGGATACTGGAAAAATTAATATGAAACTCTTCTTCATGAAAACTTGGGCATTATATAGACAGGAAAATTATTTCAATTAAAAAAATATAGTAAGGGAATGTAACAATTATCTCATGCTGAGCCAGCTCAAGTCAGCACTTTAAAGAAGTCTATATGTCTACTTGCAAGTACTTACGATGCTCAGTGCAATCTGTTAAACAAAGTCAACTGGGCAAGACTAATGCCAAATCAATTACAGTCACTAATGTCTCATACAACTACAGAGCAAAAATATTCTCAGTTGAGCGTAACATTCATTGCAGGCAGAAATACATTCATGATCTGAGCTTCTCAAATTAACTAGTCTGGTGAAGTACAAGGGAGAATTTACCACGTGTTAACACTTCCAGTGCTAGTGTTCCCAAAATTTTCTTACTATTCTAGCTTATGGTTCGTTTTCTTCTGGTTGCTGGTGTTCCTACTATGCTGAAAAGGAACTTGGGTCATTGCTGAATATTTAGTGTCTCACTGGTCTAACAGATCTTCATTCTAATCACTTAAAGACTGTTCCTGTTGATTTCAGAACATTTCTTGAATAAATCAGAATTAATTATGGGAGGCAGAACTCAGTTTCTCAAATGATTCATGGGGGTTTATGAGCAAAAAATAGATTCAAACCTGCTGAAATTACTCCTACCTACAGAGAGGTGTGATTATATTTTCACAGATTGATTAAGAGATCAAGGGAAATACTCTGGGATTTCCTTCCATCAATTAATGGGGCAATTCCAGCTGCCCTGTGTTGTGCTTTACCACCACAGGATCCTCAGCAGTCTGAGATGCAATGATGGCACCAACTCTGTGTCCCTTACCTCTGTATCTAAGCTTTAAACATTAAAACTTGATCATAAAATCATGAGATCAATCAAGACCAGCTTATTCCGTCCCCTGCCATGGGCAGGGTCATCTTCCACTATCCCAGGTAGCTCCAAGTCCCTTCCAACCTGGCCTTGGACACCTCCAGGGATAGGGCAGCCACAGCTTCTCTGGGCACCCTCTACCATGGCCTCACCTCCCTCACAGAGAATTTCTTCCCAATATTTAATCTAAATTTACCCTCTTTCAGTTTAAAGCAATTTTCCCCTTGTCCTTTCACTACCTGCCCAAGAAAGATACTTCCAAATCCTTTATTCTGCAGAATTCCCATGAAGAGATATCCCATTTTAAAATGTAAAAGATGTACCTTTGTTCCTATCAGTTGGGTTCCCTGAGAATTTGATACTCTTTTTGGCTGCTTGTGCTGGTCAGCTCTCCCAGACCACACAGTGTTCCCCATCCTGGCTGCGTGAACTCAAAGTCAGGCCAGGAAATCTGCAAAACACACAATGCTTTCCACCTGCCCCCTGTGCTTACAGCTGAGTGTTTTCCTGTCACAGGGATGTGTCACAGGAAGTTCAGGGATTTCCACACACGGAATTCGGGCGCAGCGGCGCTGGGGATGCACGGCCCGGAAAGCACTCCCAGAAATCAGGCTGGAAGTTTGTTTTCTTCAGAGCTGGCTGCTTGTTTGCTGACAAGGAGTGAACACAAAGGATGAGTTCTGGAGATGGATTCGGGCAAGGGCAGATCCAAAGGAGAGGCCAGGCTGGGGCTGCCTGGTGTGCCCAAGGCAGTGACACCTACAAAAACCTGCTGCTGATGTTGTTTTGCTCAATTTGAAACTATATATTCCTACAGTAATTGGTCAAAGAGAATGAAAAGAATCACTAAACTCTCCTCTTAGGGTACAAAAAAGAGATGTTTAAGTCTTTTTCATGGCTGTAAAGAACAAGAATAGAAAGCAGAGTTAACATTCGTTTCTAACAACTCATCTTTACTCTCTTAGGATCCTGTGAAAACACCTGCTGAGTATCCTAGAACTCCCAAAAGATGCTGTACTCAACTGACATCCTTTGCAGCTGTAGGTCCCAGGAAGGTGCTTTTTTCATATCAGAAAAATTATTTTGTTTAAGGAATATTTGAAAAAATTCAGAATTGCTTCGTTTTTAAAAAAATCTCCTAAAAGTTCTGTGGGAGGTGGAGAGGGGGATAACATTTCAACACTTTTCTACTAAGCTTAAACTACAGCTTCATTATTTACACATATGATCATTTTGCTGTTCGTTAGCTCTGCTGTGGGTTACTTGGGATTTTCCTCAGTAAATGTGCACCATAACACGAACATTATGACGTGTTTATTTATAAACTCTTAGAAGTTATAAAATATACTTTGAGTATGTGTTTATATACTTTATACTTTACTTCTGTGTGTGTTTATATCTGTATTTTTGAACTTTACTGTAAGGCTAAAGGTCCTGGCCCTCTATCCTGGTGTCCCTGGCATGAAGGTTGGCCCTGTGGTTTGGGTGACCTCAATCTGTCATCTCCATCTCAGAGAATGTGTGAGAGTGTGTTTAACTCATCCCCTGGCATTGTAGAGTGTGGAATTCTGGGCTCTCCAACAGCCTGTCAGGAATTCAGCTGATGGTACGTGTGAATCTCAGAGAGAAAGAGAGAAATGTTGGGCAAAACATTTTGTGTTTTGTGAGAGGCATTTCCTGACAAAACTCTGCTGGGTTGAAAATGTTTTCCATTCTGGTTCTGCTTCTTAAAAAAACTGAAATTTGCAGCCAACTGCTGCATAGTAAATGGATGTAAATTGTAATTTACATCAGAGCAGGCTGTGATGCAACAATGTCTTTGTTTCCAGGGAACAGAGGAGCTGTGGACAGAGCAGAGGTTTGCTCAGATCCCAAGTAATAAGTCTGACTTTCACTGCTGTGCCATCAGTGCTGATCAGCAGCTTTGCAGAGCTCCAAAATTCTGGCTGTGAAAGAAAGGAAAATCTTAACACACTCCCAATTACTGTGATTCTTATCTTCATTTTTGTAAGATATGATTGTCCTGCACAACTGAGTTCTTTTATTTGCTAGTTGTCAATACAGATTCTGCCTGTTATTGTGATAGTAGTTCTCTTCCTTTTTATGTCAATGTAAAGAAGTAACAGCTTTCCTGAAGTCAAGGAAATTAAACATTTTGTTTTATCAAAGCAAGTAAAAAAAGAATCAAGCCTTTTATTTGTTTTATTTCTAGCTTTGCTTCCAGCAAAGTTTTAGATGCGGTAAATGCCATTTAAAAAAAATACAAAATCCATGTTCCAACATTTCCAACATACGAGACAGCAGCAAAATACAGATTTCTTCATTTCTTTGCATCTCAATGTGTATATAAAATTAGTACAGAGCTCCAGAAAGGCATGAAAGAGCCTACCTAGGGAGCAAGAGCACAGTGCCAGGCAATTGGTATTGTACTGTGTTATTTCCTGTGCCCTATTTTCACAGATAAACAATTTTTGCCACCAAAATGCATGAAAGTTCAGAAATTTCAAGAGTCCCCGTGGAACCATGAGTTTTTTTTTCTTCTTCTTCTGTTGCTTTTGGTGCTCTTAGTTTGTCCTAACTGATGCAGGCATAAATCACTTGTTTTCCTGAAGGGAGATTTCATTCTCTGAGAGGAATTTCTTTGAATTTCAACATGATCATATTAAAGAAGGTGCTACCTGCTCCCATTTTCTGTTTCTCGAGGGTATAATTCATTCAGGGGGCAAGACCACTTGTTCCTCAGGCACCCAGAGACAGGGTATTTGGCACAGTTAAAAAAAAAAGTTAAACAAAAAGCCTCTCACCATATTTCACAGGCTTTGTGCCTTAGATGTCTATGTGTAAATGTAGCTTTGTAGCTTTAATATAAGAATTTATAAATTTCCCAAATAAGTAGTATAATGTAAGGCCAGGTATACAATGTATAAATTTCATACCTTCCTATTATAAGATTTCTCACTTCTGGAAAATATCACAGGGATTAGAGGTGGGGAAAGGATGGAATTTCGGCCAGTGACACTGTGTTTTTCTCCTCCTAGTCACAACAGCAAATCTAGTTCCCAGAAAGCTCAATCACATCTGGCACTGAACACATTCCAAAGCTCATGTGCCAAAGACCAGAGTGCAATCTTCCTTTCACTTGGATCTACTGAGATCTATGTACAGGGTACAACTGAGTTTATGGGGAAATTTATAGCAGCTTTAGAGTGAGTACCTCCTTAACAAGTGCTCTGGAGTGCCATTCTCTGTTCTGGATGTGCAGTCAGAAATCTGTCAGGTGTCCAAGGCCTGGGCACAGGGCTGGCTAGAGTATAGTCACTACATATAGTACATATATATATATTTAGTATAGCAGTTAGATCCACATTTATCCTAAGTGCTGGACAACCACATGATAAATAATTGAAAATCCCTCTCCTCTACAGCTTCACCCCTCAAAGCAGAACCATAAGGAAATGTTGGCAATGAAGTAAGCTCAGCAACCCCTGCTGTCATCCACAGCAATGTCTTCACACCTAAGCAGTTGCTCCTACATTGCTGACAAACTCATTTTCCATTTTAAATATGACTTAAAAGTAAAATACGATGGCTTTTAAAAAAAAACTATTTTGGTTGTTGTAGTAAAATCTGTCCTCCTAGTCCTAATAGATGCTGGCTTGTGACTGGAGCAATTTAATCCCTGAATGTCCCTTTTTAGTTCTTGTCTTTGCCTAAAGGGGAGATTTCATTATGGTACATGCCCATGCTGAACTGTGTGTTAGCCCAGCTCCTCCTGCCCAGCATTAGGTTATTTCTGTTACATAAATCAGGAAAGACTTACAGTCTCCCAAATCCTCTGTCAGGTGACAGCACAAATCCTTTGAAAATCTTTTTCTAGCTTGTGGTAATGTGTTTCCTTTTATGATGAATCCACTTGAGACTTTGCCAGCGGCTTTGAGGGGAAGGACAAGGTATGAATACAGAAAAGATTGGAGATTTTGTGGGGGCATTGGTTAGATGGGCCTGCCATAAAATTCAGTGTCAAAGAGGCCTAGGGTAGGGCCAAGAGCTGCAGTCACTGTGTGCAGGTTGGAGATGGCAGCACTTCCTCCAGGGGTAATCCACATCCCACCTCCCCTGTCAGGACAGGACAGTCCAGAGACTCTGCTGGGCATCAGCTGAACTCAACACAGCTGAGCCAAGCACCTCATTGGAAGGTTTTTGCCTATATTAAAATAAAACCTCCTCTTCAGGTCTGCAACATTGTTCTTCCGAAATCTCTTATTTACAAGCTACACATTGGGAAAACTCATATTCATTGAGAGAAAAAACTACAAAATGTTTGTAAGAACATCATGCTATCAAAACCATGTTTTCATATTCTAACCAAGACTTGGCTCAACTTCACCTTGCTGAGTGTGATTTTTTTTTGTTGTTGTTGTTGCCTGGTGACTGGCAACCCCCCAAAAATGTAGTAAATAAATACATAGTCAAGGGTTCAGAATGAGGAAGATTCACAGCTGCTTTTCTCCAGTAGTACAAATCTTGCTACTAAAGTGTGGTGTACTGATAGTTATTGCATTTTTGTCATGTTTTTCTTTGGTAGGTCTTTAATAGTTAACACCTAAGTGCTGGCAGCATATGATAGGGTTCAAGACAGATATAGAGAAATACAAGAAAAATGTGTATGTTTGTATATGCTTTAAATGAGCTCAAAAATCTTTTTATTGTCCTGATATCCATTATATCATCCTGCTAATGTGCTGGCAAGACATGCAGATGAGCCTCAGAACTTGTATCACAGAAGAATTTGATTTCAGAATGAGCAAAGCCTACACGGATATGTAAATCCTCGCTGTTACGGTGGGGAGATCCAGACAGATTTATTTCTTTCCTAGAACTTCACCTTTAAGGAATTTTCTTGAGCTACAAGTGGAAGGGAGGTCAGGAGATCAGCAGTCCTTCAAGAGGGGTGTTGGTTTTCCTTCTGAAAATGTTTTCAGTGATGTTCACACATGACCAAGTGCAACCATTCTCTGTCTGGGTGCCAAACTGCACCTCCTTAACCAGCTTGCAGAATTTGCTGCTGATCATAAACCCTTCAATAATTTACTGGGAGGTCAGCTTTCTGCCATGCCATGGTGGTGGAAATGTTTCAGTTCCTTACTACACGGTCCAAGCTGCATCTTAAATTAACTTAAAAGTTACCCATTTCCTTTCCATCTTTATAGAAGCACATAAAGGAAAACAGTATTAAGCAGTTCATTAATGGCTTTTGCTCTTTGCTCTGTTCTGTAATTACCAACTGCTCCAGTGGCACAGAAAGGAGGGACTTCTGGGACATTTTTCACAGGGATATATAGAGGGGTGGAGAATTTTTGTAACTGTTTTCAGCAGAAATGCAATCCTTTCTCGTAAATATTGCATTGCACTGAAAACATTCTAGAAATAGCCTTGCATGACTAATTATTTATTTAATTTTTTTTCCGTTTAGGAAGGTGTTTAGGGCATAAGATGGGACAAATTTTAAATTTTTTGAGGTGTGATCTAAAGAGGTTTTGACATCCTATTTGATCTGAGAACTTTTTTCTTTCTTTTTAATTGGTCACTACCACTGTCATAGTTGATTAATAAAACTGGAGCTGCAAAAATAACAACAATTAGCACCAACAGTGCTGAGCACCTCAGTACACTGCAAACATACTTTTTATCTTACCTTTTACCCATTAAATGGTTCCCTTTCTGAGATAAGCCCTGCTAATCTAATGACTTGCTAGATCACACAGTGAATGAGAGGAGAGCTGTGGAAACAAGTTTAAGGGCATGAAGCTACAAATACTCTCGACTATGAGTAACTTTAATCTTGGGAGTATTTCAATTAACTCCAGGAGGGATTATGTAGGGTAATAAGCTCTGAACTTCATGGGAAGTGCTCTCAGGACTGGTCCCCAAGCAGATTCAATTGCAGTCTTCACATAAAATCACATAAATCTGTAGTCAGGGACTTCTAATAAACATATTTTATGCCATAAATTACTTTCTGAGGAGGGTTTTTAGGGGTATAATTTTACAGCATTGACCTCCAATAGACTCATAAAATTCTATCATGTTAAATGTATACTTAATGGCTTCAAACATTTTTTATTAGTGATCCGGTGGAGAACTGTAATACTGCAACAACCCATTGCATCAGTGGATATTTAGAGAGGTTTAAAAAAATGCAGATTATTGACTTTATTATTGATGCAGAGGAGCCACTATATCTTATCAGGCAATTAAATGCCCTTTCATAAAGTGCTCATTGCATGGAGATGGAATTTATGGAAATGATCAAACTTAATGGCTCCACAGGAACCATTACATCCGGTCTGAAACTCTTTTTGAGATATTAATATTTATTTTCACATTCATGCTTGTAGTAATGAGAAATTAAGGAATTTTGTAGTAAATTACAAATATAAGTGTGTAGATATAGAGGTTGCTGTATTAATTTAAGTAAACCCTAAAGAGGAGTGTACTTGTATCACTTCTTCCTGCTTTTAAAGGTACACAGTTAAAGCAGCCCAATGAAATGAGATGGCTGTGTTTTGACAGCTTTTGTAAATTCAGGATGTGCCAGGTCAAAATTTACAATTTTAATTTTCATTTCTACATCTGATTTATGAATACTTACCCACGCTTCATCCCTTTCTACCAGGGCTGTATTTTTGCACAGATTATTCTGACATATATTTTAGAGTTAATGAAGGATTTTGGAAGTATCCACATACAACATGGCATTGAACCTGGAAATTGCTCTGCTGTCTTCACTTGAGTCCCTTTATAAATTCAGTCCTAAATTCAGCCTTTCAGCGAGGTCCCTGTGGCTGGCAGTTTTCTCAGTTCTAAGTGTGTGTATTATCCAGACAGGTTCCCAGGGATCTAATTTATTTTTTTCAAAGACCTGGATATTCAAAGTTATATGATGTTGGACACAAAAGAGTAGAAAATATGAGAAGTACACCACAAGAATGTTGGATTTTTGCAGGGTTTTGTTTCCTACTTGGGGTAGCACATCTCCCTTCTGGAAATGAAACTGCACCTGTGCTGAAAATTGCTGCATCATTAAAACCCTTGCACTGGCACTCTCAGGCTCTGAATCCACCCTAGGAGGGGACTCTAGGTCATCTATTCTAAATTTTACTGTAGCTCCATTCAGTCTTTGCTCTGTCATCTCCTCTTACTTGGCAAAAGAGGAAAATTCAGGGAATGTCATATTGCTGTAGCCTGCGTAGTCCCAGGGGAGAGAAAATGTTCAAACTGACTATGTAGATGTAGAATTTAAATAAAAACACTTGCTGATTTTCTTGGACTTACAATCTCAAAACTGGCTTTTGCCTTTGTCAGATTTTGGCAAAATGCAAGCACAGGATTTCGCTGTGCTTCCAATAACACTGTTTTGCTCCAATTTTCAGTAAATTTTTCTTGAACATCCTCACATTAGTAAAGCCAGGCTTGCCTTGTTACAGGTTTACCTGTGTTATCAAATTGCCTTGAGTTTTTTTGTAGTCTTTTAGAAAGTCCCAAGTCTCTTAAGCCTAATGTATATGCTGGAACTTGGTGCCTGTGTACATTGTGGTAGATTTGGAACAGAACCAGGAAAAAAAAAATCTCTAAACAGAGACAGTGTTTCATTAGCCATTAATTTAAGGCAGTGCTTAAGATCACAGTTAACTTTAGGAATTTCTTTAGTTTATGTTCAAGTCAAAGATGGAACTTATTCTTAACCTGAAGAATCTTTTCTACTTAAAGGCTTCTCTGAGTAAGGTCCTCTGTAGAATAATAATTAGAACAGAAATTTTTAGGAAGTCTTTTTTCATCTTTGACTCATCTTCTTACTGCGGGGTTATTTATAAGATGATGCTATTATTTAAAAAAGATAATTTCCCTGTTGTTGCTGTGAAGAAGCTTTACAGACTAGTACAAAATTATTTCAGGTCCTTGGAATGTTTGGGTTTGACTCTTTCATTTTCATGTTTTTGTTTGTTTGGATTTTTTTTTAATAGAAAAAGTTCCAGTGCTATAAAATAAATTCTTTTGTAGAAGGAGACTGTAGAAAAGTCCCTGAAGTGCTTCACTTTGAGGAGGAGCTTTGTTCATCAAGGCAGAGGGCTTTGTAAGCCACAAGCATTGTAATTACCTGGCTTTGCTCTCTTTGAAATCAGCGACAAAACTCTTGCAGGCTGCACAGGCAGCTCTGGTTTATTGTTCCATTTTCTGATTATCATCTTAAACTGCATTTTGATCATGCAGCTTCCACTGTCAGAGAATGCATGATGATCTTTTGTTGATCTTCTGAGAGAACAACAGCTCATCTTGATGCTCAGCCAAGGCATCTATCATTTAGCTGTCCCTCTCAGTTACTGTGTGAGAATGCAGCACAGCCCTGGCTCAGAGTGTCCCCACTCCATCTGGTGACCTGTCACAAGAGCTTTTGGGCTTCTTTCCTTTCACCACCCAGCAATGAATTCTTTTTTTTTTTTTTTTCTGCACAAAATGTGTTTTTACCATTTTGTGTTGAATAAATGTAACAGGTCAGATTCAAAGTAAGATGACTATCATTGAAAAAGTTTCTCTGCATCACTTTAGCCACAGTGTTGTCCAGAAGAGGTATTCTCAGCCTGCAGAAAGTATTGTGTCATTAACTGTCCCATAGGTCAGTGTCAGAAAATAAAAAAATACGTGCTGTTACCTAACATTTGTGGCAATGAGAAGTTTGAACAACTGCTGAAGTCTAGTTAACATATATCCATTTGACTATGGAACTGAGCCATTTTGGCATTTATTTCTTTTAATTTTCCTAAACAGATGGTTTTATTCCCACCATGCAATTTTTTTCCCTTGTTTTTTTTTTTTTTCCTCCTCTAGCTTTTGTTCTCCACGTATTATTCAGACAAGTGTGCTGCACATAATCTAGTATTGCAATTAAACAGGAGTGGGAGCGGGGTAAATGAATGGCAGATCTGTACTTGAGCTTCTGCCAGAGATAATGGTGGATAGGTGCAGGGGTCCACTTTTCCTGCTGCATTCTATGACTCTGTTATGTGTAGGTATAAACAGACAGGACCAATATTTCTCTCTGTTCCTTCCCCTTTCACTTCTGCCTCGTACCTGTGCCACACAACATCCATCAGTCACACAAAGGCAGTGTCACATGCTCAGTTATTGCTGCCAGAAGTAATACAAAATCAGGTCTGGCTGAAAGGTAAAAAGCAGAGCCTTCATTATGGCAGGCCAATAAAAGCCACAAACTAAAAAACCTGCAATTTTTTAATGGAGAAAAAGCACTAATGAATAGGCATTAACTGAAAATTAGGGCATGAAAAGCTGAGAAGAGGTAAGACAAATCAATTGCTATACCTATAAGCCTGAGCTGACAATAAGCCAACAGCAACACCAGCAAGATGCATTGGACCAAAATAATCACAGGTGAAAACAGTGGGAAATTAGGTGTGAATTAATTAGTTTAACAAAGATCTACAAACACTAAATAATTCCACAACTGAACATGAGTGGAGTAACTGTACAAAAGGATCGGAAAAACTATACAGAAAGAATTTAAGATTTATGCCCTGCCTCTGGTGGGAGATATGATGATTGACTGTGGGAGCATAAGGAAACAAAAACCATGGTGCTCTTTCCTTGGGCATAGTAGGGTCTGTCCCTGTGTAATTTTATAATCTTCTGTAAAACCTGGGAGTTTCAGTTCCTCCTGGTGCTAAGCACAGATGGTGCACACGCCAGCTCCAGGTTTGGCAGATGGACTCATGGGCAAGAAAGGTGATGCAGAGGAGAAAGTTTGATCTCAGTAACCTTGCTGTCAGGTGATTTCATTTGTGATGTGTGTGGGGAGAATTTACCAAGTAATTCTGTGCTTCAGTTCTCCTCTTTACAATTATAAATTATTTTTCCTATGTGTTGAAAGCCATATTCAAGAATTGTTCTTCAGCATTCTCTTGCCTTAAATTCCTGAAGCGCCCTAAATATTTTGTTGCCTCTTCCCATCAAACTAGAGGCAGGGACTGGGCAACTCTTGGCTGAACATGAAAGAAGATATTTAGGAAAGGTCATTTACAAAACCTAATCTGTTGTTGTTCTGTTTGCTGACATAAAAAACTGGTGAGTGTTACCCAGATAATGAACAATTTGTGCCATTTTTGCTCTAAGCACTGCTTCTTGTTTAACCTGCACTGCCTGGTGCCCAAGTGCTCATGCACCAGGACACCTTGGAGGGGAGGATGCTGTGCCTGTGTGATTGCTGCAGAGCAGCCAGCTTTCATTTCCATTCGGAATTCTTCAACATGAAATTACCATCATATTCCTGCTCTCCACTGGCATCAACAAAAACCATTAACTGTAATAGCAGGACTGATTTTGCTCTTATTAGGCATTTATTAAGAGCTAAGTATCTTGATAAAGCAGAATATGTTGCAGCTTGACAGCAGAAGTGAAGCATTCTGGAGAGTGCTCCTACCATCCATCCTCCTTCCCTGGTGGTGATGAATGTGCACCATGAAGAGATTAAATCATGTGCTTCACTCGAGTAATGAAATGCTCTGTGCACTTTCTCAGTAGTCAGATTGTTGATTCTGATCAAGTGGAGGACTTGGCTGATCTTGGGATTCAGCTGATAAGAAAATGGAAATATTTGAAACTTAGAATTGACTGCCAACTACATCATTTCATATATTCATCTATAATGGTTAAAATATTGCGTGTTCTTAAATTTATTGCTGCTCTTTACAATAAAGAGCTGTCCCTGGATTTAAATAGTTCAATTGATTTTTTTTCTCTAAATTTCCTCAGGCACAGAAGCTCTTCTATCACAGTAACTACTCCTGGCTCACACCTGGGGCTAAAGCACAGGCATGGGGCAAAGCAGTGCCACACTCAGAGCACTTTCTTTGCACTGCTGTGAAACCTACAGATTCCAGCTGAGGTATCAGGGCAGAATTAACAAATGAAAAAAATGACAGATTCAAATTTCAGGTGCACATAAGCAAATATTTTTCTAGAAGAGTTAATATGGTTTGCAACTGATCTGGAGCTATTTGAGAATTCGGGTAGAATCCTGTTTAATTAAAATCTGTCTAATTATGCTGCTTGTTTTAGGGGATGAAATTTACACTCCCATTTCCCAGAATTCCCAAATTGTTAAATGAATCTGCAATATCATATTCTAGGAACAGCTTTTTCTATTTCAGTAGAACCTTTCCAACATTGTGTCATGGACTGAGCGGGTGCATCAGAAACTAGGAATCTTATTTTCTACCTTGGTAGCCAGGAGTCTTTACAGCTATTCTGTCTTCCCTCTTCTTTGTGAATGTCATGCTCAGTGGAATATCTTCTACAGGAAGAATTGAGCCTGTCCCCAGTGTGTCTGCAGTAACTGGGATGTGTAACAGTATAATGGCCAGGGGCATGCACCTACAAAAGAGGCCTTGTGAGTTTATGTCCTTTCAGGAAAAGCAATGCACTCAATGCCTTTTCTGGAATTTATTGTGTGGTTTAGAGGAAAAAAAAAAAGTAGCCTTAAAATCCTGTTATTTTCAGGTAAAATACAGATATAAGCATAAACTACTGCAAGTATTACCTATTGTAATGCCCATTCACTTCATAATGTTTTCAGGTTTCTTTTCCCTTTGTTCTATGTGGTTTTGGTCTCAAGAACGTAGGAAGCAGCTGATTGCTGAAAGTAGAAGGGAATAAGTCTTCGATTCAGTGCAATTTGCACACATGTGCTTCCATACAGAGCTGCTACCTGCTGTATTCTAAAATAAGCAAAGTCCAAAACTATATGGCTGTCCTTTATGCATTGCACAGAAGGACACAGAGAAATCAGTATATGGATTAAACAACTGTCAATTAATCTTTAAGTTTGGAATTACTTGGCAAAGGCTTTCAGTACCATTCAAGAAAGAGTATGAGGCCATGCAGTTTTCTTAAAGGAATTCTATAAATTTCTAAATATGCATGCAGCAGTTTGCTAATCCATATCCTTGCTTTGCTGTAAATATCTAAAAACTGCATTTCTGAGTTCAGGTGACTGGGTATGATCAGGTAGTGCTAAATGTGCCAGGTCTGCAATCACTGGGGTTTAGGTAATTTAAGAGGATGCTTCTCTCAATATTAATTAGCACTAGGAAACAAGTATACAGTATAGTGCATTGGTAAGATGATATGTTATACGAGTGCAATGTTCTATGATGAACAGAATGTTCTGCTTTATTCTGAATTCTATTCCAGAGGACAGTTGGCATGAACTTGGTTTAAAATGGCTGTAAAAGCCCTGGAGGCTCTGTTCTCCTTAAACCTGTGGGGTTGGGGAGGCGAATAGAACATAATAATGTCAGGAAAACAGCAGGAATCATTTGTCTCTCTTAGCAAGGAGATAAGTTGCTGAGATTTAAATTTAAAGATGAGAAACTCCTTTCAAAACTTTTCTTTACAATACTGCAGTTTGGGAAATACATAACAATGAAAGCATGTTTACTTTGTGTGGAATTCATGTCATGATGAGGATAATAAGGCCCTCCAAGGCAATAATTGCTTCACTGTAGGGTGCTTCTGCATCTCAAATTGCTCAGCATCTGGGTTTTAAATCATTTGTGTTCCTGGTGGGTAAAGCTGCCAGCTAAACAGGCAGGCAGACAAGTAGCATTTTTAAACTTACACAGCATGATCATGGCATGTGTGCATTTAAGGATGAGCTTATTATCATGAGGAACTATTACTTACACCATAGAGACAGACACCAAATAGATTCTGTATGATACAATCTTAATAAATTCTTTTCATTCACGAGGAAACCATTCAGTTTATGTTATAGATGTGGTTTGGGTATTTCAGCAGACTGTCCAGCAGGAAGGCTTTGTCTGCTGAGCTCAGAAAGTGTGCAGTAAATTCCACCATTTATCTGTGCTGCGCTGAGCAGGTGACTGCCACTAGATGCCATGCTGAAGATCATGTTATAAGCAGGAAGTGGCTTTGCTGAATTCCTAGAGAATTATGATATTAACATCTAAAGTAGACCTCAGCTTGGTAAGAGTCCATTCTGCCTGCAGGAACCATTGAAACTGAACCTGTGCTTCATTTTTTCTGGGGGAGGGTTAGACTCTGGTGACAAATATAGTGCCTTTGACATGTCCTTCTCCACTGCAACTTCTAAATGGTTGCATGCAGAACATTCTTCCAATCCTAACCTAAGGTACCCTGAGTATGTCATGGTGCATATGGGGAGTAGTTGTTGTGGTGTTGATTTTTGAAAATCCTGATTCTAACAAGAGCACCCTGAGGTGGCTGTTTGGTGGTGACTGGAAGTCCAAGTTGAAGCAGCTGATCTGCACCTCAACTGTCTGAATTACTGAAGTGTAGGCAGCAGTGACACTTGCACTATCCATGTTCTGTCTATCTCAAGTTATGACTTAACACCTTGTGTTAATGTGTTCATATCCCCAACTCCCAGTGCTGGTGTTTTGAGAAGGTTTTCAAACCCTGCCCTTGCCTACATCCATCACGTCCCTGTGACAGGACAACCTCGTGTGCTGCTGTCTGTGCAGCCTGTAGGTCTCAAATGCAATGCCAGTCTAACTGTCCTGAAACTGTGGCTCTGGAGAGACCCTGGCAAAGCTGTGACATGCCTGACATTTCTTTCTGGCTGCAGTGGCAGCTGCTTTGATGTAGTTTTTTTATGGCTTTGTTTGGTTTTTTTTGTGGGGGGAGGTTTTTTGGTTTTGTTTGTTTGTTTGTTCTTCTTCTTTTTATTTTTCCCCCCTAGGTTATTTTTAACTTGGATCAGTTCCCTGATCTGATTCATGTCACAGTCACACAAATAGTTGTACTGGCACAACAGAGGGAGCAGCAAGAATTAGCAGAGGGAGCAGTGACTGCACACTGCAGCTCTTGCACAAGAAGAAAAGCACCTTGAAGTCCTCTCTACTGTGTCCATTTGAAGAGCCCTCATTCGGTGTCTCTTACGGGAGCTTTTCTTTGCTGTTTTTGTTGTGGATTTCCCTCTCTTTGTTGCTACACAGGTTTTTTTCCCCTGTACAACATGTTGTTTCAACTTGCCAGTACTCATCTGCCATCTTCTAAGCTGTCTGCTGATTACTGAAGCCCTTAGGAAAGAAGCAAAATTCTCTGTAGACTTCTAAGCCACGTTAGCAAGCAACTGAAAATTAGCAGTAAGATAAACATTACCTGATCTTCAAAAGACAAAAAGAGGGATCATTTTCTTGTTAACCACTCAATTCTAGCTCACAAACTTCTGACAGTCACACAGAGTGACTGGGGATACCCACTCCACAAGGATTTTTCCCCTCTGCACTCAGGGGAAGAGGTTTGCCAAGCCAGCCCATGCCAGTGCTTGGTGCTTTCATGCTTTTCTGCTTTCTCCAAGGTGGTGTGAAATCAGCATTACTTGATGATCTTGCAGTTGTTAATTATGATTGTGGTTTGTGGTTTGGCTCTTTGCTCATAAGCTCCTAGTTTTTGGCTTTTTTTTTTCTTTTTTCCACAAAGGGAGGTTGAATCACTTGGCAGGTGATTCTGCTCTCTAATGTCATACTTCTCCATGTCAGTAGTCAGTCATGACATAAACTTCTTAATGTACCTGGAATCATCCTTTTATAACTTTTATCCTCAGTTTTGGGAGTGGGGAGAAGTTAGTCATAAGAAATGAAAATGCTTTACTTTTATGTTTGTTTGATTTCAGAAAAAGATTCACTATTGTGTCCTGACTTTTCTTGAGCCAGTAGCACCTTCAGTCATCTTTTATACCACTACAAAGTGAACGTAATCCTGCCTTTCTTCTTCTTTCATTTGAGAGTGCTACAATGAAGTGGAAGATGTACATGCGGCTGAACTTATGACAAAATGCTCTAGTGAAACACAGATTTGCTGAAAACTTCAGCATTTCTATTGTTTTTTGTTGCTTTCTGCTTCAGTAATATTTGGATTCTGGGCAGGATGGAGGTTGTTTGGTAGCCGTGAGATAATAAAAAATAATAATTGTGTTAATGCTAGCAATAATAACAGTATAATTTAAATGAAAAGAAGAGAGAGAAAAAACACCAGGCAGTTGCTCACCACTCCCTGGCCAATACCCAGCCCAGTCCTAAGCAGCAGCTGATGGCTTCTGTCCAACTCTCCCTTGTTTATACACTGGTGCTCTGTGGAGTGGAATATCCCTTTATCCCTTTGTCCAGTCCCAGTCAGCTGTCCTGGCCATGCTCCCCAAAGGCTTCTTGTCCACCTGCTCTCACTGTCAGAGCAGGGAAAGTGAAAAGTCCTGGATTGGGGTAGGCATGGCTCATCAAGGACTCAAACTTCAGTGCGTTATCAGCATTATCCTCATCCTGTAATTCAAAACACGGCCTGTACCAGCTACTAAGAAGAGAATTTACCTTATCCCAGCCAAAACTAGGACACATCTGAACTGTGCTTGGAACTCTGCAATTGAATAGGGATCTTGGAAATTGCTGTAAGAGTGGGGAAAGTGCTCAGGTTCTTGCTCTGTGCCAGCCTAGAGCAGAGAAGCTTTTGTTTGTTTCTGGAGCACGGGGAAGCCTTTGTGTTACTTCATGTCCATTAATGTGTTCACCAGGAAACCAGAAATCAGAGCTGTAGGAGGTATTTTACTTACCCTTTGGCACAAAATGATAACTACCAGCAAAGGGGACTTTTATTCAGCCAGGTCCAGTAGATTACAGATGTGTACCTGAAGGCAGAGGAGATTGAGTCCTATAAGGTATAAACGACACAAAGAGTGCTACAGTCTCCACCAGTTTAGGAAAGTGTCCAGAGACTTACTTTATTCTGGTTTTACCCATATAGGTCTACGGAAATTAATCAATAAGCAAGGACACAGGGTGAAAACATATGGTCTTTGATATTTAATAAATGGATTAACAGAGTCCACCGCTTAATATTCAGCCTCTGCCTTAGGAGTATAAATTAATAAGCATTAGGTTCTTTTTAATGAGGAATTTTCCCTTTTAAAGCCTGAATGAATTATCAAAAAGAGCTCTGGCAGAATTTCAAAGACATTTTCTGACCTTCTAGTATTCTGGCCTGCATGAATTTTTAACAAGATGCTATATATCTGGAAGGCCTATTAGAATTTGTCTGCAGGAAATCTATCTGCCCTGCAGCCCCTCACCCCCTTTTTTTTTTTCTTTCTTTTTTTTTTTTTTTTTTTTTTTTTAATGTTTAATTTATGCAAATAGATTTAAAAAAACAGTCCTTATTCAAGTTAATAAAACTCCACACATGGTTTTTAAATATTAATCATGGCTGGCAAAAATCCTTTATTTTTAGTGCAACTTTCATTTATATTCGTTTTTGTATAGTATCAACAATGTAAAGTGTTCCAAGATCTCTTTGAAAATGCATATTTTAAAGTGCATAACATGCATAACTTACAATTAAAAGCACATGGCTATGCTTTTCTCTTTTACTGGTCTCTATCCCAGAAAACCTTTAAAATCTCTTTCTGGCATCTAAGACTGTTCAGAAAATAAATGTAACAGACCAAAGCAGATGTTTTAAGTACTTGTAGATTGATTTTGAGCATAATGAAGAAAGCTTATTGTCATTACTTGCTTTATTTTCTTATTTTTTAGAAGGTTGCTCTGTGACATTTTGAAAAGGCAGAACGTTGTGTTTCATAAAAGGTTTTAGTTATCTATGCAAATTTTTACTGATGATGTTTTGAATTCTAAATGCCACTTCAGAAAAATGCTGTATCTGTTAATGTAAACGGAACTGTTTCACTTCTTGGCATCACAGCTGGTCCTACAGACAGGGCAGTCTGTTGTCAGTGGGTTATTGCTCTGAATTGCTGGAGCAGATTCCTTGCTCCAGTAGCTCACTCCAAACTTCTACTCAATGCCATGAATTAGACACCTCCTCCTGGAATTACCTGGGTGTTTCACCTTGCCCACCTGGATGCTGCAGAACAGAAAATGCCTGGGAGCAGCCCTTGCTCCCAGACATGGTTAAGGTGCTCCGTGATCCCCACATGGATCAGTGCCCGTGTGAACCAGGGGAGAAACAACCTTAGCAAATAGATTATTAGAAAGTGGCTCCCTTTATCTTGTTAATAATGGCAGGAACCACTAATAGGATTTCCATGTCACTATTAGTTTTATTCCATTAGTTTCAGGGGAAAGTTCCCATCTGAGTTAATCCTTTTGTGCAGAATTCCTCCCCAGGATAAACCCACAGGAACTGTTGCAGCCGGTGGAATTGCACATCAGTTGGACCTGAGCCACTGAGAGTCACTGAATATAAAACTGAGAAATTCAGAGCCTGGTTCACACATTCAAGTGCTAACTGGTCCCTTGTGTCTGGAGTTCACTGACATTCCCTGCCCTGGCTCTTAATTAGGGCCACACAAGAGTAGAAAATGATGCTGCAACACATGGCTTAATAAAAGCTGGTTAATTATTTGCTCATATTACTTTGTCAGGACAGCTTAGCCCTGGAACAACTCCACTGTGGATGATTTTCAACAAGGCAGCATTGAGCTGGCACAGTGTTGTCCATCTTTGATAGGACAAGGGCTAATGGTTTAAACTGGAGGTGAGTTCACTTAGGTTAAAGATAAGAAAGAAGTTTTTTACAATGAGGGTGGTGAAACAATGCCATCTTGGAGTGATGTTGTGCAATTACCATGAACAATCAGCTCTAGTAATAAAGGTTCCCACAGGCCAATTTTTTTTTTTTTTTTTTTTTTTTTTTTTTTTTTTTTTTTTTTTTTTTTTTTATTTCGTTTTCAAATGTCCTCAAGCTGCAGAGTTAAAGGATCAGTGTGCATGAGGAGACGAACATGCTAACAGTGGAACTGAAGGCAGGATCCTGGTTGGTCCTGGTTTCATCCTGGTAAAGTCTGTTAGGGAAACTAATGATGAGATTTTGAAAGACACCTGGAGATGTTAATCACCCAAATGCCATCAACAGTGCTTGAAAATTACTTCTACATGCCTCAATTTGAATAAAGGGACTGTCAATATCTGCTCAATTAAGCTGGGTCTCCCTGACCGTGCTATTGAACACAAGGGAGGGGAGTGTGCTACATAGATGATAAATGGTGAAATAATTAACAAACTGTTTGTTCTTCAGACAAACTATTGTAATTCCCCAGAGAGAAAGAAGTATGGGACCTTTTGTACGGAAGTACTTTCTGAGCATGGTATCAGTGGGTTAGAAATTAGAAAAAGGAATAATTCTGTGAATCATCATGCTAATCTTTAAGAACATTAACATAAAAGTATACTGTGCCTTACATCTGCTAGCTGCATAGTACTATACTTTCAAATTACTTTTTTTTTTTCTGAATAAGCCACTGTACTTGCAAGGACTAATTTAAATTTAATGATTTAAATGAACTGGTATCTGCTCATATGGGACAGCATACACCAAAAGGAACAGGGGAGTGGAGAGCACTGACATTTGTATACTGAGCCAACATTTCTCAGAGGACACCAAGTCTATAGCTGAGCAGAAACAAAATGAAAATCATGTTTTCAGGTGGCCAGTGCAGCTGCTATCTTTGAATTTGCTTCTGCCTTAGCCCTCTCTGCTGATTTCCTAGCATTTCTTTATACAGCATGACTTCTGATTTATGCCATGTGACAGAGAGCCTAAATGGTTTTTCTGAACTTTAATGTGACTATTGTGTGGCACGTTTGCAAGAGTAAATAAGGCCAGGTGGAACAAAAAAAGCTGCCTTGCATCTCTTGTCTCAGTTGGTCTTTCTGCAGAGCAGTGGGAAGGAGCTTTTCCCAAGAGCAACTTGCCATGCTCTGAGAAGTCCAAGATGCAGCAGCTCTGGCAGGGCACAGGGGGACAGCAGCACCCATCAGGGCCTAGAGCTTCCCAGGGAAGTGAGACTGAGGGCAAGAGGAGTCAGTGTTGTATGGCAAAGAGAGCAGGAGGCTTGTTCTACCATAATATGACTATTCAGGGGTCTGAATCTCCTTGGCTGTCCTCCTGGGAGAGAAAGGTGTAGTTTCAGGTGCTTGTTTGGGGGTTTATTGCAGCATTTGCAATGCTGCCACGGAGCCACCTGAGGGGAAGGTCTGCCAGGTGTTCTGGGGAGGGCTCAGTGGCTTAACACCACCACCTCTGTGCTTCAAGTTATAGTTTCACCATCTGTGGTGGAAGGCTGACTGTCACATCAACTCCCAGTGCTTCCCCACATACCTCAGTGTTTTGATACTGGCAGAATCAAACTGTGATGGTCTAATCCTGCCCATAGCAGTGAGTTGACGGTCACTTGGTAAATGCTGCTCTCAGAAATTCTCCACTGAATCTCTAGAGTTTATCTGGGCTGTCAGATGAGTGCAGCAATCAGTTGGTTTAGATTTCTGGAGTAGGAAAATCAAATATTTCTGGAGGGCATGTCAATGAGTAGAAGAATATTAGAAGCATTAGAAGAATAAATATTGCTAGAATAATAAATACTGATGAGAGGAAATGTTTAGCTTTTAAATGCAGGCATTAAGTCCAAATGTTTTGTTCAGCCCTCTTGTCTTCTAGTTTGTTCTGAAATGCTGCAGGAGAAGAGTGCAGAGAGGTTCTACCTCCTGTACACAGAACAGAAGGGTTCAGTAGGTTTTGTACAGTGAAGAGCTCACAGAAGTGCATTCAAACCCCTGTAATTACCAAAAAAGCACCTATAGTGCAAAGACTTGGATGTGTGCTCATGCAAAACATCCAAAGGAGTACAAGATAGATTTCTGGGTGTCACAGTTTATTTCTGTGGCATGTCCTAGGCCATGGCATGGCATCTGGAGGTGTTTAAGGAAAGATTGGATGTGGCACTTGGTCTTGTTGAGAAGGTGGTGTTTAGTCAAAGATGGACTCATAGATCTCAGAGGTCTTTTCCAGCCTCATTGATTCTGTGATCTCTGCTCATTTATTGCTGCCTGGTGTCTTTCTCTGATGGGTTTTGTCTGATGCATCTGTCCACACAAACCTAAGCATCCATAATGAAGTCACCTTGGTGGAAAAGAGAAAATGCCTATTTCAATGTTTACTGAAATATAATATTTGGGGGAAGGGTTAATTTAGTCTGGTAGGACAATTCTTATATCATCTGAGGATGAGATGCATTTTATAGATTTAAAATTAATGATGTATTATATGAATGTTACAGGAAATTAGGTATACCTGAAGGGAGTTGGTTGCCCTGTATAAATAAGGTTGTATTAACTATGCATGAAAAACCGAAACCAATTAACAATAATTGGATATCTGTGTTCTTCCTGGGTGTAGTAAGAAGAAACAGTGATTTTGTGGTAGGAGAGAGACTGAGAATGACAAACTTACTACTAATTGTGACTCAATACGTGTCAACTCTGAAGCCATTGCATGTCCCTCAGACAGTGCAAGTCACCATCCTCCCTGCCTTTTTCCATCTCTCCATCTACAGGGCAACCGAGTACTGTGATTTTCTGGGTTTTTTTTTGCTCTCTCCACAAATAATGATTTGAATTTCAAAAGGTTTTGCTTTGAGACTGCTATCACCCTCTTTGTTTTTGCTTTTTTGCATATGTTCCATGATTTTGCTGTCAGGGAAATTCATAAGCAGCAAGTTTTAACTAATTAGAGAATATTAATAGAGGATGAATTTCAAATTCATATGTATGTCATTTCACACTATCTATTCTAAGTCATATGCTCTCCTCTCATGAGCTAATAATGTACTGTGTAATTTATGAGGTATGTCAAATGAGCTACTTCACAGATTTTAAATATCAGCTCATAAATTTTGAATAATCATATTCACAAATATTATTTCTAGAAATCAATTAAAATTAATAATAGATCTGTATACCAATTGTTGACCTCTGGTGGCAAAGACTATGTATATGGAAGAGGAAACCATTTTTCTAAATGATTTTCTGCACAATTGCTCCAATAGACAATCTGACTACAAACTGCAATATCAAGGCTTAAATTAGGTATTGAATATCAAGCACTGGGAAGGTAGGAAACTACATTGTTTGTTATGCATTATGATGACAAGCATCCCACTTCTATAAATTTAGTTCCAGCAGTCAACTGCATTGAATAAACACTAAATTTTCCATGGAAACATAACTGCTTTCTGGAGCACAGTAGCACAACAGCTCCATGCTACTTAAACAAATGCAGAAATTCACATATAAATAAATGACTGCACATGGTCTTTCATCTAAGTAAATCAATGTATGATTGTGTAAATCCCTGAGATTTTTGAAAATTCTGGCCCTGACCAAAAAAGCACTCCAAGATTAAGAGTGTATTTGTATATATTTTCCATCGGCAAACTTAGATATAATTTAAAGATTGGTCTTGTATATCAGAAAACAACTTTCTTCAGGAAATTGGTTTGCTGCTTTACTAAAATAGTGTAGGCTGCCTTGCCATGAGGAGCCCTGTTTTTCAGTTTTGTGCAAGGAATGCCATTTGCATCAAGAGAAACTCTTCCCTTGGCTAAGAATTACCTCTGTGATATGAATCAATGGAGCAGGGCTTTATAACTTTGTTTATATCAAGCACATGACGTGATTGAAAAGCAGAACTAGACCCTTCTTGCCTAAGTCTTCTTATCATCAAAGAGGTTAAATAATTTCTGGGTAACAGAAAGCATGTTTGGTTCTTCGAGTTGACTTCAGTCTGCCCATGCATTGTTTCCCTTATCTCTAAAATGGGGAGAAAATAAATATTGTGATGTTTCAAAGGAGTGGGAGCAATGGCTCTGAATTTGTGAGTTATTTGGAGATTCTTTGGTGGGTGGAGGTTGGAAGTACAAAGTTCTGCAGAGTTTTTCTTGTTCCCTTGATGCCCAGGGAAGTGCCTGGGGAAGGTGTCCAGGCTTGGGTCTGCTTCTCTGTTAATTTCTCTATTTATCTTCATTTGAGCTATCTTTGATAGCTCTTTCCCCACTCTCTGTTCATTTTCTGATGTCTAGGCAGGTGATTTTTGCACTCTGTGTGGTCAGTAAGCTTCACCTGTGCTTGAACATCTTTCCTATTTCGTTCAGTGTAAATCCACCCCTAATTACCCTTGTGTCAGTGGTGGTTTTCCACTGGATTAAGAATGTGTGTCAGTTTCCCTAACAAGTTGCAGTGCAAGTTTCAGGAGACAGCAGTAGTTGATATAATCCTCAGAAAGAGATGAAAAAGGGGGAGAAGGGAACAAAGGGTTCCTGTGTAACTCAGGCCTTGCTCCTGATGTAGCTGCCTGCAAAATGGTGGCACGGGAAGATTAAAGCAGCCAAAGCACCTCTGTGAAACAGAACCAGATCTGAATTGAGCAGGAGGATTTTTGCATGGGGGAAGTGTGATTGTAAGGAGAAAAAAAGATGGAATCTGAAGGCACACCACAGATGTTATAACTTGGATACAGAGCACCAGAGAGAGAAAAATATTAACCTGCACTGGTGTTTTGGTCTCTCTGTGCTGTAAGGAGAATTCATTGTTCCCCTGGACCTGAAAGGAGTTCTCAGCACACCCAATTGAGTTGAACTGGTCTCTAGTAATATTTATTGATCACAGATTTCCTTGATCATGGCCATTAACATCTTCTAGTAATAGCAAAAAAAATCTTTGGTATTTTTCAGAATTAACCAGAGGATGCACTTTGGGTTGCCTATTATTATGGATATATGGATTTGCTACCCAGCTATTTGGCTTTAGGGTTTTTTTAAGGATTATTTAGGTCAGCTGTTAAGTGTACTTTGTTAATTTTAGAAAATTAACAGGTAGCTCAATATTTTTTCCTTTATTTGGTTGCAAAACAAACAGGGCTTTTTGTTTGTTTATTTTGTTTGTTAATTTTGTCTTTTGTCTTTCTTTTCCTTTTCTTTTTAACAGAAATGCCCTGGGGACCCAGGGAACAAATAAATCAAATTTTTTTTCTAGTACTGCATAGTTTTATTATGTTTATAATTTGTTAGTCATTCTGCTTCTTACTAGAAGTAGCTGTTATTTCAGGATTACACAAAATCTATTGGGGATAGAGAAATGAGATATTTACAGAAGCAGATATCTTTCTTCAGTTTCTTTACTGGATTAAAGAAGAAAAATGGTGGAATGAATAGGAAAATGAAAAGAAATGCTTATTTTTTCTTGAGATAATAAGTTAACACTATTCCGTTATGTGTATTTATCTCCAATCTTTATGACTCAAAAGATTTGAATATAATAAAACTCTGGTACACCAAAACCAAGAGGTAATAAAAAACCTCATTGTTCTAATTTAATGCATTTGACAAATTACCTCAAAGGCAAAAAATTGCTTCTTTTATTGTTGTGGGTTTTTTTCCCCAATGCAGAAAGAGCCCATAAGCTTATCAGATTACAATTCCTTACCGTTGCATAATTTGTTTATGATTAATACAGTCTGTATATCACTTGGGTTTTTAGGTTCAGAATACAATTCAACCTGATTTCTGTTACACCAGAGCTAAACAGGGACAAAGACTTTATTTTTCAAGACTTTCTAACTGAATTCAAATAAGGCTTCACCTGATGTCCTGCCCATTTCTGCTGGTGCACTTACATGATTTTACTGCTTTGGTGTAGGTTGTTCTTCAGTATTTTAATTGGAAAATATCAGTGAAAAAATTTGTCCCCTCATAACTGGAAGAGTTTATTCACTCCCTAACAAATGACTCCTCAAGGTTAAATTTAAAGAAACTAATGTGGGTAGACTAAAAGAAGAAAAAAATTACAAAATCCTACAACAGGAATCAAAACTATTTTTAGTGAGATTTTTATGTCAAACCACCATTATCTGCAAAGAATCTGCTTCAAGTTTGTCCTTGTCCATTTTTTGATCAATTAAAAAAAAAAAAAAACAAAAAAAACCAAAAAAAACCCCCAACAAACAAAAAAGAAATTAACTCTTAATACTGACACACAAGCTTACCAATTATTTTTAAAATTCTTCCATTAAATTAAAAAAACCCCTTGGGATAGAAAGGGACACACATTAGGTGTAATAAAAGAACCTGCAGGACTTACATAGAACTGTGACAATGACACCAGTGTAGAAAATGCAGTCACCACTGAAATGGCTGAAATTTGGTGACTGCAGTTTGCACACAGAGGATTAAAAAAACAGCTGGCAAAATTTCAATACCCCAGGTAGGCTTGTGCATTTTGACACAGGTTTGCAACAAAGTTTGGCCTATATTAAATCTGATATATCAGACACCTCAATGGATTAAGAAAAGAGGTTTCTAACCTAAATAGAGATGTAAGAGCATCTAAAAATATCCCTATTGAACGAACTGTTGAACTGAAAAATCAAGACCAGATTAAGTCAATCAGCGGGTTAGCTTTTTAATTAAAAAGCTTTCTTTAGTGGTTTCACATTTATCTTGCTAATTTGTCCAGTTTTGATGTTTTTCTCCTGCGTGCTGGCTATTAGGTCGCACAAATTGAAAGACTCTTCTGCCTATGCAGGTCACATGCAGGGTAGTGGTCAAAATACATCTTTTGACTGGTCCACTCTCTTGGGATGTTCAAAGTAGGTATTCACACCAAGGTAATTGGTAGAGCCATATTTCTGCACAGCCCTTAGATTTGCGCATGGCTTATCAAAAAAAGTAACTGGGGAAAAAAATCATTTAAAATAAACATTTTAAACCAGGTTGAAAGAAGTATCAGTTGCCTAAAATAGACATCTTCTTAGTGTGACCCAGCAAAAAAACACAATAATAATGAACACCTCTGAAAATAGCTCTTATCTGAGCTGTTTAGACATAGGCAACACTCATGACATTGTTCACAGAGGATTTTGTGTGACTACAGTCACTTCACATCTTACTACAATAGTCCTTGATCCTCTGTTTCTCCTAAAGTGTGTTACAGTCCACCTTGCAGTGCACTCTCTAGAGAGCAGGAAAGAAAAAGAGAAACCAGGCACACCAGTGGCTGCTTCCCATCTTTCTGGTATGGTTATAGCTCAACCTGTGACTCCAGAAGAAAGAAGATGAGAGGGGCAGTGTAGATGAGGAGTACTGCAATGTACAATTATTTGACTTCATGTTTTTGTTCCCTGAGGTTACCAAACCTCTCTTGAAGAGTGAGATTTGAAGAAAATTGAAAGAACTATCATTTCTTTGTCCTACCCTGTTTCCTATTGGATGACATCTTAGTTTGGTTAAGTCTCTGAAAGCTAAAAGTCACTTAGACAGACAGCTTCTGTCAAGATCATGCTTAATCAGCTGCACTCAGGTAGGAGGTAACAGCAGCTCTCTCTTGGGCTTTGTAGCAACTCCTCGTGTAGATAAGCAACACGGTGCACTGGCAGCTTAAAAGTATCTCTTGTGTTTGAAGCAAACTCCATGGACTCTAAGCTGTGTTCAGAGCTACTTTGATAAATGCATATCTTAAATTTTCTCAGGCAGAGAAAAGTTTTCAAAACTGGTAGACCACCTTCCTCAAGCCAGTGAAAGTTTCGTGTCATTTGCCTCTTCTATTTCCATTTTTTTCCACATCCAAGCTAAAAGAATAAAGCCTATTATACTTCAAGAAATGTATTTTGATTCCTTTTATGTTGTCTTCTTTAAATATGATGTTCTATGACAGTATTATTGTAAATTTGAGAGTGATTCTCTTCCCTTTGAAGCTCAGACTTATTCTTCATTTTAATGTCTACTAGCTTCATGTGGCCCGCTCTGCAAGGTTCCTGTGAAGATGTAGTGCATCTGCTTTTGTGAACTCTGTCATCTTCTTCTCAAATGTAGAGCTGAATACTTCCTGCTCTTGGACTCTTTAGAGTTCAGTCCACAAATCTGTGCTATTTTTTCTTCTTTTCTTTTCATTTTTTTTCCTTTTTTTTAAAAATAATTTTTTTCTTTGCTATGGGTGTCTAGAATGCCATAGTTATAAAAAGTGTTAGAGAGTAAGTTTCACATGCAAATAATGGCCTTTTCAGTCATAAGTGGTTCAATTGCCAGTGTAAAAATAGGCACTTCCTCATACCTTTGTGCCATGCCATTTATTATTCTGTATCAGCATCTGTGAAGTGCTGTTTAATGCTCTTCAGTGTTGTGTGTGTGGCTCAGTAGCACAATGAGCCAGCTCAGGCTCACAGACCTCGTTGTCCTTTCAGCTGAAAAGCCAAGGCTTGGTGCAATACCCCTGAAAGAAGCAATCAGTGGATTTACAGAACAACACAGCACACTAACTTCTACTGCCTGTCCCCAAAACATAATATTAAATTATGTGTTAAAAAGGATATTAGGGGCACGGTCTTTGGGAGAATCCAACTTGTGTCCCATCTGAATTAGCATTTAGATGAGCTGGAGTCTCAGATGAAGCACAACCTAGATGAGTTTTATAGCACTGTGCTGCTTTGTACATTATCTCTGTCAAAATACAGCTTTGTGAATACAGCCTTACACACACACACTCACACATAGGCAGCAAAGAAAGGAGCAGCAGACACGAGGGACAGCTTTCACCTCTCTTTCCATGTTTCCTGTGCCTTATCAAAACAGACCTGATACAGGTGCATGCAGCCCTGCATCACAAAATGCTTTTCCAGTAAGACAAATCTCTAAGCCTGAGTTCCTCTTGTTGTCCTCTGGAACAGCATTTAACCATTCCTAGCGTAGAAACTGTTAAGTGCAAAATAATTTGGAAAACTTTGGTAGAATTGCAAGTGTCTTCAGTCACATGACTTCTACATGTTCAGCTAGGACATTATTTTGTATACCAGTAACCTAGCTACGACCTGGAAAATACGGGATAAACCCCTGCCAGTTAAACATAAGTGAAACCTAAAGATTTATTTATGAAAACAGTAATGTTGTGTTTGCAGAATAAAAAAATAAAAAAAAATAGCACATTTTGGAATTAGGTCTTGCATTACTGATAAAACCTAGAAATGGGGTTGTCAGGCAAAATAACAAAACCAATTGTCCTTTGGAGAGCTTCAGCCTGACCTGTGCCTGGTAAAGCAAGCAAATAATGACACATGCCCCCTTTGCTTGTTGCAAGTTAGTGCTGGCCTTGATTGTGTATTTTGAGGAGTAAAGGAGAAATGTGTATCTCTCTGTGAATTTTTTGGCATAACACTAACACCAGTGGGGCAAAGATGGCTCTTCAGTGCTACTGGCACCCATAGAAAGAGTTCCTTCTCTAATGAAGCATTTGTTTCCCAATTTATTTTGCAGCTGCAGAGAACAGAACATTTTGCACTCCAGTGGGATCATTATTCAATGGAAATTGAATATAGGAAAGAGGCTTTTGCAGAAAGGCCTTCTCTTACCTGGCTGTTGCATGTTCTCTTGCAGGCCAGGCATAAGCAAAAATTCCTCTCCACATGGAATATTGAAGCCTGGGTGCGACCCAGAAAGGAGATACAAGAGAGGAATAATTATTTTTCTGAGCACTGTTGGCAGGAAGAAAGCTTTTATTACTAGTTTCACATCACCACAATAAGAGTTTAAAAAGAATTATTAAGTCACTGATGGCAGTGTAATGAATTATTAATACAAGCAGTTGATAAAAATGTTTACTTATATTTGAAGTTCTCCTCTTTGAGAATGTGGGTAAATAAGAAAATATCTGTGCTGATTCAAGACTAAACCTGAGGGATCTGCTAAAGTCTTAGTGCAGACCACTAGGGTTGTTTGCACAAGTCTTACTGAAGTCAGAACTTAGACTGTGTTGGCAGAGGAAAATCTATTTTATTGCTATTACTTTATTTTGCTTACACCAGGGAGGTAAATTAACTTTGGAACCATCATTTGCATCCTTGCAATATATATTTTCAGGTAAAGAAAAGCTAGTGCTTTCTACCTTTCTCTTTTACTTAGAAGTTACAAACAAAAGAATAAGGAATGGAAAAACCTGGGTGGGGGTTTACGCATTTTTAAAACATGTTTATTTATCACACCTTTCATCAAGGATTTAAAATGTGGCTGTGAATGGATTCATGTCAAAGAAGCTGCATTTTGCTACCAGGTATTTCTCCATAGAGAGTCCAGTTCATTCAAAAATGACAGTGATTATTTGAGAGGATTATTTGAGAGTCCCTATTGCCAATCACATTTCAACTGAGCAGGACTTGTCACCTTCCTGGCAGGTATTTGAACACCTGCCCAAGAAAAGGTGAAATATCTGGGTGGGAATTACCATTTGCTTGAGACACACATCAAATTCTCTAAATCACTGAGACTGTTGCAGGAATGAGAACAATGGACACTCCTACCTTGTGTTTTGTTTTTTGAAATAGTCAGTTTGTTCTGCCCGGGATCCTTGAAGGTATTCAAGTGACTAACAAGTAGGTCAGAGCAATATATTTCACTCACTTGTAAACTTACTTTGACACTGTGAGGTGCAATTAGAAGTAGAATGAAGGTGAGAAAACAGGTGTTACCCATAGAAATGTGGACAAAGAACAAACCTGTCTTTTACGTCTTTCTAAAAAGATTAAATCTTGAAAGGATTTGAGTTATTGTTATTTTCAGCAGTCTTTCTTTTTTTTTTCTTTTTTTTTTCCCAGAAGCACATAGCTGAATTCTGTGTATGTAGAAAATAGGTAAATGCTCTTAAAAATATTGGGTGGTGTGAGGACAAAACCAGGAAAAATTAGCAGAAATTTGCTTAAATCATATTGAGGGTGGGTGAGTGAGATGCTGCTCTGCCCAGTGCCCCAGACATCCTCTGCACTGACATGTTTTTCTGAATTTTATCAGGGAGTTTTTTTGTGCACTTTTCCATATATAGTTTGCCCTGTAGATATGAGAAGGTGTTTGTTCCACAAGAAACAATAGCAACCAGAAGTGGAAATTACTGCCAGCTCATCAGATGCAATCGAATAATAATGAAAGCTAATGCAAGACAACATTCAAGGTTATTTTTAAATCTTTGTAAAGGTCAATGTATTCAATGGTATTCAGTTCCAACTGCTGAAAGAGTTGCTGTGTTTAAATATGATGCCCTTGTTGTTTAGGAAATAAAAGATCCTTACTAGGAAGGGTAAACAGGACAAAGCCCTATCTGTGTCTTCTTATCACGTAATTTAGGGAAACAATTTCAGAAGTATTATTTAGATGATTAGTTTCAGTCTCCAGAACCTGTGTACTTTTTTCCTCCATCTCAAGTTGAAAAGTTCATTACTAGATAAAGAGCAAGGTGCCTCCTTTGTGGACCTTTTCTACCCTGGGTAGCTGAAGAAAGCAAAAACTATCTCGTGACCCTCCCTGACTGGTGGAACTTCTGGAAGCTCTGGAGATGTCATTAGGCAATCATTTGGCCACTGTAAAAATACCACCATGTAAATGTTGTAATGTTTATTGTCTTTTGTAGTCATGACTTCTGCCCTCCTTTTGTTATTGTGTTTGTGGCAGGAGAAAAAGGCCTCAGTGTTCAGAAATGGAGAATTAAGGAATAAAAGGAGGGGGAAAACAAAGAAACCAAAGCACCACAGTGGTGATACTGACTGCAGCTAGCTAAGGGTGTCTGCAAAACTCCCCTTATGTTGCTAAGTGTTGAAGAATATTAAAAGTTTGCTTCACAATATCATATTATTTATTCCCAAGTTAATTACTTATTTTTATATTTTTAATTAAGGTAATAATAAGGAGCAATGATGTCTTTGATTTATGGGATAGAAGAATTATCCTGGAGGGAATATCAAACTTTTCTCTTCTTCAGATGTTCATATTCTCTGTCAATACATGTTGGGCAACTCATGCAGCATTTTGTGTAATTTACTTGCAACTCCATTTGTTAAAGACTAAGAAAAATCATGGCAAAGGTAACTCAACAACGTTAAACTCAGAGCAGATAATTCACAAGTATTATACATTTAACAAAGCTCCTTTTGTTTCATAGTAAAAATGTTTTTACAGAAAGATTTAATATGTCTTTGTAATGTAACATGGGCAAAGAAATTTAATAAATAATTCCTAGAAACAGCTTTGCATAAATATTTACCAAGCCCTATTTTTCCCAATGATAGATAGGTACTGAAATGCTTTTGAAGTTGTGGACCTTGAGACCATCTAAGGTCTATTCATACAAATGCTGCTTTCTAACATTCAAATAAGCCATCTGGATAAAGGTTAAGGGCAGAGAGGCACCATTCAAGGACAGGTGACAGCTGGATGGTGATGGCCATATCAGGACTGTCATTTTTTCCCAGCCCTATCAGGGGAATTGTTCAGAGTTCAGATTGCAGGGAAAGAGAAACTGAAGGAAGAAGGTTCAGAAACAATCAGCAGAAACAAAAAGCAGCACAGAGGACACCACTCAGGGAGGAGTTTTATTTCTGTAATGTCTGCTAATGTGTGCATTGGACTGTGCTGTGCTCTCCTTTAATTTTGTGGGTGTGGCAAAGAAAACCTCTTTTTTTTTTTAAATTTATTACTGACAGTTATTAAAACTTCAGATTAATGTGCAGGTGTGTGGTTTCAGTGGCAATGCACAGATACCAGAGCTGCATTTGGTTTGAGAGCTTTAGAGTCATATTAATGTCTGTCTCTGGGAAGTAAGGCTGGAAGGGATGCTGAGTGTGCCACCTTCTACCATGCAGAGCTGAAGTGGAGAAGAGAGTGCTGGAGACTCTTTGAAAGCTGATGCAATTCCATTTGTTGCAACAATATTATTATCACCAATTAACTTGGGTCCAAAGAGAATTTGTGCAGCATTCTTTATGTATTCCTCTGCAGGTTTCTTCTCATATCAAGTACAGCAGTGTGAAAGGACAGCATCGTGTCCTTAGAACTTACCAGTGAAGAGAAAATATTTATAACTTGTCTCTGAACAGCACTGCATGGACGATGGAACACTTCTGAAAGAATATCTGTGAAGGAAATAAACCCATTAATTGAACAGAATTACTGCACACCAAAGCTACGTGTTTGAGAGGTCTCTACAGTATTCAAATAACTATTGAACCATTTGGCACATCCCTAATAAAAACCTTTATCCATTAGCCCCATTGGTGCATGCTTAGGCAAATTAACTCTTTTATATGTAGATCTAAAGAAAATGGTGTGTTATAATTAAATGATTCTTTTGGGGGCAGTAAACCTCTCTTCAAACAGCTTGAATATTAGTGCAGTCGTTTTTCTTTCAGCCCTACTAATCACAGCAAATTTAGCTTGCACAGCCAGAGTCAGGGTGCATGTTACAGGACATTCTGGCAATGGCCATGAACAGATCCCATAAGAGCTGGTATTTGTCTTATAAGAGGATTTTATCTGAAGTTAATGTAAATTTATCTGGATTCTTGCTGTTTGTGAAATCGTGTTGCTGTTTAAGTTGTCTGGTGCTGGAGATATGTGTAGGTCACCCCATAGTAGCCCATTGTGTGACTGGCTTTGGATTTGCATGGAAGATCTAGAGGACAAATGGCAACCAGAGTCATCACATTTGGAAACAGAATCCCCCTCCTCCAAGTCACTTAAGATGTTCTCCACAGTTTCTAAATGGTTTGAGACTTATTTGACTTAGGTGACATTTTGAACATTCCTTCTGATGGGTGGAAAAGGCACCAGATACTGAATCATAAAGGAATAGTTACCTTGATGAATATTTAGGCCAGGATTTCCTGACATGACTGCCAATGGCTGGGATCTGATACTTTGAACTGTACCTCATTTACTGGAAGTGCTGAATACCTGTTTTTCTGAAAACTGGGCTCTATGGACATGATCGGTTCTGACTTTTAGTTGTAAAGCTAAACACTCCACGTTTGAGTGCTGTAATCTCCCGAGACAACACAAAGCTGCTTTCAAAAAATACAAGTGTATGTGTTAGACTTTAGATTTCTGTCTAGGATATAGAAGGCGTTTTTATATTATTACTAAATTTAGTCTTGGATTTCCACATATCTACTGGATATCTACTGGAATTACCAGGATGAAAGATTTATTTATACCTTTTTTTCTTTGCTGTTTTCTGTATTTTCTACAGTCAGGCTTGTGCTCCTGCTGAGGGGGCAGGTGATTGCTTTCAAACAGCTCCAGTGCAGTTGCTTGGTGGCTGCATCTAGCACAAGACTCTGTTGTCAACTACATCATTTTATTGGCAATGAGGATCTATTTTTGGTTCTCTCTGTTGTTTTTTTGGGGTGTTTTCTTGTTTGCTTGTTTGTTTTTTGGTTTGTTTTTTTTTGAGGGAAAGAACTTAGAGCGACTGCAAATTCTCTGGTTTCCCTTAAGGTCCAGCTCTGCCTGCATCTTTGTTCTTCTGAGGAATGGTGGACTCCCATGCCAGCCACTGTCATCACCCAAGTGTCACTTTCCCCTGGGCTTTCTGAAGTACCTGGTGCCTTGGAGCATTCAGATTTGTTTGAGATACCTCCCTATCTGATGCCTGATGTCAATAAGTTTGGATGCTATCAAAGTACGATCATTAAAATAGGACTTCTGATAGTATGGAACTATAAGAAGGATTAGCAACAAGATGTGATTCAAATGTTATGGACACTGCAGGTTTGAATTGCAATAGGCAAAGCAGATTATTGCAATTCAATTTTTTTTTTTTTTCAGATTGTGTGCAGCAGGATACAAAAGGGCATGCAGTTTATCTCAAAGGACCATGAGCTGCCTACAGTTTGCACACGCAGCTTACATTGGTGGGAGTCCCAGTGTATTCTGAGGACTCAGTCCAAACCTGACAAATATCTTAGATGGAAGTGTTAAAATATGAGCCATCCAATTTATTTGCTGTTCTAAACCGAAAATTAGCACCCTTAAAATGGCTAAATTCAGCATGCACCTGGATCTCTCAGGCCTCACCTCCCTCACAGGGAAGAATTTCTACAGAATATCTAATCTAAACCTAATGTCCTCTGTCAGTTTGAAGCCATTTCCCTTTGTCCTTTCCCTACATGTCCTTGTCAGAACTTCCTCTCTGGCTCTCTTGTATCCTCCTTTGGGTACTGGAAGGTGCTATAATCTTCTCCTCTTCAGGTGAACAGCCCCAATTCTCCCAGCCTGTCTCCATAGCAGAGGTGTCTCAGCCCTCAGAGCAGCTGATGTTTCTGTGTTCATTTACATTTTGCCACCATAGAATGTTTTTAGGTTTTTATTCCCACCTGAGAAGGATAATGTTGCCTTTGCTCCTGGTCAGGCACTAATGAACACTGTGCACTGTTTTTTTGGGGGGGGCTTTTTTCAGTCTGACTAGGCTTTCCAAAGGTGGTAAGAAAGACATAATTTCCAAGAAAACATCACTCCTTTCTTCTTTCAAGAAAACAAGGCGAATCCCTTCTCACTGGTTCTACGAGATGAAAATTTAAACATCATGAATTTGGAGAAGTTTAGAAATGCCAGAAACATTATTTTTATCCCATAATTGGTTTGTTTCAGTGCTCTGTGTTTGTGGGGGTCACCAGCTCACTTCCAGGGAGGTGCAGCTTGGCTCCAGCTGTAATTCAAAGCAGTTTCCTCAGCTCTCAGCCTCGGGGTTGTTTAACCTTGAGGCTGCTGTGCTGTATCAGTGGTGGTGCCTCATGTGCAAATGTGCTGCTTTGTGATGCAGAGATCGTTCCTCCAGTGTCCTACCTTGCAGACTGCATTAAGTTTTCTAGAAGGTGAAGCATTATTTTCCACATCTCTCCTGGGATGTATTGAAAGCCTGCTGAATTCTGTAAAGACTTGGTATTTAGTTTGCTTACCAGTCTCTAGCTATTACCAGATACCAAAGGAAATACATAATGTAGCACACAAAAAAGAAATGATGTTTCAGCATTATGTAAAAATTGCTGTTGTTTCACTTATTTGAGATGTTCTTTGAATGCCAGAAAAAGGTCTTTTAGCATCTTAAGTAAGTCTTATTTATTTCCACATCCAGAAATGTTTCCTGGTAGTGGGTGCACCAGATGATGTCAGGAATCACAGGTGCCAAATTGTCACAGGTCACAGGTCTGACTTGAGAATGAGCAATATCAGACCCAAAGGAGCTAGAAACATTTGGGGTATTCAGAAGCAGAAAATACTTTTTTTTTCTTTTCCTTTTCTCATCTCACCACAGAAACAGTGGCCTAATTCTCATGGAAGTTGATCTCTCAGGCTCAGGCAGTGACCAGCTTTTATTACTTCACAGTCCACATTGCTCCAGCTGATGACAACGACCCACAGCAGTTTTAATGTTCATAGAGTGATTTGCTATTCTATCTGAAAAGCAAGAAACAGCTCTTGTTAATCTGGCTGGAAATTTTCTGAAGGCTTTTGTCTCTATTCAAAGAGAAGGCTCATTGAAACTGAAGCATGTAGAAACCCACTGCACCTCTGACAAATTTCTCATGTGGGTAGGTTTAAGGGTCCTTGGAGCTATTACATTCCCTATCAGGTACTTCCCAGCTCTCTGGTTTTCTAATCCCATTAATGCTTGCTGGAGGAGTAATTGTTGCACTGGTGGGGAAAGAGGAACTGGACTCCTTAAAAAATCTTTTCTGCAGTTCATAAAAGTAAAAAGTTGTTCATAACCTGCCTTCACCTTGACGCCCCCAAAATTTTGCATCACATTTATTCTAAATGTGAAATTTTCTGTAAAGGGGGGTTATTTTGCCACAACTTTAACTTTCTGCACTAATTACAAAGCCACTTTGTTGATTTCCTGTAGCCTTTTTACTTATATGCATTTTTCAGGATAATTAAACTGTTTAAGTAATTCAGCTGATCCTGTACATAGCCTTATTTACAATGTAATTAGGTCCAGTGCAAGCAATCAGTGATTTAATCCTACTGAAGAATGCTTTAAGTTACAGGTTTGGCTTTTTGTGCTTTTAATCCTTCCTCACCTCCCTCTCTAAGAATGATGGTAAAGGAATACACAATGTGTTTAAGATTATCTCAAGGAGAGAATTCCAGTTTGGGGACTATAATTGCTATATATTTGTATGGGCTGCAAACAAAGTATTTTTTTCTCTACACTGAACAGTGTCACCTTGTCTTTCAACAGGTACTTGGGATTCCTGGTTTCCTCTTCTGACTTAGACATTGATTCACTGTCTGGCCTTAGGTAATCTATTATCACACTTTCAAATGTATGTGCCCGTAGCTACATTCAGATACTAAAATAAGTGACTTAAGGACTGTCAAAAAGCAAGTAATTTATGGAGTTATGTAACAACAGAACACAACCCCAGTTCTGCAAATGTTAAGGATATTTAATTTTATACAGATAAGTGCTGTTCACTTAAATATTTGCATAGCAATTCATAGGTAAGGGGACTGGATATCTAATTTGGAGCATCAAAATTTGAATGTTGTGTCACTTTGCCTTGATGTGAAATATATCCTTTTAAACAATGTATCTGATTTCAATTTTTTTTTCCATTTGAGCCCAATAACCAGAAATTACAGTGTCTCTTTAGTGTGTGTGAGTAGAGAAAAGCTGATTATTTAATGAAGTGATGCTATGACAGCTGTTTGTAAGGAAAAAGAAACAATGGCTTATGAAAGATTCTTCAATGAAAAATGCACAAACATTTAGGTTGCACTTTCTCCTCTTTAATGAATAACCTTTTGGGAAAAAAAGGATACCTGTATTAAGTATCCTTCTCCACAGATCCCTTGCTTGGGCACTAACAAAAACCAATTGGTGAGATGTCAAAAATCCTCCTGGCTAATAAAAAAACCCAGTGCATACATTTCTGACATTTCCCTGGCAGGGAAGAAGCATTAGAATATGTACACATTTATATCCATATAGATGGCTTGCGAGCGACTTCAGTTTTATCCTGAAATAAGTGCTGTAGACCAAAGGTGCTGGTGTAGACAGGCAGGATAAGTTTCTGAAGCAAGTCCTTCTGGGATGGAAATAATGATCATTCCTGTCTGAACAACTTCCAGCCATTCCACCTGTTATGTACTGATTAGAGTACAAGCACCTTGGACTGCAAATTACACATATGCCCTCCTGTAGCTGACATTCCCTTTGCTCCCTTGGTTCATTTTCAAGAATAGCTCAGACTTCTCCCACCTTCAGTAATTGATTTATACCATAAAATGATTAGATTTTTTTTTCTTAAAATCACATGACTCGATTTAATACTATGTTTGGTGAAATAGGTTAAATGCAGTTTCCTGGTTCCTACATATTTTAATGTATAGCCCTTTCTTTTAAATTGCTTATGATGTTTAATAAGCAAATCACGACCTACTTCAACTGTAATTAAAGCTCACTGGAAATGCAGAAGGGTAATGGACATAGGACAGGCAATCAACTGAAAATTTAAAAAGAAAAATTTTATAACAGATTTGTATTTCCAGAAGGCCGATACAATTTTTTCTATTGCATCAATTGTCAAGAATTTTAATAATTAGGTGCAGTATAATTAACCATTAAATGAAGAAAGTTGCATTTTCATTCCTTTGTAAAGGTTTTCAATATTTCTTTATTCACTGTGAGAAAGAGTTGTATCTTTATTTTAAATTACTCTACTAGAGCTTATTTACATTCCTAAGTATGAGTAAATTTTACAACCCTCTGTATTACATTTTTGCTGTTTTGTATGATCTTAATTCCAGTTCCTGTCAACGAAATCCTCTTAAGTTGGATTCAAACTCTCGTTATGTCTTTGTGCATTTGGCCAGGCCAACCTGGCTGGAATCCATCTGGCTTCATATGGCTTGTGCCATTCCCAATAGCTGGGTGTCAGGCACCTCTGCCTTTCATAATGTGCTTTTTTGGCAGTTCTAGATGGTTCTGAATTCTGGGCTTTCTGCTTATTGTGCCCTTGGATTATTACCCATACATCTTTCTATTTATTTCCTTTTTCCCCTCCTTTTTTTTACCCCTTTCCTCCTAATTTTTTCATTGACTGTATGATTACAGTAACATGGTGAAACACAATAGGATAGATTTGCTGCTGGTGTGGTTTCCAAAAGTTCTGTTATTTGTGAATTTGGCTTATGCAGAAACAAAGGAAACAAACAAAACCCTGACTTGTTTCCCACATGTTACAGGTAGAGTCTTTTTTAGTGTACTCAAATAATAGATGCAAGGAAGATTTCAGATGCAATTTGGTTTCTAAGGATCCTTTCCAGTTAGGAGGTTTTCCAACAAATTAGGCCAAATTCTCCCTACTTTGCTGGACATTTTAGATGTTGGTGGCTTTTTTTGTTGTTGTTGGTTGGTTTTTGTGTGGTTTTGTTTTTGTTTGTTTGTTTTTTATTGTTGTTGTGGGGTGTTATTTTCATGTTTTTAATCAGATCTGCTTTTCTGAAGTTCAGGCTACATGAAGTATATAGTGCAGTGAATGACAGGAATATTTTTGCAAGGCATTTGTGTGACTACACATAGGAGTCCTCTAGCACTCCCTATTCATCAGTATGATTCCGAAGAAAGTGGTTATATTTATGGAGAGTGAGACAAATAATGACTAAATCCACCCATTTTTTAAGGAATGTAAAGCAGGATATTCTTGGGAAAAGAAACATCCACATATTTCTCAGCTATTGAACACTACATGATTAACAAGATAAAAAAGATTTGTTAATTAGTAAAATAAAATGTGTAAGTTCAAGTTAATGCAAAGTTCATTCTTGAAATAATTTGATGAGTCTTATTTAACCCAGTTTTAGTAACTGCCTTTCTTGTCAAACCAGTCAAGGAGGATCTGACAGTTATTAAAAATGTGACAGTTGTGTTAAAATACACAGGAGGAATTAATTGTGAAGTTCATATTTATGCAATTCTGATTGACTTCCTTTTGCTGAAGTTGGTTCACTGGGAATATTGTTGTAATTCAGGACTGATGTTTTCAATTTCACTTATGTTGCAAAAAAGTTGTATTCAGCAGATAGAAGGGCTCAGATGAATGCAGCACTTAGTTTTTCTGCTCTCCAATAAAACTGGACTGACACTGTGTGAATCTGGGAGCTCTCATAATCTGTGAGAAGTCTGGAGAAATTGTATTACAGTAATTGACTTCAGGAGGATCGAGACTTCCTCTAACAATTCCATGGGGCTTTCAGTATTTCTACAGTCTATTTTAAGGCATGTGCACACTGGTGGAAGTAGTGCTTCTAATCAAAATGGGCTATATTTTATGCAGACCTTGGAGACCAAGTAGGTAGAGCTAATTGGCTTATAACTGACCTGCTTAAAAGATGTCAAAATTGGCTGTTGGCTGTTCCTTTATAACATTAGTTTGATTGACTAAGAGTCTAGCAGCAAGATATGAAATATTATGAATCCAATTCATTAAAATTGTCCCCATTTTAGATCATTACATATTTTCAGAACAAATGGAACATACTTGCAGTATGAAAGAAATATGGGTCTGTAAATTACTAACCCATCAGCCACCTCCTTCTCCTTCTGTTTCCCTCCCCAGAATAAAAAACTCCAGTAGATCACATGGAAACAAGGGGAGAGCAGTGGGGTGTAAATTTTCCTCTCGGTACTATGTAAAATCTGTGTCTTTAAAGAAAAAATAAAGAGGAATATTCTGGGCTTGATTTGCTTCCAGGTTATTTGGTTGCCTGTCATGCAAGGACTCAGTTCAAGAGCAATGCGCATGCAGAGCTATCACTGCATCAGAATTCTGCCTCCCTCTCATAGGGGAAGATTTTGTTCGTTTGGATAATAGTTTTATTTCACCTTTTAAAAATCTGTTTTAAATCAACTTAAAATCTGTTCTCAAAGGTGATTTAAAATAGTTTTAATCCACCTTTTACTCTGCTAGGTGCAGAGCTGCCCTTCCTCAGGTGACTGTTCTCATCCCATTGTTGGTAGCACTCAGTTCTGAAGGTGGCATACCCAGGGGAGGGTTGGATGAAAGCTGTATGTGCTGTTTGCAGGCTGAAGAAGCTGAGCTCTAGCATGCAAGAGGATGGGGAATTGGGAAGTTGCAGCATCTTGCATGGACATTTTGTACATTTGCATTTCATACCCACTCTTAAACCCTCCTCTCAGCATAAAGGCAGGACCTACAGGATTATTTTGGTTTAAAGCTGAGGCTTGGTGTTTGGGTGTCACCGCTGCTGCAAAGTGTTCCTCTGAGCGAGGGAGGAGGTGGGTGAGGTTCTGCTCATCATTCCTCTTTCAGGTGGTAATTATGCTGGAAATCATCTCAGGGAAGTTTGCTTTGGGCCCCATTCCAGCTGATGCATTTTCCAATGTCCTTGGCTTTCTTCTCTCTTCAGCTCCTTGGCTCCATCCTTTCCAAGCAGGTTCTCTCTGCTCTGTTGAAAAGCAGCCACAGCCCTGTGTGCCCCTGGTTGGTTTGGGCACTGCTGCTGCTTTGCACCCTGTTTCCTGAGGGTATTCTTTTGTGTATACACAGGTAATATCAATGCCTTTGACATTCACCCGCTCCCATGAAGGACAATTTAAAGCACATCTAGCCATGGGGTTGTCTTGCAGAGCAGGCTGTGTCCTTTGCAAGATGTTTCACATGTGCCTTCTGCCACAGAGCTCTGGCTGCACCACCTGCAACCCCTCCAGCTGTGGCAGAAACACTGCAGCAGAAGGGATGATCTGCTTTTCACTGGGAGAAACCTTCCTTGGCATGGCCTGGGTGCCTTCACAAACCCAGTGCAGGGCACTTGAGCTTCCAAAGCCAAAGGCAGTCTGTGCTCTCCCTGTATCTCCCCCGCTGCTCAGGGAAGCTGCAGCCACACTGGGGATGAGCAGGGTGTGTGCTACAGTGACTTTAGGAGATGAAGGTGCAGCAATCCATCCTTCAGCCAAAGGCTTCTGCATTTTTCCTGCAGAATTATGGTACAGACAGAGCTAAAATTGCATTAGGGCACATCTGTTTGCTGCCTAAATCTGTTACACAAAACACGTACGATTTATGGTGGTACCATTCCACGTGAATGTGAGTTATGCATCTTATCCAAGCCTTTGGAGCTGTTCATTAATATAGATTGTTGTTTGTTCATTTTGGCAAAGCTCAGAAAATCCTACAGGGGCCAAAAGCAACTGAAATCCTCATTACCTCTAACAGCAAATGATGCATTCATCATCTTTAAGCCGAAAAACACAGTCCCTTTTTCTTTCTTTGTACATGAAATAGCTTTTTCAGGTTCTGAATTTGAGAACAGAAGGCTCAACATAATGAGAACCAGTCTCCAGAAAGAGGCAACGAGCTAGGGGGAGGATTTGCCTTTCATACTTCTGCTTTATTGTTTTTTGCTAATGTTAGATTGCAATTCCAAACATCACAAGTTTCAGGGATGTTGCTAGGTGTTTATGTTCTTCTCTGTGTTCCTCAACAGATACTTTGGCAGTTGGAAAATTGAGGATATCTTTCTTTCTTTGCAACATGCTTCTTCCACAGCAGTTACCCTTGGTGTAAAATGAGATCTCAGTCATGTTCCATTCCCATCCTTCACATTTCAAATCTCTCTCAGTATGTAGGTGGCACAGGTAGAAGTCTGGCACCCACTGCAAGAGCTTTTGTAAATATTGTGAGGAAAAAATAACACAACTATTGATGTGTTGTCTCTTGAAATTACCTGTGGTAATGTCCAAAAGCTTGTTGCTCGTGCTCCATTTTCTGAGCTGAAAGGTTTTCCTAATTGTTCTTTTCTGCAGTGATTGGGTAAATTTTAGAACAAAGCCACAGCGGCCAGAATGAGTTAGTGCGCATTTTAACAAATAGTCTCCTGCTCTTCTTCACAGTACAACTGCTTCCCTCCATGTCAAATTTATGTTGTTTTCCATGCTTCACACAGACTGAGGACCAAAATTTAGATAAATCCATCTGTTTGAATTTTTTGCTTCCTTGAACCATTCTTACTGATTTGAGGCCTTGATATTAAACATTGTTTCACAGTATTTCTCTTGTCTAGCCCCTGTCTACCGCTTCCCCTTTCAAATTTTGCTGAAAGATCATTTAGTTTTTTCTTACCACCTTTTCTCCAGCACTCTGTACGTCCTACCTTAACTGGATTGTCCTCTTTTCATCTGTCTTATGTATTTATGGTTGGAATATGTCCTTTGCTGCACATTAAATCCTTTGGTGCTCCCAAGCCAGCCTTAGCTGTGTGAATTTAATGAGGGTTGTGTGGTGGTTGGTGTCGTAAGTTATCTCAGCCTGATTTGTCAACTGTCTGCTGTTGGACTAGCTTATCATTTTCCTGGTGTGGTGGAGGATGAGGGTGCCCCAAAGGTGCTCCTTAGAGCAGGGATTTCCTTCTCTGACGGCTATGGCTTCTCTGGTGCAGGGCTGCAGCTGCTTCCCTCTGGGTCTGCATGAAGGTGACAGGGTGGGACATTGTCAGGGAAAGGTTTATGTCTCCTGAGCATCTCCAGGGTGCAGGGAGGAACATGAATGAAACTAGAAGCATCTTTTAGAGCTGTGAGCAGTCTATCCCTTTGACAGACTAAAGAGAGGTTGTGACCAGTGAGGATTGTGATCCTGACAGTTCCTGCACGGCTGCTTTCAGCCCATGGTGTGAGCAGCATTGCTTTCCTACTCCTCTGGAGTGATTGCCCCTCCTCAAGAGGAGCTGAGGTTCTTCTGCAGTCATGGAAATTGTTCCTACTTGCAAGCCATGGAGGAAGATCAGAACTGAAATTCGAAATTTTATTAATCATCAGGCAATCAAACCTAAATTGGAAAATCCAAAAGTGTAGTCGGGCGTTGCAAGAATCTAATTACACATCTTCTCACAGCGTAGAATAAAATCCCCATAGGATAATTGAACCTTCTTTCTTTACCTGTATGTGTTCTTAAATTCAACTAAACTGGTAACACATCAAAACAAGTCCTTTCAGGTATTCCACTTGAGTCCTTGACTGTCCCTTGTAAAACACACCACACTGCTGGGGCACAAATAATTACCAGTGTGCTCTGTGACTCCTCATGCACATCTTGAAGGTAATTCAGGAGACTTCTGTGTGGTAATGAGGTACAGTACCTCAGCTTCAGCCAGCCCACTGTGAGAATAGCATCTGTTGTTAGTAACTGGTGGTAAGGGATGATGTGAGGCACTGTACAGCTTTCTTCTCACTGTTTTCAGGTGTAACAAATATCTACAGCTCTCTGATTCATAGGGCACCCGTGATCAGATAATTTACAACAAAAAGTGCTGTCCTTTTCCTTCAATGTCCTCCAACAATATCATGAGAGACTGTAGTCAGAGTAATGCAGTATTTTAAGGCTTTGTTTGTGCTCAGTTGTGATATGGGACACAGTATTGGTTTATCATGTTACAATATTTCTAGGCAGCTTAGGTCTGAATGTGGAGCTGATAAAATATTGGACAAAAGCCCTTTGGTGCAATTTGGGTGATTCCAATGCAGATACTGAGCGAATGTGAAAACTAGCTGGGTACTGTGTGCCTTTTTTGGGGGTGCAAAAGATGGAATGAGACTTCAGGTTTTTGGGGACAAAACCATTTTTATCTGAGATACCATTCATATGCTATGATTGCATAAAGCTATTGTGGCTCACTGGGAACTCTTAGTTGTCATCAGTTTTAGTAAAAAGTGTGCAGAATGTCCCTGGAAAGTGCAGTGGAGTGGGAGTCCAGGGTCTGTCCCACACCCTGCCATGGGCCTGCACTGAGTGCACACAAAAAATGCTTCAGCTCACTGTGATCCAGGATCACCTCTGCCCAACAGAGAGAAGAGCAGCCACCATCCCAGGGAAGTGTTTTGGGACCTCTCATGGTATCACAGGCTGTCAAATGGTCACTAAAGGTCTGATCTTTCAGACAATATTGAATTTTTCCCCAATCTCAGTTTCACTGGTGTTTTAAAGCCTGTTTTCGTTGTTTTTCAAATCATTCTTTATGCTACCATTCCTTTTTCATGTGTTTCCTTTTCTCTTCCTATCTGGCAGGAGGGATATGTGGGAGACAGTTTTATCTGGCACACAGTACTCTGTCTACTAAGCAGAGCAACCAAGAGAGGAAATAAATAGGCATTTAAAGGGATTCTTGGAATTTTCTGAAGACAATACATTGGCCAGAGGTTAGTTTTGTGATTTCTGGTTTAGTACATTGTATACTTTGGTCCTTCAGTGCCCAGTCTCCCTTTTCTCTCAGTCTTCTGCATGCCTCTCCTAAAAGAAAAGCTATTTTCAAAGCTGTGATGATAGCACAAGCTGTCCTTCATGAATATATGGTGATAGTTGTTCAGTCCCTACATGAAGAATTTGGGGCTTTCCTCTCTGCTCTTCTGTGCCCTTATTTGGGTGAGATTTGGATACTCAGGTCTTGCTACAGCCTATGGGTTGGTATTTTGTTTGCTCAGGATTTTGTTGTTGGGTTGTCTTTCCTCTTCCCCCTTGCTCCATTGAAAGTATTTGCTCTGAAAGTTGCCTTCACTTCAGTGAGCAATCCTGGCACCTGGGAGTGACACTGCTTCTCCCCTCCCTGCTGATCCCAGGCCCACTGGGGAAATGTCAGTGCTGAATGGCTTCATCTCTTCAGGCTGAAAGCCTGGCTCCTTTAAGTGCAAATTTCTTCCTGAGCAACCTCACCTCAGCTTACCTGGAGCCATAATATGAACTTTTGCAAGTAAATATGTATAACTTTTAATAAATCAAAGCACTTGTAAGCCAAAAAATTCCCAGGGATTCAATCTGGAAAGTCTTAAGGTAATTCCGTTCAGCAGAAGTGGGGACATGAAGACACCTACACTGCTTCTTCTGCTTTTCCTTTCAGGATGGCGACTTGTCTCTTTTCATGTCAGTAAGCCAAACTCTGTTCTAGACAAAATAAAACCCCAAGGTCAACTGAATGTGAATTTTTGGTGTCAAAGGTCAGACACAGCACTCCAAGGCTGATTTCTGGAATCCATATGGCATTATGAGAATATTTCACTGAGGTTTTCAGTCTGGGTGTTGTGGACACAGAGGTTTTGATAGACTCAAATGACAGATGCTCATCTCAAATAATCTGGCATGACAACCTGCTCAGCGTGAGCCACTAGAATTTGATAAATAATTGCCCTTTTATCAACCAACATAATTTTTAATTGAGTTAGAAAAGAGGATTTTTCAAGGCATCAAATGATGAAGCATCCCTGTATGCTCAATTTAATAGTCAATTATCCACACAAAACATGTATTCTTTACATCTAAACATAAAAGACTGATGTATTTAAAATCTGAGTGTTGTTCTGCCTTTGCCTAAAGAACTCCTTATGATCAGGAACCCATCCACTTCTTACTTTCATTTTATATATGAAACTGCAGAAGAAATTTTCTTAATCCAGTTTTTCAGAAAATTTTGTACAGACCAGCTATGGTTCTACAAATATTATCTGCACCTTGAAGTGTAGAATGTTTTTTTGTGTTTCCATTAATAACACCACACTTATATTTCCATTTTCATCTCTCAAGGACAATCCATTTTACAGGCACTCCAGTAGTTTGAATTATTGTGAAGAAAAGAATGTTTATAAAATTTCTGGTGGAAAATTCTAATGCAGTTAACGCTCATTCACTACTGAAGCCAAAATGCCATTTTAGAGGGATCAGAAAAGAATGGTGTGTTATTTCACTGGCTAGGTATAGACAATGCTGTGGATAAATCATCATTCCAGTGTTGGGTGTGGCTTGGCAAGACTTGGGTGCAATGATTTTCTCAGGAGAAGGTGGCAAAGAGTGGAGCACCCACAAATCTCTCCTGACGCAACTGAGGCAAAAGCAGGAAGAGCTCTGGGACATCCTCTGGTTCTATTTGCACTGCTCAGCTCTGCTGTCAGAACTGTCCCACTAATTTGAGGGTCAGATTGAGATGGATGTGTGAAATTGCTACAGCACAGCATCTGCAATAAGAATATCCAGGTTTTGTTTTGTTTTATTTTTTTTTCATTCCATTACCATTTGTTGAGAATTCATTTTGTTTGATAATTACTGTGAGCTGAATACACCAATAGGGGTATTTTATTCCAATATAGGTGTTATCTCTGCTTCGCTTTCCCTCACCTTTAAAATATCAATAATTAGATTTGAAAAGAGAGTCTTTCAATCTTAAACTTATTGAAAAAAATGGTATTTTGCTGTATTCCATAGAATAGCAACACTAATTAAATTCTTCAAGATAATGGTGTTCTGAACTTGCTTCTATTTTTGAAGCATTAATTATATTCTGCAATGCCTCCTGTGAAAAATCAGAGACAGATACAAGCATTAGTATGTGTTAATTAAATCTGAGTTAATATTTTTGGTCAGAGCTCTGCAGTACACAGATGTGTTTGCTGGTTTGTTTTTTTTTTTGGTTTTTTTTTGTATTTTTATCCTAGTTGTATTTTCCTATTAACTAAATGGCACATATTGATTTTTTTGCATATTGGAAAGGCTTGATTCAATCAGGTCACAGTTCATTTCTATCCAGGTTATCCAAGATCAAACTCTGCTTTACACAGAGCAGGAAAACCATACAGTGGAAATAAAGACTGGCCCTTTTTCAGAAATGTTGAGCTGAAGGTCTTTTTGGTTGTTTTTCTGCAAATTTTCATGATTTTATTCTATGATTTATTTTATTCTATTTGGATTTGTTTGGGGTTTTTTTAAGTCAAATCTCTAAAACTCCCAATTTTCATCCCAAACTAAATATGATGTTAGATTGGCCTTTTTTACTTTAAATGTTGCTGAAATTCTTCATCTTCATTTCCTTTTGTAAACTTAATTCAGGAATATGTTTCCTTTTGCAGCACTTGCACCAAGTAGGTTTTACATTTGTGCTCATTTCCATTTTTATAAGGACATCATGGAAACTATAGTGTCAGCTAGGAAGCTGAGCATATAGATGAGACTGTGAGCATGAAATATTCATGCTACATCTCCCCAAAAGCCTTGCATTGAAGTAGAAGGGCTTGCTTTCTTTCCCTTTCCCTCATCCCCCATTATTTTACACTGAATTTTGGCATTATCTCAAAAAAAAAAAAAAAAAAAAAAAAAAAAAAAAAAAAAAAAGAAAAGTGGGTCAGGAAGACACAGGACATGAATTTTCTTTTCTTCTGCAGGGCATCGCTTCCAGCAGGTGTGAGAAGAGAAACTCCTGAAAATCTCTTTGACCAGTCTCATGCCCCTGCCCTGTGTATCAGGAGGAGGCAGCTCAATGATACTTTCTGCTCTTCGCCTGCTCATTTAATATTCTCTGTGTTTTCAGACTGAAATCTATTTTTAATTTGTCTTGAAGTGATTTGTTGCAAAAAATTACAATTCTGTGTGCTTGTGATATTCAGCCCTTTCAAACTGAAATTGTCATGAAAATTTCAACTTTTTGCAAATTGTTGTGATAGGTAAATTGAATTTTTTTTTCAGGGATAAATTTATTAACATTTTAAAAAAGTTAATCAGTCTCTAATCCAAGGATATTCCATTTAGAAACTGTAATAATGGAAATATGTGTCTTTCTTCATTCTCCTGATATCCTTTAAAAATCAGTGTCCTTGGTGACTAAATTGTGAAAATGTGTGCTGGAACACTTTTTTTTCCATTGGAAATGAATTAGTCAAAATTTTTTTACCAGGTTTAGTGATGTCCTTATGGATTCTTATGAGCATATTCTGAAATTATAACCCTAATGTGCTTATAATGTATTTGAGAAAATGACTGGAAATATTTTGATTTATAACATATAAATCCATTCAGATTTCCACTACTGGTAAAAAAAAACTCACTGTATTCTGAGGATACAAGTAATATGTTGCCTGAAAGTCCTCCAGATGTAACAACTGTAGACAAATAAACTTTTAAATTGTTCTTCCAAATAAGTAAACCAGGTTTTCTTTTACTGGTACTGTGCAGAACAAAAATAATGAATATAATTATGTAATTTAAAATAGTTAAGTAATTGGGTTAAGAGGAGGTTCCATTATAGGCAATTTTTTGTGGAATTTGAAAATTAACTTGGATTTTCTTTTGTCTTATTTGTCGTTTTTCCTCTTGTTTGTTAGATGCTGTCAGTCAATAATTATGAAAATATTGAAGCGTGCCACTGAGTTACACAACCTCCTGCCAGAATTAGTCCAGAATTTTCCATTATCCTTCTTCACTGTAAAATTTGGTAATTAAAACTGGTTATGTGTGATTTCTAAGAAATAAATTCACCCTAAGATTAACAGGAATAATTTTTTCACATTTAAAAGCTGTTCCATGGAAGTGTCTGACAGAGTGCTGCTGCTTCCCTTGTCTTCCTGAGCTGGGAAACGTGTTCCTTGTTGCATTTCTGGATTTTCTGTGAGGAAGGGTGGTCCCACTGTCGGGGTGGGAGGCTGCACAAACACCCAGAGTGGCAAAGCAGGGGGCACGTGGAGTCCTGTAAAGGTGAGCAGTGACATTGGTGCACCAGGGTGTGGGATGTGCAAAAACTTCTGCTTTTCTGGTATTTGCTGATGGCTCAAGATCTACAAAAGAGATAAAATTTATAAAAGAGACCAGCTTTCTTCAGTTTCTACCATAATATTCCTGTTCTGTTCTCCTGTATGCCTTTTTGACGTTTGCAAGAAGAGAATATCTCTCAAACTGTTGGTTATTACTACTGATATTCCTATTTTGAAAGCCTGCTTTACTCTCATAATGAAAGACCTCTGTTAGTTTTCTCATGCTGTGGTCCTAAAGCTAATTTGGTAGAGCTTACAAGCTGTTTGAAACGTATTGAGTCTTGCACAGTTTTTGTACAGTCACATTTGAAATGATCTGCCAAATAATCAAATATTGCTCACATTAGACCTTAGCAAAACAGAGGAGAATAATCTGTACAAACTGTGCTGTTACTGATTGCCATCCCCTCACCTCCAAATAATAAATAATTTACAGCTATCACATGTTCCTTCTACAGTTGAGTATACAGGCAAAAAAAGAAACTATCTCCATTTCATCATTAGCTTAATCAAGGCAGTGTATCAGTAACCTGCAGTGAAACTGATTGCTGAAGAGCAGGAGTTGATGGCTGAGTAACAAATGAGTTTTGAACCTTAGGCCTTTTTAATTTTTGCCAATTTTTACCAAAGTTCCTAAAAACTCTTCAGTTCTTTTCTGATATAGTATTTTGGAAAGACTATCTGAGAAAACAATTTCAAAAACACTTGAACACCAAAATTTCCCTGTTCTTTTTCCTTGTTTGTTCCAGTGTGAAATGGGATTTCTTCAAATCCAGCATCTCTGACTGGCAAGGGGCTGCAGACCCTCAAGGCCTGTTCTTGGCTGCCCAGCACGGAGGCAGCAATTCCAGAGTGCTGCTTTTTGTAACAAAATCTCTGGGTCTGCAGCTTTCCACCATGGAGCTGAGAGCCAAAATTCAACATCTCAGTAAAGCCAGGACTTCTGGATTGCCAAAGGAAGCAGAGGAGCATGAGCAGGGAACCCAGACTTGGAGTCCCAGAGAGAAGGCACCAAACCAGGGATGTGGGACTCAGTTCATGTTGGTCTCCCAGACAGCCAGGTGATTATGGCTGTTCTTACATAATTCAGTGAATAAATTCACATAAATAAAATGTGAATGATGATGAAGGATTATAATTTTTTTGTTTGAGAGTTGTATGAATTAGAGGCACAAAAGATGGAATAGCAGAAACTCTTAATGGGTCTATAAAAATGTATTCACTATCAAAGCAACTTCAGAGTCATGATTCTATCTGAATTTTGCCCTTAAATACTTTGCTTCTAGATGATTAAAATGGTGGGTAACTGCACTCTTTTCTTGGAATTACCACCTTTCTCTTTCTTCTATAATAATCTATTTTCCCACCTTCTTCAAGACACCCAGTGGCCATTTTTGTTCCTCTGTCTATCTCCAGGCTTTTTTTTTATATAATTTTTTACTTTCCAGAGCTTTAAAGCCCTCAGGTTAAAAAAGATGAAGACAGCAGATCTGAAATGCTCAAGAGAGTTCACAGCCTGTAAAAAGAGCAGTGAAAATCAAAACTGGGGAAAAATTACAGAAAAGCACAATGCACAGGACCTAGAGGTTTAAAGAAGGCTTAAAAAGAGACTTTCAAAAACAAATTTTCCCTTTGAGAAATATTCCATCAAAATGTTTCAGATTCTTTTATCTCCTGTGTCTTCTGTGAGTTATGTTTTAACACTGAAATGGTCCTTGAGCATATATAAACTCAAAATGAACAGGGAACTAACTAGAGATGCAGGATTCTATTTTGTTCTTTAGATGCTCTGGGTTTTTTCCCCACTGGGATGGATATGGTGGATTTTTCTAGTTTAAGGAGACAGGTGATTCTGGAGTAATGGGTGGCAGCTTTTATTTTCCATGACAGAGCTAATCCTTGCACGTGTTTTGATGCTTTTAGGCTTTTCTCAGCATTAAGTCACAACCATTTGCCTCATGTTTTATAAAACCAATATCATAAGATGTAAGAGTTCATCAAGATATTAACAGTATAATAGTGTCAAAATAACTAAAGCATTTTGGAGGACAAGCTGCTAGGAATGACTACAACAAGCTCCAAAATTATGAAACAAAGTTACAGAAGTGTGAAATAGATTGACTAAAGAAAGATAAGTATATTTTCATGGCAAGAGAGATAGACCGGTCAGGAGTAAATTTTGGGCTGCTTTACTTTTCATAAGATCCCACTAGGCCAGATTCTGACCTAGATCAGATAAATATCAAATCAGAGTAGGGCAGTAGAAATGAACCAGTTTATTGCCATTGAAAGAGAGACAAGGATCAAAGAGGTTGATGTCACTGTAGCTGCAACTGAAACAACTAATTTCAGACTAAATAAAACATTAATACCTTCATTCTCCTCTCTATTACATGGAATGCTCCAATTATGAGTTTGAGCATCCCCAGGTCTGTTTCAGTGCTTAAGTTTGTTTGGAAAAGGGTCCACTGAGGATTCTTATCTAACAAAGAATAATTTAAAATGAGTCAGTGTCTCATGTTTTACTGCCTTGCTGAACCTGCTGCTGATTTGGTGAGGTGTGAACAAAGACTGCCTTGATACAGATAATCTTGTTTAACAGTGTTAAAACACTGAGAAAGGATTGCAGCTGGTGGACAGGCTGAGGGAGGCTGATGGTGTGAGGAGACATGTGGGCACTTTTAATTATAGGAGCAGGGATGCCATACCTGTGATGGAATTCCTTAGTATTGGAGAACTGGATCTGAGAGTTTCTGGACCTTCACAAATGTTCTCAGTACTTTTGTGTCCACAGAAGTGATTTATGATTATTTTTATTGCTGGTTGGATTACAGGTAATGTAAAGGCTCTGCATATACACAGAGGCTTAGAGTCAGGGATTTATTATTGGGTGTCCAAATAATGTCTGGATAGACCTTGAATTCAGAGCTGGTCCCGCAAATAAGCCCAGGTAAGATTGTATTTATATATAAATAAAAGAAAAATCTTCCATTCTAAAACCACAGGAAAATATCTCTTGTTTTCTCCTTTACTTAAGGAGACTGTAAAATAAAAAGGCAGTGGTAAAATGCCATGGTTGAAAAAATGCTGAGGAAATGACTGAATGACCCTGATAAATCCCCTTTCCTAGTTGTTGGATAGAGGTTCCCTAACACAATCTCCTTTAATGGGGTAGGAAGCTCTGGATCCCTCAGTGTAGGAAATGGGAAATCACAATTATTTATTGGGTCAAACACTTGATTTGCATTCAAATAGGGGTGAAATAAACCCCATTGCTCTGTCTGCCTGACTTACTGAAGGCTGAAGTTTTTATTTATGAAAGTTTCTAAAGCCCTCAGCATTGCTCCCATCAATCTGAGCAGCTGGGGTGTGCTGGTGAGAGCAGTTCTGGTGCCCTCCTGCCCCCAGCTGGGCACCACACACCCCTCTGGCAGCACTTCTCCCCACATCCATGGTCTCAGAGTGACCACCAAGACATTGGGAAAAAAATTACAGAAAAAAAAATTCTACTTGTATGAAAAAGTAGAAATCCTGGCAGAAAACAGAGAACAGGATCTCTTGACAGATTTTTTTTTCCTCAGAAGTAGCTCACACTCTCACGCTGCACTTGAATTCCTGCTAACATTTTTCTCAGACTTTCTTCACTAAAACAATGTATATGTACTTTAATATTTCCAACAGGAGACATTAGTGCATGAGGCAGTCAGAGGAGATGAGCAGGCAAATTTCCCTGGAGTGTAAATGAAAACTTGGGGCCAGGAGATGACTTTTGCTCTAGTGATGGAGTTATTTTCCCAGCCTTTAAGCACACCAGCCCTGGAGCTGACACAGCCTTAGTTCTGGCAGTGAAGATCAGCTCTGTAAATTAAGCAAAGAATCCCTGAAAGTCACGTACCCAGAAAATCCTCCCAATATTACATTCAAGTGTTAGAGTTTAAAGCCACGTGGCTCAGGAAGGTAGAATCAAAATGCTTTTCTGCAAAATTACATTGATTCTGCTTGCTACATGCTGATGAACTTCAGTAATTTTTTCCCCCTCAAGTGATCACTGATTAATCTAAAAACTGTGAAATTAAGTTGTTTGAACCAGGAATTAAAAATTTCCAGCAATTAAAAACAAAGAAACAAACCAAAACAGCCACCAGCATTAGAAAGTGATTAAACATGACAACAACTGAAATGCTGAAATTAGTTGTCCTCGTTCCAAAGGGTTTGTAACTAGTATGATGTTTTCAAAGCTATTAAATGATAGTTAAACTGTGTTATTATTTGTAAAGCAGTTACTTTTGTATCCTGAGCCCACTGAGTGAATGTTTTGCACAGCAGGAGACTGAAACATAGCAAGCCCAATCATTGTCATTTTACTGTACAAGAGGTAATTTTAGAAAATGATTCCTCAAATTATAAGATCCAAACAAAGTCAAGGCTCTCCAGCTGGGAACTTTTTAATTTTCTGCCACTGGAAAGTGTCTTTCTTTTCAATACTGTGAACCTTGGGCAGTTTCACTACTACTGGTCTAAATATAGTAAAGGAAATTTAAAATTTTACAAATTTAATAATCTTCCTCTTAATTAATGTAAGTATAATGAGTTGTCCGTGGAGAGAGCACTGGGCACACAAAGGTTCTCATTCCCTCCTGAATTACTCTGGCTTGGCTCCAGAACAAGGAACCTTGTGCTGTGTTTGTGCTGCAATCGATAGCACAGCACTGCTGTGTATTTAAATAATGTGAAAAAGAATAAGATGAGATGAATGTAACATTTTGGATGAAGAGTTTGCTAGTACTCATAACCTTCTAGCAGTCTGGACTTTAGTCAGTTACCCCAGATATGCAGATGAAATCTGTTTTACTTCTGCTACACAGCCTTTGGAGGCCTGCAGGGTATTAGATACAAATCAGAAGCTTTTAGGGTGTGACCCACCATAACCTCCTCATTTGCCTATGCACTGTTCTGCAGTGTGTGTTCTTATAAAGAATATATTCCATTTTTCTGCCGTTTTCTGCAGTACCTTACTTTTTTTCTAAATGAATTGCATAAACTTTTCGTTTCGCTCCTAGTTCATTTAGAAAATGTTAAATATTTTTCCCCCTTTTACATACTGACTTTAACTTTCTCCCTTAGCAAAATGTCACCCCTATCTGTCTGAATTTTCCAGATTACAAAAAAATTTGATCAAAATACATCCTTAGTTCCAAGATTCCAATCTTTCCCCTTCTGTTGGCATTTTTCCCTCCCTGCAGACGATGTCAATGCATGACTAATTTTGATGTGGTAGCATTTTACACTCACATTTCCAACTGCAATGCAGAGTGCAAGGCAGCAAGAATTAGGCCTACAATACACTGTGAGTCTCATGACAGTCAGGAGATGGTGAAATTTGAATTCCACCCCACCTCCTCGATTCACTTTGCTCAGGACATTCCTTTCAGACACAGTTGGTGAGAGTCAGGTCTGTTCTATTCCCAGAGGCAGCATCTCCCAGTGTCAGCTGGTGAACCTGACATGAAATCCAAGAAGGCATGTGAGGAACACAGGCAAATTATTTAGCCTGCTATTTAACTGCAAGGTTTCCCCTTTTTTTTTTTTTTTTTTCCTCCCTTCTTGGCTTGCACTTGGTTGTCAGAGTTGTCTGGGAGTGATCACTGCTCTAACCAGTAGGAGTGTGTGAATCTGCCTGTTGTCATCAACTCCCCCATCGTGGATCACTGGGGACTGGCACCTCTGGCAAGTGACAGCTTTGGGAAGAGGCTGCATGCAGAACAGTGCAGCTGTGCACTGGGAACAGAGTGACAGAGAGGCAGGAAGGATCAAACAACTACTGGAGTTGCTAGAGGGGAGGGTTTAATGACAGGCTACTGTGACATTTATGACCAGATCGATTATGAAGACTGAAAAAAATCTATGGTATATTTCCAGGGTATTACTGTAGAGCCATCTGATATAGGGGTTGCCATGGCAAATACAGATTTTCTATTAACCAGGAAGGTGAATACTCTCATAAAACCCATGAGACTTGTTGGTGAATAAATTGCATATGGGAAGCAGCTCTATTGACCCCATTGAAATTTGATATTTTCAAACAATGCTGTAAAGCCTTCTCCTTGGTTATTTTTACAAAACAGTCTGGGCTACTGTCAAAACCAAACACACCATTTCTGGTGTTCCCCCCGTCTTGAATGACAGCCTAGACAGATTGGAAAATCAGCACTGAGCTAAAAATACTAGTGTGGAGGCAGCAGGGTAAGAAAGTAAGTTACTGAATATTGTTAAATAGGACTGTAGCTACAGCTTTGATACTTGGTAAGGTTAAGATCTTCATCATCACAACCTGAGAACTACAACGAATATATATGCACAGTTTAATACTTGATTATATAATTTGTGACAAACATTTCAGGAGACCAGTAAGAACAGGAAGAAAACATTATTGTTAATGCAAATTGGATAAACTAAGCAAAAGAATTCTCATCAAGCATCATCCGTATTTCCTTCCATCCCCCCAGTCCTGTATGCCCGTAGAAAAGAGTCCCCTTGCTTATGTATTTTAAACATATAGAAACAATCCAAGGGTAGAAGGAACAGGTTGCCAGAGAATTTGTGGCTGCCCCATCCCTGGGAGTTTCCAAGGCCAGGGTGGGCAGGGCTTGGAGCAACCTGGGTTAGTGGAAGGTGGCATGGCACCAGTTTGGAGCAAGATAATCTCTAAGGTCCCTTCCAACCCAAATGATTCTGTGATTCTGTAATTCTGTATTTTTATGGGAGGGTAAACTCTGAGATGTCTTTCTTAGGCCCAGACATGCCGACACAAAACTTGGTGTGAAGTGCTGGCTGTAGCAGAATGGCAGGAGCATTCCTGTGCTTTTGCCATCTTCTGTATAACAGAATGATGTTTTCTTTTACAGCAATTTTGATGTGCAGCAGAACAATAAAATTGGTACTAGCGGTAGAACAATCAAGTTGTTACTAAATGCTTTGCTTTCACTGTTTCTCACAGAGTATAAACTGATCAGTAATTGATGAGCTTGGGAAAGTCTCGATGAATACAGAAACTTCATTGATATTTCACTGGGCAACTGTCTTGTTTGTTGGCAAGCATTTCTGTAAAGGGTTAGGTCAGATGCTGACAGTCCAGCAGGACGTGTTGCAGCTGTGGATGCATTAACTGATGCCATAGAGTATGTTCTGAACATAAAGGAAGGCAAAATCATCAGCTGTGTCCCGTTGTTCCTGTTTGTCATTCATGTCTGCTTTGACTTCTCCTTCCCTGTCTGTGATCCTGGCAGCTCTGCCTCGCTGGCTGCTCCATGTGTAATTGCTCAGGCAGAATAACTGCTGAGAAATGACACTGTGTATGGTGGCCATGCAGCCTTCAGTGAGCTCTGTCTGTCCAGCAGAATGAATCCAAGCACTCGGAGTCACAGCTTTCTCTTACCTACTGCAGGGAATTTCTTATTCACTACGCCAGCTGTATTTTTTTCTTAGCAATCATCTTCAATCTTACACATCCTTGTTAACAATTCATTTTGCCCATATGCTAAGTATCTGCTCTAATTATTAGCAACGTTGTATATCCATTTAGTACCGTATCTTTTTTAATGCGGTATGTTCATATTTTCTAGTCCACATATCTCCCCCCAAGCAATACCACAGGTGCTTCCTTTAGACCTCTGTTCTCCTTTGAACTACAGTGGTTCAGCTCATTAGCCTGTCTCACTTCTTATCAGTCACACTCGCTTCTCATTACTCTGGTTGCAGAGCTACCATAATTAGATTTTATATTTTTAGACATTCATAACACTGCATTAGTGTACACTGTGCTATCAGAAGTGTTTTAGACAAGCCATAAGACCAAACTAATTAAAATGTTCCACAGAGGCTTTTTAAAGGAGAGTTGCTGTTGCTGCTGACTCAGTAAATTCAGGCACACACAGCTGTTGGGGAAGGCTGATAGGAGAGGTTACTCCCATCTCCTGCCTGTGGAGGTCACAGGACCTCACCCACAGATTTTGCTTTCAGGCTGTTATCTCTGATGTCTCTTAGGAGAAGATAAGCTACTTTTGGCTTTAAAGACTTGCCTTTTTTCCCCAAGCTCACCTTTCCTCTCCTGGAAGTTCTCCTCTCTTGCCAAAGGCATTGTAGAGATCTTGAGCATCTAACTTTGTTCAGGTAATCTAAATATTTCTCCGAAACTACAAATAGGGTGTCCCCATCCTATTCACAGATTGTGTTCATTGTATTCTCTATTATTTTGTAATCTCCTGCAGGAGATTTTCTTACCAGAGCTAGAATCTCTGCATTTATTTCCTTTCCTGAACCACTGCATTTTTCTCCTCCTATGAGTTGCTGCTTTCTTGTTCTTCTGCAATGGCTTGGTAAATGATGGGCTGAGCCTGTGTTTCCACTCTTATTTAGGGGAATCTGTAGATAGATGGACCTTGGTGACAGTATGGGAGATGGGTCTGGAAGGCATCTGCAAGGCTGTGCATGCCTGTAAAATATTCATAGGATTGTTGCTGTTTCTGTTTTAAAATGGGGCGTTTTGCAAGACCATTTGCCTCATACTCAGCAGTATCTCTTGAGATGTAACTTACTCCATAGTCTCTATATGGAATGGGATATTTTCAGATGGGAGAAATTTTGTACACAGGAAGCTTTAGGTTTACTTCCTCCACTGAAATATTTTCTGTGTTAGATAGAATATGAGCTATTGAATTTCACTGGCTCCTGAAATAACATGCACAGATGTACTCATATTTATTTTGTTACTTAATTTGTATTTATAACTATGTTGCAAACATTCCATCTGAAACAAGAAAAATTACCTGGTGTTGTAGTAGGTTGCTCATTTCCCTGGAAACCCGGCTTCTGACATGAAACTTACTTGGAAATTAGTTATAACAGGTGTAATCACTCTCCATCCTTCCATCTCATTTATTCACTCTCTGCTAGCAGTAGAAATGTTTGCTTTGGGGAAGCAGAGAACTGTATTCTACCAACATAATCATATTCTTCTGTCATTCAGATGCTTATTTTAGAATTAGCCAAAAAAGTTAAAGGTCTATTTTACAATAATAACAAGACAATTACTGGAATCTCTAAAGAGAGTAGGTAGCAGTAAATATGAAACAAGTATATGATAGTATTTAAAAATAACTTCTGCAGTGCAAATTTACATAAATAACTATTGTTCTTTCAGAATCCAAAGCGGTATCTTTCTTCTCCTCTTCAATAGAGTGCTTGCTGCTGGATTTTGATAACTATTAATTTTGGCCTTGCATGAATTATTATTATTTGTGTATTATTGTGGAAAGTATTGGCTTTTGAAAACCACCTTGAAATTTCTTATAGCTGTATTACATGCTGCTTTTACCCTAGAATTTTAAGGCCATCTGTATAAGGGAGTTGAAGGCCTCAGATTCAGTAAGGGATGCTGGATTTGTTCTATTTAGTAGAACAGAAACTCCAAACGCCAGGGCTTTGGGATATCACACCTTGGTACATGTAAATACATACACAAACTACAGGATTGTCTTCACATGGTGATGTACTCTGCATCCTTGAGCCTGCACAAAAATGTTTCCACAAAATGTATTTTTTGTAATGGGTTTTTATAAGCAAAATTTTGTCTACAGGAGTCTTTCTGGAAGCTGATACTCCTTGTGTTGAATCCATCATTTATGCATCTCAGGAAAAGAGAGAGGTGGACTGTAGCCAAGTCTCTAGGTGTTCCAGAGGACTCCCTGGTTTTACACTTCCTAAAGTTTGATGTGCTTGCTGCAGAAACACAGAGATTGTTTGTGGATAAACATGTGAATCACACAGCAGCGTGTGAGGAGTGCTCCCAAGGGCTCCCATTGACTGTACTCTCCCTGGATTTTCCTGGGGGAGCATTCAGAGAAACCCTGAATCTCTGTGGGGTTTGTATGGTTAAAGCAGTAAATAAATTGGAGCAGCTCTGGGCTGGGCTGGAGCACTCCATCCATGCTCTGCCCTCTCAGGAAGCGTCAGAAGAGCAGAGGGATGAGAGCACCGTCTGTCAGCTTGGACACTCTTCCACACAAGATCAAGGCAGGTAAATACTTTGCTCCTCCAGCAGACTGAACGCTTTCAAGAGGGTTTACAAATGGAAAACCACACTTATGTGGCTTAATAGCTCAAATGAAAAGCAGGGGCAGTGACGGAGGAGTTGGATGCAGGAGCTGGGGCAGTGTGCCTGCACAGAGCAGACCTCTAGCTCCAGCAGCAGCAGACAAGAACAAGTAGATGTTATTCGAAAATTATGATCTTCACCTTTCAGTTAGGTGAACGTTTGGTGCCTTGCTCCACCTTTCTCACAGATAATGGTGGCATGAAAGCCTTTGGCATTGCTGTTTTCCTCAAGAAAGAAAATGAGTTGGGGAAGATTTACAGAACTCTGGCTGATGAACTGGTCTACAGCTAGGATAGGCTTGTTCAAACATAAACATGAAATATTTACAAAGGCAGGCATGTTTAGAAACTGAGAGAAAGGAGTGCAACTGACATCCTGGGTTTGGCATTTGAGTATAAAACCTTTCCTTTCCCTAAGGATAAGAAGTTTGAGGGAATGGATGCAGTAAGGAATGGGTTAGGCATTTCTGCCCAATGTCACTTCAAGAATAATTCAGAAAAATGGATCTCTTTAAACTGCCTTTTGCTTCTTCAATTTGAAACTGGAATATTTGTTTTATGCTTCTTTGTTCTGTATTCAGATCAAGTATGTTGTCCTAGGGGACAATTCAGCCTGATTATCATGTAAATTTAAACTGTGAGAAGCCCCCAGGCACTGCAGGGTTGGGCAGTGTCCTCTGTTCACATGGGGCTCACCACTTCCTGTGCACGTGTCCTGAGCTCCCACACAAGTTGCATTTGCTCCTTTCCCTCTTTGTCCTCTCTTCATATGAAGTGAAGGTGTCTTTTTTTTTTTTTTTTTTTTTTTTTTTTTTTTTTTTTTTTTTTTTTTTTTTTTTTAAGACGGCTTGTTCTTTTTAATCTCTGCTGAAATTATCTGGAAAGTCTTAAGGTAATTC